>JAQPPZ010003255.1:305000-905000 GCA_028583015.1 Wollemia nobilis
TCATAGATCCTCAAAACATGGGGGAATTACTAACCCTTATCTAGAAGATTGCCAACTAATCTATCTAGAAGACTTATAACAAGTCTATGTGAGCAACAAAGTATCGCTTTTAGAATTTATTCATAAAATTAAAAATAAGACTTAAGACTAAGTCTTAACCTAAGGTTTTATTAAACCTATAAACATAACCTATGTCTATCCCTATGATATCCATATCACTATTACTACCATTGAAGGAAATATTTGATGTGATTGTTGCAACATTTGAATTTGTAGATTTATTAGGTCCTCAATTAGATTTGCTCCACTTTAAAGGAAGTGAAGACTAGGACTCCATTCAAATGCTAGTTAAGTAGATATTGAGGGGACAATCAGTCAAGACAAGGACTCAACGAGAGAAGAAAAAGAATAGAACGGCCAACTGTGAAGAAAGTTGGATATGAGGGAACATTCAAAGTCACCCTAATATTATTTGGATTCTCTAGAAAAGAGGAGAATCACATAAGAATATTATTGTACTCAAGTTTGACCTAAGACAAAAGAAATAAATAAGATTATTGTACTTATGTTCAACTTGACACGAAAGAAAAAAAGAATATTAGTATACTCAAGTTAGACCTGAGATAGAAGAAAGAAAAAAATTATGGTACTCAGGTTCAACCTGATACAAAAGAAAGATGATTATTGTACTCAGGTTGGACTTGAGTCAAAATAAGAAGATCAATTGAACTTTGGTTAGATCCTAAATAGAAGATTGAAAAATCTCCCAAAAAATAAATCACATAAAGAAAAGAAAATAAAGAGCAAGGATTGTTATTCAAAGTAGTCCATTGAGGCATTATTCCCTATGAGATAGTTTGATCTATTTTAAGGGTAATGATAAGGATTATTCCAGCCAATGTTAATAGCACTATTCAGCCAACAAACATTGAAAGAGTGTTATCTAGCAAGTAGATATCTAGCTAGTGGACTTAGTGTGTTATTCCCTAAAGCACTCAAGCCAACAAACATAGTGTGTTATTTCTTGAAGCACTCAAGCCAATAAATGTAGTGTGTCATTCCCTAAAGCACTCAAACCAACAGATGTAGTGTGCTATTCTTTGAAGCACTTAGGCCAATAGACATAGAGAGAGTGCACTATTCACTGAAGCACTCAGGCTAGCATACATAGAGAGAGTGTGCTATTCATTGAAGCACTTGAGCCAATGAAGGATCGTCGAATAAACTCCAAAAGCAATGAACCAGTCCTTGGGAACATCAAAAGGTTCAAGCAAAGCACCATCTGGAGAATATAGGTATTAAAAAGATGATATAAGTGAGTTCTAGAAATGTTTGCATGTCACTTTTTTCTATAATATTATATTCCAATTTATGAAAGTTGTAATACCTTTGTGAGGATTGTAGTAATGTGTATAGCAACAAATACTCAACGCATTGCAGGCACAATAATCAGAGTGTGTGTTTTAAAGCTAAGAAGGTTTAAGTGTATGGTAAAATTGACCTAATCCTCTAGGAGGAAATAAGGTTAGCAATATTATATTTTTATATTAATATTTGGTCCTAAAGTTCTAAGTCAAGTTTTTTTAATTTGGAGAATTAGAAACTTAGGAACTTTATTTAAAGTGGGAGTTAAAAGGAGTTCGAATTTATAAAAAATTAATATAAATATGGGACTTATAAGGACTTCTACTTTATTTTAAATTATTGAAAAATATTTTATTATTTGCAATTAATTATTGCAATATATTTCAAAATTTTGATTTTTGAAAATTTGATAAATTTATTAAATTTTGGAGAGATAAGGATTTCTACTCCAAATTGAAATTTTGAAAAATAATTTGAATTTTTCTGAAAATTTAATATATGAAGAATTTGAAAATTTTGAAAATTGAAGAATTTAGAATTTGCAAATTTAACAAAGTAGGAAGATAAAAGGTTTGCTACTTCAAAAGATTTAAAATTTGCAACTTTGATTAAAAAAAATTGAGTTCCATTATTTCTTTCTAAATCTCAACTTCTAAAAGGTTTGAATTTTGCATCTTAGAAAATAAAAAGAAATCAATTCTTATTGTAGAAAAAATTTGGAAAATAGTAAATGGAACAAAGAAAAAACCAAGTGAAGATGAAAGAGAAAAACAAAAATTTGAAGAAAATGATGCAAAAGCTCTTATGTTAATTACATTTGGAATAATTGACGAAATTCAACCATATTTGAGTGAAACGGAAAATTTAGCAAATGCTTGGAAGAAACTATGTAAAATATTTGAAGGAAAGAACAAAGCAACTATTTTGAATTTACAATCTCAATTGTATTCCTTAAAGGTTAATAGTGGAGAGAGTATTGAACTCTTTCTTTGAAAAGTAGTATATATAAAGTGTAAACTATTGACTGTGGGAAAAAATATAGAAGATAAATTTCTTGCTCAAGTTACATTGAGAGCACTTCTAGAGAGTTATAAACATTTAGTTACTTCTCTACAAGTACTAAATAGAAAAATTACATTTGATGACTTAATATTTTCAAGAATATGAAGTTGAAATTTTAGTCAAAGATGAAATGACTAATAATGCTTTGGTGTCTAAAGAGAATGTATCAAGTAATATTGCTACAACATCAAAGTATCAATCTATATGGAGAATGCAATTCTATCATATATGTAAAAAAAATGGTCATAATATAAATTTTTGTAGATATAATCTTTCGAATCAAGGAAATTAGATAAATATGAATCAAGGAAATCAGATGAAGATGAATCAAGAAAATCAAATGGATAAATCATTTCAACAAAAATAATATCATCCTCAGTATTTATTTGGTCACAACAACAACATCAATATCAATCTCAATATCGATATAGTTAACAACAACATCAATATTAGTCTTAGTATCGATATGGTCAACAATCGCATCAACTACATCCAAGGGAAGAGTATCAATATGGTCAACAACCACATCAACTACCCAATGGAAGAAAATAAAAAAGGCAATCTAGTTCAAGAAATTCAAGAAATACAAGAGATAGAAGAATCTACTGAAGGAAATGAATTTTAAGCTCTTACTACAAGAGTTTTAATCAAGGTGCAAAATGAAGATTAGTTTAAAAATGAAAAAAAATCAAATACTGATATTGCTACCAGTATAGAAAAACAAACTATAAGAAAACATTAAAGCAAGATCAAGAACAAGACAAAAAAGAACCGAATAAAAAAATAGAATAAGAAGAAAAAAAAAGATGATCAGAGGAATAACAGAAAAGTGAATAGAAGACAAGTTCTAGGATCTAGAGTTGTGCTAGAACCTGAACAAAATAATAAAAGCACAAGATCCAAGATGAATACAAAGATTGAATACTAAAACCTTCAATAATCAAATAATGTAATACAAGGGGTGTTAGAGAATATTATATTATTGGGGGTGTTGGAGAATATTACATTATTTGGTACATGCTAATGTACCCCCATGGTACTTATGGTAAAATGTAAATATTAGAATAGGGTTTGAGTCTATAGTTTAGGAGTGTGATTTATATTTTACCTTTATGTAAGTGTCTATGCACAAGTTTCATGTAAGTAAGAGTGCAAGTGTATAATGACAGAAAGTGCACAAGTGTCATGTAATTAAGTGTGCGAATATATAATGTGAAAATGTGCACAAGTGTTTTGTATTAGGTATGCATGTAGAAGTGTAAGTGACATGTGAAAGAGTGCAAGTGTCATAGACTTAAGTGTTCATGTAAGTAGAGAGTCAAGAGTCATGTGTACAAGTGGCAAGATGATAAGCCAAAGGACATGAAAGTTATCATATAGAGAGCAAAAGTCAAGTACTTGAAGAGTCATCTTGTATGGCTATATCATAGAGACAAAACTTAATGTATTCTATAGAAGAAAAATGTTGAAAGATGTGGATATTGTATGATCCATTCAAGTTTTAATAATATTGCCGCTTGCATGCCTATTTTGAGCAATTTTATTGTGTCTTCATGTTATTGCATGAATTATTTTGGTCATTTTGTATTTGATATTATATTGAATGTTATAATTATTTATATTGGCCAATTTATATATTGATTGCTCTTATATTTGAGTCTACTTAAGATCCAAGATATTGGGACTTGAGATAGTCTAGACTAAAATCCATCACGTATTTAGGTTGAGGATACATTGAAAATTGCTTTCAAAACCAAGATGGGTCTTTTCAAGTAGCTTGTTATGCCTTTTGATCTCATAAAAGCTCCTGCTACATTTATGAGACTCATGAATGAATTTTTCAGAGAGTACTTGGATAGATATGACATTGTCTACTTAGATGATATCTTTATCTTTTCTCCTACATGGTAGACTCATCTAGAGTACATTGAGTAGGTTCTTTCTATATTTTAGAAGAATAAGCTTTATGCTAATCTAAGTGTTCCTTTGGGTAACCTTCAATTTCCTACCTTGGATTTATCATTAATGAATTTGGTATTTAGGTAGATCCTATCAAAATTGAAGTCATTAACTAGGCCCTTCCACCACTGTCATTGAGTTATGAAGCTTTCTAGAGCTTACCAATTTCTATTGTAAGTTTATCCCATGATATTCCACCATTGATTCTCCTTTGCATCAGTTGACTAAGGCCAAAGTTGTGTTTCGTTGGACTCCTAATCATGTCCATGCTTTTTCCACCTTGAAATATAGGTTATGTTTTAATCTTGTTTTGGTCATCCCCAATATTTGACAACCTTTAAATATTGAAATCGATGCTTCTCAGTTTGCCCTTAGAGTTGTATTGAAACAAAAGAGTCATCCTATAGCTTAAGATTCACAAAAAAATTCATCAACCAAACAAAATTATTCTACTTATGATAAAGAATTGTATCTCGTAGTCCAAGCAATCAGATATTGGCATCATTATCTCCTAAGAAAATCATTATTCACACTAATCATTTGCCTCTCTAGTTCCTTCAATCCCAAAATAAGATCCAAGAAGCTCGTCATATGAAGTGGACATCATTTTTACAATAGTTCCACCTAGTCATTAAGTATAAAAAGGATAGTAAAAATTTAGCGGTTGATTTTTTGAGTCATCCTCCTTCATCCCATGTCTTAATTGTTGTTACCACTTCACACTTAGGTTTTCAAACTTGGCCATCTGAGTATGCTCATGACCCAAAATTTGCACAAGTTTACCAACACCTTCAGCATCCTGCATCTTCTAATATGAGCCATTTCCAAGATTATTATACTAAGGAGGGCTTGCTTTATCGTCTGGATAAACTTTGTATACCATGTGACCATCAACCATCTCTTCTTAAGGATGCACATTCTATGTTATATGGTGGAGATTTTGGTAAGCACAAAACTCTTCATCACTTGCAACATTTCTTTTATTGGAATTGTATGCAACATAATGTTCTAAAGTATCTAAGATAGTGTGTTGTATGTTGTTGTTCTAAGCTAGCTAATAGTAAACTAGGCCTCAACATGTCATTACCTATTGCTTCTTTCCTTTTGGAGAGCATTTATATGGATTTGGTCAGTGGGTTTCCTATGACTGTCCATCAACATGATTATGTTTTTGTTGTAGTTGATCATCTTAGTAAGATGGCTAAGTTTATCCTATGTAAAACCAGTTATGTTGTCGACTTAGTCCAACTTTTCTTTGATTTTGTTTGGAGTTCTTTTGGTCTTCCCGCCAGTATTGTGTCTAATTGTGAATCTTATTTTGTTGGTCACTTATAGCAAACTTGTGGAGACTCTTAGGTATGCCTCTCAACTTTTCTATTAGTTTTCATCCATAAATTGATGGTCAAATAGAAGTTAGTCGTACTTTTGTTCAAAGTCTTCGTATCTTCCATCATTTCTCCATCTAAGTGGGATTTGAGTCTTACACATATTGAGCTTGCATATAATAGAGTTATCCATTCATCCATAGGTCATTTTTCCTTTGAAGTTTGTCTATGTTTTTAGTTGTTAGCTCCATATGAGTTACATTTGTCACTTCCATATCCTATCATTGTTCATATGCAAAATGAATAAGATAAAGCACAATTCTTCATTCAAAATTTGCAACAGCTTCAGTCTAAGGTTGTTTAGATTTTTTAGAAGACTTAGTAGTAGTAGAAGAAGTAGGCCATAGTTCAACATTGCATTTTGCATCATTTCCAGGTTGGAGACAAAGTTTGGTTGTACCTTGACACATGAATTTTTTCAAAGGCACATAGTAAGATCAAACCTCTTCACTATGAGCCTTAAACCATCCTATAATAGGTGTCCTCGAATGCCTTTTGCCTTGATCTTCCAACACACTTGGGCATTCACAATGTTGTCAATGTCGATATGTTGAAGCCATATCATGATTTTACATTTGAGACGAACCATTACTCATCCTGTATATGTTGTACTTGACTTCTATCTTCCACTAGATATTGATCGTGTGTTTATCACCAAGACTCATCAAACTCGCTAGGGATATTCCACTTCCTACCTTGTCAGGTGAGGTTAGCTTGGGCATTAGGCTTGATGGATTCTAATTGCTAGATGGTCTAGTATGCATTGGAGTCCAATGCTTCTATAATGGGGAGGAATGATAGGGATTAGCATTTCATATGATGTTTTATGTAATATTTTATATTTTGGTAAGCAAATAACATTGCATAAAATTTGTAGGTCAACCTTTTTGATTTTTTGTTAGAAGAATTAATTAAAAGTCAGGTAGCCAAATGTAATTTCCGACAAAGCATATGGGCTACTATGACATTGGATTTAATTCAATATTATCCAATATCTTATAGAAGGATCCTCTAGAGGCAGTGTATCATGCTATTTACAACTAGTTTTAGAATACAATTTATCAGTTCTTTATTGTCGAATTATTCATCTTGTGGGTGCTCGTATCACATCCCCTCCTCTCAGATACCATCATTCTTTTAATTTGTTAATAAATAAATGAAATAAGGTAGGGGATATTAAGTACCCTTCTTTAAGTGTTATGCCACTTCTAAAGCATTAAAAAGGGTTGACTTGCATTCTAATATTAGCTCAAACACTCCCTCATGAAGTCTTTGAACTGCTACTTCACATTGTTCTCATATCCATAGTTCTTCCATTCTATGCCATAATTTATTTCTAGGTGTTGTGTCAAAGGCTTTCTTGAAATCCACAAACAAGAATCGACTTTCCCTTTTTCATTATGTATTTCTCAATGATGTGTCTCAAAGTGATGCCACGGTCTATTGTTGGGAGGTTCAGTCTAAAACTTGTTTGTTCTTCTATCCACTTGCTAATTGTACACTCAAATAGCTTTGTAGACAGGGTATTTACCATAACTTAAAAGAGTGTTCACATCTCCATTCTTAAAATAAGGTATTGCTAAAGTTTTTGTCCAATTCATTGGAAAACCAAGTCTAATGACGTTGTTGAATATCCTTTTGTTGCGCGTGGCTACATCCTCTATTTTCCATTTTCAATATTTTGCTTTTGGTCCATCCAAATTGTTAGCCTTATTTGTTCCTAGTTGCTTAATACCTTCCTTGACCTCCACTAAGGTGAATGAATTTGTTGTTGTTCAAAGCTCCAATGGCTAGAAGTCTACAACAATTGTCTATGTTCTCTATTGTTATTCCTTTCTTTTAAACAATCATGACCAAGTCTACCACAAAAATCTAGAAGTGGGCACATCTCAAGCAAAGCTATTAAGCTTGTTTTTCAACTATGACAACATAAGACACCTCCGTGTTTGTGGGAACCATGTTTAGCGCTATCACTCTTGCTCACCTCGGTTCAAGGCATAATGCATCCACAAGTCTTTGCAACATATTGCTAATAATATTGCATTTGAGGGATTTAATTTGAATAGTTACAAGGTGTGATGCATCTTCAAGTCTATACAACATATTGCTCAATGCTAACAATACACATTAGAAGGGATTTAATTTGAATAGTTAAAATACATATACTACAATATCAATCATGCAAATTAATTGGGGATTTGCTTTGTTGTGTATGAGTATAATGTAGTCATTGTATCTTTTATTTTTTAGATGCTACACACACATGGGGACTTAAGACTATGAGGGATACTTGACCTCGAACTCTCCACAACAATTGTCCCCCTCACACTCTATCAAGACCTGATGGTCTATCATTGTGCATTTCACAATGCTTACAATACCAAGGCACTAGGAATTAGTGACATATGTGCCTTACCCATAAAATGACATTTATAATGTGGACGCCCTTGGAATCAAGGCTAATGCATAGACGAAACCATTTTTTCGTATGGCTTATCTTCTAGATCATGTTATATATTAACTAAAATTTGATGAAATTTTTAAACAAAACATTCCATTGGTCCCTCTTACCAAACTCTTGGATCAAAATCTTATTTTCTTAAGAAAATTGAAGCCAAGCAATTTGTTGCAAAGGAGGTATTGTTGCATAGGGAATTGCATTACTTAAACAAGAGTCCAAATCAAGTGCACTTTAAGGGAAGGAGGGGAAGTGTGATTACTGAAGTGAAGTTGGTGATGAGGAATATAAAACTAAAATTAAAATATTAATTAATTAATAATTAATAGTTATTATTTAATAGTTAATATAGCTTTATGAAAGTTATATGTAAAGGTATATGAAAAATCATGCCTATTCATAATCTTATGATATTTATATTAAAAAATAATGAATGAAAATTACTTGGATTTGGATTGGAAATTTAATATATTTTTGCCCATATTATTCAATATTAGTTGGTATCAAAGCATATTCATCCGCCTATGGATCAGGGTTACTCATAACTTGGCCTCAACCTTTGTCCATTCAACACAGCCAACTGCATTTTTGAACCGTTTGAACGTCAAGGCATTTTTATAAATTCGAGGTAACTTTAAAGAACCCTCTTGCAAATTTTTTTAGCATGCTCCTTGGTATGCAACCTCACATCCTTTCCTAAGTGTTGCATAAAAGCACTAAGCAGGTCCCAACATTTGCATAGCCCTACACACATTCCAACGTATTTTGCATGTTGTATGTTGTAGCATGTGTGCATTCTATGCATGTCCTTATGCAAATTTCAACGTGCACCCTTGAGCGCTTTTTGCAAGCACCCTCCCCTCCCCCACCTTGCCCCTTCTTTGTGCATTGTGGCCAACGTGCATTCCAACACACTAATTGGGATGATATTACCTGCCCCACCCTTGGGTGCTACAACTAGTGTGCATTCCAATGCATTGACTGAAGTGATTCCCCTCTCCTCATCTCGCCTCGACGCGATCCCTCCCCTCTTCTTGCATGTGGTGCACTTGGTGCCACATGCATCCCATTCTCCCTCCCCCCAATTCACCCCATTAATAATTAATATAGCTTTATGAAAAGTTATATGTAAAGGGATATGAAAAATCGTGCCTATTCATAATCTTGTAATATTTATATAAAAAATAATGAATGAAATTACTTGGATTTGGATTGACAATTTAACATATTATTTCCCACATTGTTCCATATCAGTTGATATAAAAACATATTGATATGCTTGTGGATCAGGGTCACTCATAACCTAGCCTCAGCCTTTTGTCCATTTAACACGATTGATTGCATTTTTGGACCGTTTGAACGTCAAGGCATTTTTATAAATTTGAGACAAGTCTAAAGCACGCTCTTGCAAAAATTTTAAGCATGCTCCCTACTGTGCATCCTCACATCCTTTCCTGAGTGTTGCATAGAAGCACTGCATTCCAACACACTTTACTGCATGTCTTATATGCATGCCCCTATGGGAATTTCAACATGCAACCTTGGGTGCTTTCTACAAGCACCCCTCCCCTCCCCTCCCCTCCCCCACCCTTGCCCCTTCCTTGCATGTTGCAGCTAGCGCACATTCTATGGCATTGATTAGGACAATATTGCCTGCCCCACCTCTGGGTGCTACAACCAGCATGCATTCCAACGTGATTCCTCCGTACCTACCTCACCCTAATGTGACCCTCCCCTCTTCTTGCATGTAGGTGCATTAGGTGCCATGTGTGCCCCATTCCCCCCTTTAATACCTACTATAACAACCTAACCAAACTCGGCCCAAGGGAAATGTTTTTTAAGACATTTATTGACAAGATTAGAGAGTACCCAATCTTTTATCAGTACAAGGGATAGATAAACACTTTTATGTTTTAGTCACTGCAGATGGCCTTCAAGTGGACAAGAATGGTCGATTCCCATAAAATTGTTTTGGGGTTTACTTTTCTAGTGACTGTTCATTTTCTTAACCTTCTGCTAGAAAAGACATTATTAGTGGTCCACCCACCTTTCTCATACAAATTAGACCTACATGAGAACATTTGACTACGACATAGGGGTTACCCTCCCCCCCTCCTTTTCTTTTTACATAGGCATGCATTGCACACCACACGCCTTACCTCCTTCCCCCCACCTAATCAAAAATTTAAAATTAATTTGCACGTCATGCTTAAACATCCCCTCATAATTACTAATTAATTAATATTTAATAAAAATAATAATAATAATTAATTAAGAACTTAAATTATTAATTAACTAATTAATTAATTTGAGAAAAATTATTAAATCAAGGGAAAAAATATTAAATCAAGAGAAATATATATGTGTGAGAAATCCCTACGACCGACGCTCAGGGTTGGGCATCCCCATCCCAAGCATGACCTCTGATAAGGGTGAGAGCTAAGCTTATCAATAGGGACTAAACACACAACCATACACACACCCACCCCCTCATACACTCACCCATGCCACGGTTTGAACCTTGGACCTTCAAAAGAAGAGCCAAAGCCCAAACCATTGCGATGTTCCCCCAAGATGAGGAAAAAATATTTAATGAAAGGGGAAAATTTTAGCAATAAAACTTGGAAGATTACAGGAAAAATTATCATGAGGGAAGAAGCTAACACCTTATCACTTAGCCAAGATATCAAGGAGATCAAGGAGCCGACACAATATATCAAAGAGTTATGTGAGCAAATGGTGAAGACCACATCAAATATGATTGATGCAGATTGGAACAAGTTCCTTGGTGTTGTAGACTCCAAGCTGGATGTCAAAAATGATTCTAGCCCTGCTCTGTCAGCCACAAACCATAGTATTATGGATAGCAAAATCAAAATGATCAAAGCCAATTTGAGGAACAATCTTGGGACTATTGTTCAAACCATGTAGGCCTTACAAACAAGGATCGACGTGAGCACGAATGGGCAATAAGTGGTAAAGGAATTATACGAGATTCCTTAGATCAAGAGGGGCACAACCATGTCCCATGGACCTTTTCCTCAGGCGTTGTTTAACAAAATATCTTCGACTTAAGAGGCAACTCATTTGCCTCCTCCAATGTACAATGTGAAAGATGACGTTTTCAACTTTGCTTCACTTCAAGAAGTGTCCTCTATTACTAGCTCAATGGACCAAAATTTTAACAATAGTTTGGAAAATGCATCTAAAGCGAGCTTGTTGAGGATGAGACTCGTTTCTTCTATCAACCACTTAAATCAAGTGTGGGCTATTGTCACTCTATGCAATCATATTATTGAGATCCAAATTTGAAGAATATATTCTTGGATGGAAGTCTTGCCCAACCAAAGTTAACTATTGACACATCTACTTATATTGTTCCAAAAATTGAATCCATCACTATGAAGGCTCTAGATTCCTGGAAAGGGCATACCATCAATACGTTATGAAGAACCTTTTTATATGTCTCCTTTGCATGTTTAGTGCCACATTGTAGGCCTCCTCCATGGTCGTTGTCACCTCATCTTCCTTTTCTTCCCCCTATTTTGAACACATTGCGGACCAATGTTCTTATTGCTAGGAGGAATGATGAGGAATATAAATTTAAAATTAAAATATTTATTATTTAAAAATAATTAATTATTTATAGTTAATAATTAATATAACTTTATGAAAAATTGTCTTGCACATGAAAAATTATGCTTATTCATAATTTTGTAATATTTATATTTAAAAATAATAAATGAGAATACTTTGCATTGAATTGACAATTTAATATCTTTTCGGTCCATATTTTTGCGTATCAATTGGAAATACAATAAATTTGGTTACAAGAGCCAACTATATTCTTTAGAAAAACAATTTCATCACAGAAGAAGAGAAAAAAAAAAAAAAACATTTTTAAAATTAAAATAAAAGATTTATATGCATATGAAAAATATAAAGTATATTGTTGTTCTAAATCATAGTTTATTTTTATAAGCTAAGTTTATTTATAATTGTCTCTTAGAGAAAGTTGATTCAAACATGTTACACTTTATAGACAAACTCAACATATGTACAACTTCCTATACAACATGAGTTGAAAATAAATGGACAAAATCCATAGTTACCTAATGATGTCTAAAAATCCATGAGAATAGTCGTCAACATTGACACTCACAACATAGGTTGTGAAATGTTGTGAGAGTAGTTGTCAACATTGACACTTACAATATATGTTGGGATGTCAGCATTATTGTAAGAATAGTTGCCAACACAATATATGTTGGGATGTCAACACTATTGTAAGAATAGTTGCCAACACAATATATGTTGGGATGTTAGCACTATTGTAAGAATAGTCTAGGGATGTCAACACCCATGTTAGGAGATGTGCTACGATGACAACCTTCTTCCCTTGGCTTGAATTAGACATTGACACTCACCACATGTTTTGAAAAGTCGTGATAATAATCTTTGACATTTGCACTCACAATATACCTTGGGATGTTACCACCAACGTGAGAATAGTTGCCAACATCGACACTATGACATATGTTGGGATGTTAGCACCCTAGTTTGGAAGTGTTCTGATAACCTTTTTCCCCTAGCTTGAATGTGTTTCCTTCCCCATGTCTATCTAAACAAATTCAAGTACTTACCCTTCAATTTATATCCTTGTCCAACAATTATTTACTTTATTTACATTATTAGTGGTCCTTGGATTCATATTATACAAGATTCCTTGCCTCAATGACAATGTCAATTCCAAGATCTGCCCATAGTGATCAATTCCAAGGTTGAAAATATAGTTCGACAAAGCCAGCTACACTACTGCTGCCTTTGACAAGACAATACTGCTGCAAAGCACACAAAGTTGCAAGAACTGCTACCTACATTCTCCCCACCCTACAACTTTACATTCAAAAAGGCATAAGCACTTCTTTATGCAAATCAATTGTAACAAACCTTCTTGAAAAAAATCATTCATAAGTGTTTGTCTCTCCAAGGCCAATTTCACCTTGCTATCATTGCTTTTTGTTGTTCTCCTGAATAGTTCACAAGCTCAGTCCTCTGCTCCCTTTACTCCTCAGTTCATTCTTTTACAATAAAATTCTTTCAAGAAACTATCTTGAAGCACAAAACATGAAAAACACAAAGTTTATCTCTAAACTTAGGATGCATACAATGCTCTATGAGCCTCTATGGTTCCTAAAGTCTCTGCCTTGCCTGAAGTAAATACTATGCATAGACTCCTTGCAATTTCTAGGTGGAAATAGAAACAAAATTCTATGCATAGAGTCCTTGCAATTTCTAGGTGGAAATAGAAACAAAATTCGATCTTCCATAAATTGTTTGAATCTTTCAGCTATTGGAAGATCACCTACAATTGATGGGCATGCACAACAATGTTAAATGAGTGGGCACCACTGATTGTAGAAGTGCAAAAGACTCAAATGTGCTCTTATCCTATGAGCATATTTGTCTAATAACATAAAACTTTAAAAATGGATTTATATTTATAATATTTTATTTTAGCCCCATATGAAATTGCTTTCCAATTGAGGTTGTCATCCAACAAAAAAAATGTTGTATAGGTATAATTTAATTTAAAAATGAAATCATTCATCCCTATATTTTTGGGTTCTCTTGCTCTTGGTTTCTCTTTTCTTGATTGTATGTATTATTTATTTTATGCATCAATAGGGTAAAAACCATTTTAAATTAATATTTATTTCATCTAGTATGTGTTGTTTTTCTCCTTTTTAAAATGGTTATATAAGATTGAAATAAGCCCCACCTGTATTACATCATGGCCGTATTATGATGGCATTACAACAAATTGGTAATTATGCATATGTCAATTGCAAGATTTGAACCCGGTTACCACACTATTTCAACAATTTGACAATTATGCATATATCATTTGGCAATCTTTGAACATGGGTCTTTGTATTGAAAGTCCACATTTTGAGTTCATGTCATTTGATGATCCTTAAGTATCTGATTACTAATCCAGTATTATTTGTTTTATCCATCCATAAGGGCTGAGGCAAATCTATTTTACTAATCCAATATTGACTTTTGTATACCTCCACTTTTCTTGGATATTGGAAATCAAAAGGCAGGGATGATGGATTTCCTCATAAAGTAGATGACAACAAATTGAACTTTACAAATTCTCGTCAAAGTTGGAAGGTTTTATTTTTATTTCTTTCAAAATGCTCTGATTTGATTTGAAAATTTCATACAATAATTGCAAAGATATCTTGAAATATAGGAAAAAATCTTACAAAAATTTTCAGGCCAGATTAGGGTTTAATGGTTTGTTATTGATGTCAATGTTATCATTCAACATTGTTGCCCACAAAATTTTATTGTTTTTCTTTTCCAACAAAAAAATTGCAAATTAAAAAAGAATCTGAATCTAACCGAAAGGGATTATCCAGCCTATAATGTTCAGATCCAACTCAATCTGGTAACCATTTCCATCTGGGAATTCACCCCTTGCCAACCAAATTCTGAGTTTCAACACAACATAAACAAATTTCTGAATGAAACCGTGATTGGATGAGATGGGAACCTAGGGATCCTTTGCAAACGAAAATGTTGTGGGGCATGTCCAATCATTCCTAGGAATCAACCCTCCCTCCAATTGCAGAGGAGCAGTAAATAATTAGGAAACATTGGAACTCAAGGTATGCAAGCAGCAAAGTCATATTCTGTTGATAAGCCTGTCAAGTAAACCCTCTATTTATTTCCCCTGTAAGAGTCATTTTCCTCTATTTACGTTTAAGAAAAAAAAAAAAAAACATTTTTCCTCACAATACAGTCACAACACTGACACAATGACAATGAATTCCTCTTAGTTTTAGCAGGAAAAATATAGAAAGCGTGAGGTGTTCAAGTGGCAACTTTGAAGACACTGACAGAACCTCAACACTCATCTTCTGAGGTGAGAGATTCTTCATGATGACACACCCAAGCTTGAGCTTTGATTGTTGCTAAAGTTGTTTCAACATAAAAACCCAAAAGATTACACACAGAAAGAGAAGATAAAAAATGCACAAATTTCCAAAGACCAAAAATGCAAAACCTGAGATTGTCCCTTCTTCGATGAACAACTTCATTAAAATGCAATTAATGTTGGATGACTTGAATAAGATGCATCTTATTATCTTAAAAAAATGCATTAAACCAAACTTGATCAAGCCAAATGCCTAAAGAGAAATTTGCTCCATGTGAGAAAAGAGACAGTGAGCCAAATTGTCTGGACTCTCTATTATGAAAATGATCTTTGTGAGCAATAGAAAAAATAAACACATAGTAGTGAGTTTAATGAAACATATTGTAGGCCATAAATCAAGGACTAATCATAAGCAGGTAGAATTGAATTTATCAAACAATATAGCCTGACAGACCATAGTTATCATAGAAGAAGATCAGCAGACAAATGAACCCATATTGGGCCTGGTTGACATGGCCAATCTAGAATCCATATTGTGAGAATGTTTCTTTTTACTTGTGATTGAAAGTCACACTTCTATGATTAGTGCCAAGTGGTTGACTGTCAGCCACTTTATTAGCTGTTTGTTGAAGATACTGAAAGATAGCATTTCAAAATCCAGAGGTAATATCAAAAAACCTTACAGCCAATAAGTTTGATGGTTTTTGGGCCTCGTGTTTATAATGTTATATAATATTTATCATGATGCTAGAGTCTACTTTGACGATAAAGGGAAGGAAATTTAAATCCCACTACAGCTCTCGCTTTATGGAAAGATACAACCTTAATTAGACTAACGGTAGTGTAGCCCAACTTTATGGAAAGATGCATCACCTATGTTAAGTTTAGAAAATGGTGAGGGTAGTGCAGTCCATATTTTTCTTCTTCTTCACTTTTAGCATAAGGGATGAATGATTGACCTTATTTTGAAGAAATGCCCTTCTTTCTTTATGATCTTTTATCATGAAATGCATGGACACAGCATGTTCAAGATTTGGTTTCTCAAATGAATTTCAAATTTCCAGAAAACATTCTGCTTGTCTTATTTTAAGCAAATTAAGATTATGATACAAAACAATGAGGGGAACAGAAAGCAAAATATTATAGCAAATGTACTACACTATATTATTTGAATGCCATAATGAAATAACATCTCCCTGTTAAGGAGTTTGTATGCCAACCAATTTTAATATCTTGAATTAACCCAGTACCATTGACAATAGTTTCTCACACATGGCTTGAATTTTTCTACATTTTCTATAATAAGATCTCTCAAGAAATTTTTCATAATTCATAGGAAAAAAGATAGAGACAAAATCTTTGTTTTATAATTTAATCCAATTATTTACAATTTTCTACATTTAAAAAGAGATGATAAATCACAAATCAGAATGACCTCAAAAACAAGGCCTTATTAAAAGGACATGGCACTCAGTCATCAACTTCAAGTTGAAAGGTCCTTATTGACAAAAACTTAGTTTTAAAATTTAATCAATATTTACAACTTTCCACGTTTAGAAAGAGTTGACAAATTATAAATCAGTCTGACCGCACGAACGAGATCTTATTAAAAAGAAATGACATTCAATCATCAAACTCAAGTTTGAAGGTCATTATCTCCATGGGCGACAATTCTTTAATGTGCTCTCCCTCTTTTATCGTGTTTCTGCCAGCTACTCCATGTGACATGTCCATCTCACCTTGGACTCGCCAATTCAATGTTGTCATTTTTTACTTCTCTATAACACCAGTGAGATTAAGCTCCACAATCTTTTTAATCCACACACTCATGCAAGGGAATTATTATTTTTTTAACTAGGATTGCAACTAAATTATGATGAACTAACAATCACTCAATTCAAAGAAATGGAAAAACTTCCCTCAGGCATAAATGGATTGATAAGGCTCAATTTAACATGAGTTTCAGTGAAACCCAGGAGGTACGAAATTTGAACAGGATAAGGTAAAGTGAATCTTGTGATCCACAATAGGGTCTACTATGCCAATTAGGCATGCTGGCTAAGCTGAAGCCGAAAATTACACATATCCTGTATAGATATTATTACCATCCAAATTGTATAGATTTTGCATTATATTGTATTATTCAGATGTTAACAATCATAATTGTATTAATTGTATGATTAATTATCATTGGACATCCATAGTTAATTATTTGCTTTAAGTGAGGAAGAGAGCAATTTTTCATCGGCGAGATGTTTCATTCACTTATAATAAACCGTTTCACCATACCCAGCAAACCTTTCAATAACAACAGCCTACTGGCATAAAGGTAGCTTGAGGATTCTCTAGTTGAACTTTGGCATTTGCTATGGTACATTTATGTTTTACTGCTCTCTCTATTTCAAATTTTAAAAACATCTAAGTTCTTTATGTAAACTACATATACTGATGCTGTATAGGTATTTCTTTAGGGACAAACAATGACAATATGCAATGTTATGGTGTCTCTTAAATATTGAAATACATGGATTGATAAACAATTGAAGAGAGACATGAATTTATATCCCATGTTGCATTCACACAAGCAGATTACTCTGTAGGCAAAGTGAGGAATAAGGAAAAATAGCCGAAATTTTAATACCTTCCTGTCTGGAAACAAATTATGAAGGTCAGCAGCTGCAGGCTTTGAGAACCTAGTGCTTTCGCCAGCCTGTTTTTAGGTATTGATAACAATAACACTGTGAGTTCTATAACAGCTTATCAGTTAGGATAACAAACTGCATATTATGTTCAAAGAGTTCACTGTTCTTTTTCACTGGCCTGTTTTTGAATATTCATGACAAAAACACTGAGTTCTACAACTGGTTATGAATTATGATAACAAACTGCAAATGACATTGAAAGAGTTCATGCTTCTTTTGGCATTGTGAAGTACCTCATAAAGATGTGCCAAACGCAGCAAGGCTTGCTGATCCTCCAATTCCTATAGAATTCAACATCATATGTAATATTGAGAAACTGTGAAAGGCTATAGGAAGATAAATTTTACTTTTCACTATTTTCAAAATAGAGCAAATCTATTAGTTATACAAAGAAAAAATAATCGACTGACCTGAAGTGTATTCATAGCAACATTTGGTGGTATTTCATGGCCTTCTGCCATTGCTGAAAATTGAGGTTCCTTAATCTGATTCAGATCATCCTGTGGCAAATGTGATAGATGTCATTAGTGACTTATTTGGGATAACACATGCCACAAAGAAGCATGACTGAACAGTGGCCTGGCTGTAGAGCTTTAGATGTACAAGTAATTATTACCCCACGTGGATATGTTTGAGAAACATAGTGTATCTAGGATATTCCTAGGGTAGAAAGAAAAAGTTCTACATCTAACACACTTTGAATGTTTAAGCTTTACTCATCTTTGAAAGCACTGTAGTAAGAGTATGACCATAGTAGAACTGAAATGTGAGTGCAAAGATAAAAGCAAACTAACAAAATCGAAGAATTTGCAGCAGAGATCGCTAGGAGTTTGGTTTGCCGATATTTTTGGTAATATAACATCGTCTTTTGTGTCCGTGAAGGCATCCAAGTTTAAGAAAAAAAAAGTTATATGTTTGTCTATGTCATCTCTGCAAAAGTTGGGCATAAATTCTGTCAAGAAGTAAATTAATACCTAGATTGGGCGGTTGTGACTACAAAAATCAGTTTACCCAGTTGTCAGTCTGAAACAATTTCATTGTTTCCCTATCAAAGGATGCCTTGCCTCATATGCTAGAAGCTTTTAAACTGATAAACAAGTCCAATGTCACTTTGCCTAGTTAAACCCCTCTTTTTTTTATTATTATTAACTTAGTCGAACCGCTAGCTTGAATTTTTACGTCCAAGAAGGTCCAAGAACCTTGGAAATAATGCAATAAAACCCCATATTTGTTATCGGGAGGCTTCTCACAATTAATTCATATGATACAAACTTGCCTTCCAATTTATCATACTAAAGTGATAAATTTCCTAAGAACTGTTGGTTTTTTTTTGCATGCACTTTACTCCTCGCAGTCGCTTTTCTGAATTTGCATAGAAGGACAAAACAAATGATGGAGTTGGCTTCCCTTAAAAGAATGCATTTTTGCATTCGCCATCTCTTGTCTTATACTGTCCTAAAATGGTTTGATGCAGTAAATCTAAGTCAACTTACTTCTATAGTTGCAAAAAAGATCTGTAGAGGAAGCACTGTTTTCTGTCCCTTTGTACGCCTCCATTCTGAAGCTTGTTCTGTAGGGTTTACACTGAAATATATTTTACCTTGAACCTGCACATCAAAAATAGTAAAAGGAAAGCCATGAAATATCAAAAAGAACATTTAAATATTTCTTTTTGCTTATATAAACAGAAAATCAAGTCTCTGTGATATGCAATTTCTTCGTCTCTTGTCTGGTGATGGAATATGCAGTAGAGTGCATCCAGAAGCATAAAAATGATATACACAAAGTAAATAGACTTCACTGTTAGGATCTTATTTTTACATTACATGGGCCTTCTAAAAACAAGTCGTTTTTGTACAAGTCATAAATTTACAGCCAAGAATCAATATTCTATCAATAACAAGTATATTTATTCACCAAGAATAAGATATGTATCATTGTTTTGTGATCTCCCCTAGATTAGCTATTAAATACTAACTGTTTGAAAGATGAAGTTTCAAGACATAAAAACAAAAACAATAAAAAATACAGAAGTTTGCACTATGATGGCCCAAAGGACAGTATAAGACAAGACCTGTCTCTCCTTGCACACACATTTTTATTTTATTTTGGTTTCAACTCATAAGTAATTACCTCATTTCATGTAATCAAATTTGAATCAAGAAAATAGGCTCAACCAGTGAACAATGAAAACATTTCATTATAATGATGCATACGTCATGAGACTAAACAAATGGTAAGAGTCGGAAAAAAGAAGCACCTAAGAGCTAGGGTTTGCAGACAATGCTGCCGCCATTGCATTCAGAAGCCTCAGCGCAGGAGAAGCGAGTGCACAGGACATACATGCGATAGATAGGAGAAATCAGCCAGGGCTTGCGAACCCGTAGAGGAGTCAAAACACGGGAAAACCACAGGCTGATGGTGGGATGATGGGAGGAGAAACTGGCATGGAAACCCTTTTCGCTAACCAGTTTCAGACACAAACAAAAGAGGATGGAAATAATGCCAATCTTATGCAGTTAGATCATCAGTATCTAGGAAAAGTGATTACAAACCAGCAGGACCACTTTTGCATAGAGGATCACAACAATTTTCAGTTTACAGCACAATCCAATGGGGAAAATTCCCAACCAGAAAAAAAAAAGCCCCAAGGGCAGAAGAGGCCAAGGACCCAGATCCAGGATGCAATTCAAAGGAAAAGGGAGATCGTATAAAAAACTCAAATGAAAGCAAAGCTCTCCAAACCTGATATCCAAGCTCACCTGAAAGGACCATAGTAACACCTATGAAAGAGAAAGATAATGGGGAGATAACCTAGAAAATGAGCTTTAAAGATGCCCTCCGAGGAGGCCAAGCCCAGGAAAGAGGCATTAACAATCCAAGAATGCCAAGAAGAACATTGAGGATGCCAAAGGTGGATCCAAGAAAAACAGAAGTGGGATGCATGAGAGCAGCAAATGGGTCCCTGATAGTAAAATTGGAACCAGACGATATCCAAGATGGTATAGATGTCATCGAAAGAAGGGGTCTAATTTGCCAATTTATGGGTTTCTGTCCAATCCTATTGGCTTTCAAGCTATGGGGTGCCAAACAGTGGAGAACCAAAGGTAAGTTTCAAATTTCCGATTATCTCAATGGGTATTTTCTAGTCATGTTTGCTATAGAAGAGGATAGAGAATACATACTTCAAGGAGGGTCATGGTTCTTTGGCAAATCAAGGCTCTTCATGAAGCCTTGGCATACAAAATTTAAAGCGGTGGGGGAAATGCCTTCAACTAGACCTGTTTGGGTCAGACTTTTTGGTCTCCCACCGGAATTTTGGAACCTGCAAGTCCTAGCTGCAATTGGTAACACCCTAGGCACTTCCATAATGGTAGCCAATAGTACTCAGAAGTTTTAACATTTTATGTATGCACGAATCTATGTGTTGACAGATTTTGACAAACCCCTCCCAGAAAAGGTCACATTACAATTTGGGGAGGATACATGGGAACAACAGATGGACTACGAGAATGTCCCCTTTAGATGCAAAATTTGCCATGAATATGGCCATCTGGCTAAGGATTGTCCATATAAATTTCAAGAGCAAAAGAAAGAAGATAAGGAAAAGGTGGGATTCCAAATACCAAAGAAAAAAAACACACAAAGAAAACTTGTAACTATGGAGAAGGAAGTGCTTTCAACAAACATATTTGGAAGCCTAGCGATGGATGACTTCCCATATGAAGAATAATATGGAGCTGAAACAGATATTCTGGAAACACAGTTAAAAGAAGTCCTAAACAAAATGAGATAAAAATAATGATTCAGATAAAACGGCCACAAATGGTCTTCCTCCACGAGACGAAGGTATCTTTCGAGGAAACTAATATAATAAAAAGAAGGATATGGCAACCCAGTGAAGCGGTATCTTTGAGTGCCCAAGGAGCTTCAAGGGGAGTTACATGCTTTTGGGACCCCAAAGAACTAGTGGTACACTATACAGTTGGTAGCAAAAGACTGATTGGTGTGGTAGCAAAAAACAGACACTATGACCAACAAATTCTCTATCTGAATGTATATGCTCCAAGCACCATGGAAGAAAAGAGGAAGCTTTGGAGGGACACGGGCTATATCTCTTCACAATTTTTCGGAGCATGGATATTGTTTGGGGGAGGAGGATTTTGTTGAGCAAGGTGCAGCAACAGTATTGTCATTGTTGTCAACACAGATCAGATAGATCTAGTGTTTCAGTGGACAGGAAGTTCAAAGGCTAGTCAGATGCAGAAGACAAGAGTCCAAAGGTTATTCAGAGTATGGACAGTGAGTTTCCAAGAAGACCGAAGTAGCCCATTTGCAAAAAGATCAAAGAAAAAGACAAGTAAGAAAAGTGTCGCGATATCGCGACATATACAACAGGCAAGAAAAATTGTCGCGATTTCGCGACATGTTGGAAGAGAGAGAAAAAGCTGGAAAAACTGTCATGATTTCGTGACATGTTGGAAGAGAGAGAAGAAGCAGGAAAAACTGTCATGATTTCGTGACATGTTGGAAGAGAGAGAAGCAAGAGGAAAAACTGTCGCGATTTCGTGACATGTTGGAGAGAGAAGCAAGTAGGGAAAACACCGTCATGATTTCGCGTGACATGTTGGCAGAGAAAAGGCAAGTGGAAAAACTGTCGTGATTTCGTGACATGTTGGCAGAGAAGAAGGCAAGTGGAAAAACTGTCACGATTTCGTGACATGTTGGAAGAAAAAGGCAAGTGGAAAACTGTCACGATTTCGTGACATGTTGGAAGAAAAGAGAAAGAGGAAGAAGTGTCACGATTTCACGACAAGTTCGAAGAAAGAGAAAAAGTTTGAAAAGTGTCACGATTTCATGACATATTGCAAAGAAGGTTGTACGGACGAAAAAGTGTCACGATTTCATGACATATTGCAAAGAAGGTTGTACGGACGAAAAAGTGTCACGATTTCATGACATATTGCAAGGAAGGTTGACAAAAAGTGTCACGATTTCATGACATATTAAAAGGAGAAAAAGTGTCACGATTTCATGACATATTGCAGAAGAAAAAGTGTCACGATTTCGCGACATGTTGCAGGAGAGAGAGGTCAAAGAAAAAGTGTCATGATTTCCTGACATATAGGAGAGAGAGGAGAGAAAAAGTGTCATGATTTCATTGACATGTAAGAAAAGAAAAGGCGATCGGACAGAAGAGAGAGGAGAAAAAGTGTCACGATATCGCTACATGTCGGGTTTTCGCGACCCGAAGGCAAGAGAAAGCGCTAAAGAGAAAAAGTGTCACGATATCGTGACATGTCATGTTTTCATGACCCAAAGGCAAGATAAAGCGCTAAGGAGAAAAAGTGTCGCGATATCGTGACATGTCGCATTTTCATGACTAAAGGAGGAGAGAGAAAGTAAGAAGGCAAAAGTGTCACGATATCACGACATGTTGTGTTTTCACGGCAACAACAATAGAAGAGTTACAGAGGCAGTTGAAGCCGACGAAGACCGATGTTAGCCGATGAAGATTAGGGTTTGCAACCGACAAAGATTAGGGTTTGCAGTCGACTAAGATTAGGGTTACAACGAACTAAGATTAGGTTTTTGATCTTGAAAATATTGTTATAAAAGGAAGGTTGTTTGAAGAGTTCGAAATGTTGAGAAGTGCGACGTTCGAAGATAGTGCGCAAAGTGCGAAGTTCGGTCATAGTGTGTAGCGTGCAAGTCATCGAATCATTCTAAGTGCGAAGATCACAAAGGAAGCAGAGTGCACAAAGGGGAGAAGATGAACGTTCGATAGTTAAGCAACAGATTATGCGAAGTGATAGCGCAGAGAGAGCAGAGTGCGCACAGGATGAAAAAGTGAAGCAGACCAGTCAGGGTCTTGTTAAAAGCAAAGGTATCTTACTATCATTCTTCTAAGTTTCAGAATTGAAGTCCAAGTTGGTGCTTGGCATAAGGGGTTGGTGCTCCTTCCAGTTGGTGCTAGCAAATCAAGGGTTGGTGCTCCTTTCTATTGGTACAGATAAATCAGGGGTTGGTGCTCCTTCCAGTGGGTGTTGGTAAACTATTTGTAAAAGTTGTTGCTTTGCAAAGGCTAGATTTGGATGGTAGTCCAAGCAGTCATTTTTGAGGAGTAGCCACATTGGTGAACCTCGTTAAAATCTTGTGTTGTGTGATGTTCTCTTGTTGTACTTGCTATATCTATTTATAAGTTTTAACTACTACTATTTTTAGAGCTGTTAATTCATGATTAAAGAGCTACACTGATTCACCCCCCCTCTCAGTGCCATTGTAAGTCTAACAATTGGTATCAGAGCTAAGTCCCTGTACAAGCTTAACCAACTAGGGTGATCTTGGAAATAACACAATGGCAGGTGGTGAAGGCTTCTCATCAAACAAAGCACCATTGTTTGATGGATCTAATTATGCATTCTGGAGAGTCAGGATGCAGACATATCTCTGTGCTTTGGGATATGACATCTAGGATTCAATAGTTAGTGGATACACAATTCCCATCACTCCTCCAAAAGAAGCGGATGAAAAGAAACTGTTTGAGAACAATTCAAAAGCAAAGAATGCCATCTTGTGTGGATTAGCAGACAATGAACTAGTAAAGGTCATGAACTATAAATCGGCAAAAGAAATATGGGACAAATTGAAGAGTGTTCATGAAGGAGATGATAAGATCAAAGAAGCCAAGTTACAGACACATCGAGCTCAGTTCGAAGCATTGAAGATGAATGACGATGAAAACATTGAGGCATTCATGTTGAGAGTTAATGGAATCATCAATGCGATCAGAGGACTCGGAGAGGATATCGATGACTCTGTTGTCGTGAAAAAGGTATTAAGATCTCTTCCTCAAAGGTTTGATTCCAAAGTCTCAGCGATAGAAGAAGCTAAAAATCTAAATTATTTTAGTATAGATGAAATGTATGGTTCTTTAACTGCATATGAGATGAGGATAGGAAGATCTAAACCCACTGACAGAGAAGCGACTTTCAAAGCCCTTAAAAATAAAAACACAAAACAAGAGTCCGAGGAAGAAGAGACATCAGATGAAATGGAAGCAAACTTTGTTAGAAAATTGAAAAAGGGGAAAGGAAAATACAGAGGGAAGCTTCCATTTAAATGTTTCAACTGTGGAGGCATTGGGCATTTTGCAACTAAATGTCCACTGAAAGAGAAGAACAAAAATGATGAAGGATCCCACCAAGAAAGAAGTGACTGGAAGATGAAAACAAATTTTAGAAAAGGCAACTTCAAAAAGAAAAGTTTCATCTCCAAGAATGTTAGTTCATCAGAAAACAGCTCCGGTGAAGAGTCTGAAGAAGAAAGAGATGAAGCTCTTTTTATGGCATTTGAAGAAGTTAAATCAAAAAAAGGAGTGACCTCTGAAGTTTGTGGTGAAAATCTCGAGGCTGAAGTAGACTTAGAAGGTGAGTTGATATCTGCACTTGAAGAGTGGGAGATAGAAAAGAAAAAGAATAAGAAACTATCAAGAAAGCTTGAGGATGCAAATGGAATCATAACCAACTTAAAAGTTTAGATAGAAGAATCTAAGAAAATCTCCGAAGATCTCGAAGTACAAATAACCATGAGAATAGACTATTGCAGCAAGCTAGAAGAAGAGACTATTGGTTTAAGAATGCAGCTAGAAGAGATGAACAAGAAAATCAGTTGTTATCACAAACGTGAAGAAAGTTCTATGAAGCTGGATAAGATCATAAATGACCAAAGACCTACAGGCATCAGGTTTGGTCTGGGTTTTATCGAAGGAGAATCATCAAGTGGATCAAAGGCCAGAAATGTAGAATCCACAAAGAATGAAGATAAGAAATAGGTTGATCAAGGGAAATTGCCTCATGCAAAAGAAAGCAATAATGCCAGGCTCGAAAGGAGAACTGACAATGATGGATTCACCAATGTCACACATCAAAGAAGAAGAAGACCTATGGCTCCTACGACAACATGGCAAAGACCATCTCCCAGGTTCAATTATCCCTTCTCTGGTTTCTGTTTTAAATGCAATGGCTATGGACATAAAATCTCAGACTGCAAATACAATGTTAGACCAAGGAATTTCACCAGTAGAAATGCTTTTTCTCCTCTGATGAATTACACAGTAGAATGTTATAACTGTCACAATTTTGGGCACATTGCAAGAAACTGTAGAAGCACATTTTCATCAAATCAGTTTTAGGGAAGAAAAGTTCAACCAAACAGGATGAGACAAAATAGAAAACTTCCTGTAAAACATGCACAAGCTACTGATAAGGGAAAAACAAAACAAGAGCCCAAAACTACTATCAAAACAATGTGGAAAGGAAAAGAACGACTGAAGGAAGAAAAGGAATCCTTAATCATTCAAACTGCATTCAAAGCACAGAATAAATATGTACCATGGATACTAGATAGTGGATGCTCCAGTCATATGACAGGTGACAAACAAAAATTTGATAAGTTACAGAAATATGAAGGAGGATCAGTAAAATTTGGAAATAATGATGGAGCCAAGATAGTCGGCAAAGGCTCAGTCAAAATTAGTGATGGAAGGATTAAATCAGAAGAAGTCTTATTTGTGGATGGATTGAAACATAATTTATTGAGTGTAAGTCGAATTTGTGATAAAGGTCATGAAGTAGTCTTTATGAAGCAGGGTTGTGAAGTCAGAAAAACCAACAATGGAAAATTGATAGCAACAGGGTCAAGAACATCTGGTAACCTATACACGCTCTCAGAGACTTCAAAAGGAGCTTGCTTTATTGGACAGGAAGAAGAAAATTGGTTGTGGCACAAGAGACTTGGTCATATCAGTTTTGATAATCTAGTAAAAATCACCTCAAAAGGGGTTGTAAGAGATATTCCCACCATCAACAAACCTGCAAACAACATTTGTGCTTCATGCCAAAAGGGGAAGCAAACTAGAGTCACATTCAAAACTAAAGAATACTACACAAGCAAACCGTTGGAACTAATACACACTGATTTATGTGGACCCATGAGAACACAAAGCATAAATGGTGACAAATATTTTATGTTGTGCATTGATGACTATTCCAGAATGACATGGATATTCTTCTTAAAGCATAAATCAGAAGCTTTTGATATGTTCAAGATTTTCAAAAACCAGGTTGAGAATGAAATAGGAAAGAGGATCAAATGTTTAAGATCAGACAGAGGAGGAGAATTCATTTCAGAGGAGTTTGTAGAATACTATGAAAAATACGGTATTAGGAGACAGTTCTCAGCAGCCAGGACACCTCAGCAAAATGGAGTGGTAGAAAGAAAGAATAGGACTGTGCAGGAAATGGCACGAACTATGTTGGCTGAAAGCAGAGTAGCAGACAGATTTTGGAAAGAAGCAGTCCATACTACGGTGTATATCCAAAATAGGTACATGCTGAGAACACATGAAAGCAAAACTCCCTATGAATTATGGTTCGGTAAAAGGGCAACAACAAAATACCTCAGAGTGTTTGGCAGCAAGTGCTATATCAAAAGAACTGAAGACAATCTTGGCAAGTTTGAAGATAGAGCAGATGAAGGTATTTTTGTTGGTTATTCACCTAGAAGCAAAGCTTACAAATGCTACAACAAGAGGCTAAAGAAAATTGTGGACAGTGCTGATGTTAAGTTTGATGAAGGTAAAGAACGAGTAATTAGCTATGAAACTAACTACCCAATCTATGAAGAGGTTATTGAAGGAGATGAGGAAAATGAAATTGAAAAGATACAAAAAATTGACTCAGATGATGTAAGTTGTGATTCAGAAGCGGAAGAGAATAAGAAATTCAAAACAGGCAAGTGACATAAAAATCATCCTAGAGATCAAATAATTGGAGACCCCAAAGTTGGTGTTCAAACAAGAAGAAGAGTAGCAAGTAACTACTCTCTATTATCCAACATTGAGCCCAAGAATGTTGTTGAAGCAAGCAAAGATGAAGGTTGGATGAAGGCTATAAATGAAGAATTAGACCAGATTGAGAAAAACAAAACCTGGGAGTTAGTACCTAGACCTGCGAACAAAAACATAATCGGGACTAAATGGATCTTTCGTAACAAATTGAATGAAGACGGACAGGTAGTCAGAAATAAAGCAAGATTGGTATGCAAGGGGTATGCACAAGTTGAAGGCATTGACTTTGAGGAAACGTTTGCACCAGTAGCTAGACTAGAGGCAATCGGAATGTTTCTGGCTTTAGCAGTCTACAAGAATTTCAAAGTTTATCAAATGGATGTGAAATCAGCATTTTTGAATGGGAAACTTGAAGAAGAGGTTTATATTGAGCAACCAGATGGGTTCCAACTTGGTGATAATCCAAACTTTGTCTGCAAGTTGAAGAAAGCTTTATATGGCTTAAAACAGGCACCCCGAGCATGGTATGCAAGACTAGACAACTATCTCACTCAACAAAGGTTCAAGAAAGGTATGGTGGATAGTAACCTGTATGTCAAAATAGAAAATGGGCATCTTATTGTTCTTGTTGTATATGTAGATGATATCATATTTGGTAGCAGCAAAGATGAGTCATGTCAAGATTTAGCAAATAAGATGCAAAAAGAATTTGAAATGTCAATGATTGGTGAACTATCATATTTCCTCGGTTTGCAAGTTAATCAAAGTAAGAAGGGCATATTTATTTCTCAAGTTAAATATGTAAAAGAGATGTTAAAGAAATTCACAATGGAGGATTGTAAGCCAGTTAGCACTCCCATGACGATAGGTTGCAAGTTGAGCAAAGATGACAAATCTCCACCTGTTGATCAAACCATGTACAGATCTATGATTGGAAGCCTACTGTACCTGATGACTACTAGACCAGATATTTTGTAGGCAGTATGCATGGTAGCACGCTTTCAGGCCAATCCCAAGGAGACTCATGTGACAACAGTAAAGAGGATTCTTCGGTATCTCAAGGGTACTATGGAGTATGGGTTGTGGTATCCAAAAGGTAAAGACTTCACCCTTATATCATATTCAGATGCAGATTGGGCTGGATGTGTAGATGAAAGAAAGAGTACCAATGGAGGTGCATTCTATCTTGGAGACAGATTGGTTGCATGGCACAGTAAGAAGCAAGAGTCAGTTTCTTTATCAATAGTAGAGGCAGAATATATTGCAGCGACAACATGTTGTACGCAGGTTTTGTGGATGAAACAAACCCTGAAAGATCTTGGTATCTGCTTCAGTGAACCAATATCAGTTAAGTGTGATAACACCAGTGCCATTAACATCTCCAAGAATCCAGTTATGCATTCACGCACAAAGCACATTGCCATCAGGTATCACTTTTTGAAGGAGAAAGTTGCAGAAGGTGAGGTTAAATTGGATTTTGTTCCAACCACAGAACCATTGCCCAAGGAAGTGTTTGAGTACCTTCGAAACAAATTGGGAGTGGTCACACTTCCCAAGAATTGACTAGCTACAGGGATCACATTCTCAGGGGGAGCATCTAAGTATTTGATTATCTTTTTGCTCATGTTCATAATTTGTGCTAAGTGTAACAAATTGTGCCTGAGAATGTTGTGCATGGACTCGGGGGAGTCTGCAGTAGCCCTTTGGTATTATTGTCAAAGGGGGAGAAGAATTACAAGAAATTGCACATGTGTTGCCAACAATTCCAAAGGGGGAGATTGTTGAGCAAGGTGCAACAACAGTATTGTCATTGTTGTCAACACAGTCAGATAGATCTGGTGTTTCAGTGGACAGGAAGTTCAAAGGCTAGTCAGATGCAGAAGACAGGAGTCCAAAGGTTATTCAGAGTATGGACAGTGAGTTTCCAAGAAGACCGAAGTAGCCCATTTGCAAAAAGATCAAAGAAAAAGACAAGTAAGAAAAGTGTCGCGATATCGCGACATATACAACAGGCAAGAAAAACTGTCGTGATTTCATGACATGTTGGAAGAGAGAAAAAGCTGGAAAAACTGTCACGATTTCGTGACATGTTGGAAGAGAGAGAAAAAGAAGAAAAACTATCACGATTTCGCGACATGTTGGAAGAGAGAAGAAGGAAAAACTGTCACGATTTCGTGACATGTTGGAAGAGAGAGAAGAAGGAAAACTGTCGCGATTTCATGACATGTTGGGAGAAAAGGCAAGTAGAAAAACTGTCACGATTTTCGACATGTTGGAGAAAAAGGCAAGTGGAAAAACGTCGATTTTGACTATGAAAAAAGCAAGTGGAAACTATCACGATTTCACGACATGTTGAGAGAAAAGGCAAGTGGAAAACTGTCACGATTTCAGACATGTTGGAAGAAAAGAGAAAGTAGGAAGAAGTGTCACGATTTCACGACAAGTTTGAAGAAAGAGACAATGTTTGAAAAGTGTCACGATTTCTCGACATGTCGTAGTTTCGCGACTTATTGCAAAGAAGGTTGTACGGACGAAAAAGTGTCACGATTTCGTGACATATTGCAAAGAAGGTTGTACGGATGAAAATGTGTCACGATTTCACGACATATTGCAAAGAAGGTTGTACGGACGAAAAAGTGTCACGATTTCGTGACATTAAAGAAAGGATTGACATTTAAGAGAAAAGTGTCACAATTTCTGACATAATGCAGAGAGAGAGGAAAGAAAAAGTGTCACGATTTCCGTGACATAATGTAGGAGAGAGAGTCCGAGAGAAAAAGTGTCACGATTTCATGACATGTTGCGGAGAGAGAGTCGAGAGAAAAGTGTCACGATTTCATGACATGTTGAGAGAGAGAGTCAAGAGAAAAAGTGTCGTGATATCGTGACATGTCGGGTTTTTGTGACCCGAAGGCAAGAGAAAGCGCTAAAGAGAAAAAGTGTCACGATATCGCGACATGTCGTGTTTTCATGACCCAAAGGCAAGATAAAGTGCTAAGGAGAAAAAGTGTCATGATATCGCGACATGTCGCATTTTCACGACTAAAGGAGGAGAGAGAAAGTAAGAAGGCAAAAGTGTCACGATATCATGACATGTGTTTTCAGCAACAACAACAGAAGAGTTACAGAGGCAGTTGAAGCCGATGAAGACCGATGTTAGCCAACGAAGATTAGGTTGCTAAAAAAGATTAGGGTTTGCAGCCGACTAAGATTAGGGTTACAGTCGACTAAGATTAGGTTTTTGATCTTGAAAATATTGTTATAAAAGGAAGGTTGTTTGAAGAGTTGGATGTTGAGAAGTGCGACGTTCGGAGATAGTGCACAGAGTGCGAAGTTCGGTCGTAGTGTGTAGTGTGCAAGTCATCGAATCATTCTAAGTGTGAAGATCACAAAGGAAGTAGAGTGCACAAAGGGGAGAAGATGAACGTTCGATAGTTAAGCAGCAGATTGTGCGAAGTGATAGCGCAGAGAGAGCAGAGTGCGCACAGGATGAAAAAGTGAAGCAGACCAGTCAGGGTCTTGTTAAAAGCAAAGGTATCTTACTATCATTCTTCTAAGTTTTAGAATTGAAGTCCAAGTTGGTGCTTGGCATAAGGGGTTGGTGCTCCTTCCAGTTGGTGCTTGGCAAATCAGGGGTTGGTGCTCCTTTCTATTGGTACAGATAAATCGGGGGTTGGTGCTCCTTCCAGTGGGTGTTGGTAAACTATTTGTAAAAGTTGTTGCTTTGCAAAGGCTGGATTTGGATGGTAGTCCAAGCAGTCATTTTTGAGGAGTAGCCACATTGGTGAACCTCGTTAAAATCTTGTGTTGTGTGATGTTCTCTTGTTGTACTTGCTATATCTATTTATAAGTTTTAACTATTGCTGTTTTAAGAGCTATTAATTCATGATTAAAGAGCTACACTGATTCACCCCCCCCTCTCAGTGCCATTGTAAGTCTAACAGATTTCAACACCATTCTCTCTCTAGAAGAGAAGGTGGGAGGAAACCGGGCTCTAGATGGAGGTACGAATATCATGAGTGAGTACATGGGACACCTGCACCTCGTAGATATCAAACCTGACAATGGTTTGATGACTTGGTCCAACAAGAGATTGGGCCCTACTTGCATTTTGGAAAGACTCGACAGGTTCTTGTTATCATAACATCTCTTGATACAAGGACATCTTGAAGGTCAAAATCTTAAATAATGCAAGGTCAGATCATTGGCCTGTAATGATAGAAGTCTGGAAAACTAATCCAAAACAAGCACCCTTTTGGTTCCAACTCATGTGGCTCAGAGACAAATCATTTAGACCATGAATGCAACAATGGTGGTAGGAAGGAAAACCGAGACATGGCACACAAATGTTTTATTTTGCCAAACGACTACAGTATATCAAAAACAAGATTAAGAGATGGAATTGGGAGGAATTTGGGGATGTCAAAAAAGAAAAAGGAATTTATTGAACGACTAGAGGAGCTAAATGATCAGATAAGAAAGGAGGGGCTCATAGAAACCAGGGCCAAAATAGAACTGGATCTCACAAACCAAAAGGAGGAATGGGAAAGAAGGGAGGAGCTATTGTGGAAACAAAAATCCAGAATCAAGTGGCTAAGAGAAGGAGACAGAAACACAAGATTCTTCCACAAGTCCCTTTTAGCCCAAAGGACATATAACTTCATCTCTTCTATGAAAAATGAAGAAGGGGAGATGATTCACACATGGGAGGGCATGAACTCGATAGCAATGAACTATTTTGCAAATTTGTTCATGGTTGAGACCCTAGATCCAAAAGCCCAACAAGAAATGCTACAGGAGATACCCACACTCATTATAGGAGAAGAAAATGATATACTAGGTGCACCAGTAACAATGCAAGAATTGCAGGAGGTAGTGTTCAAAATGCAAAAGGGGAAAACTCTAGGTCTAGATGGATTCCCTATTGAATTCTACCAAGAATTTTGGGACATTGTGCAGGAAGACCTTCTGGAGGTGGTAGAAGAGGCGAGAAAAGCCAAGGAAATATTGAAGGAAATCAACAAAACTTACATAGCACTAATACCAAAGGCAAGGGAAGTAGAAAATATAAGTGGATACCGACCAATAGCATTATGTAATGTTTTATTGAAGATTATCACCAAGGTCATGGCTGAGAGGCTAAAACCACTTCTGCACAAAATAATCTCCCCCGAACAAGGTGGATTCATAGAGGGTAGACAGATAGTGGATGAGATAGTGCTTGCCCAAGAAGCAATACATTCTATGGAAGCACATAAATCCCCCACTATGTTCATCCGACTAGACCTATCTAAAGCCTATGACAGAGTGGATTGGCACTTCTTAATCTAGGTTATGAGGAAATTTGGGTTCTCTGAGGAGTGGACAAACTGGATCAAAGGTTGCATATCATCGATCTCATACTCAATTATCATCAATGGATGCCCCACAAAGTTATTCCTAGCATCAAGAGGTATTAGGCAAGGGGATCCCCTCTCCCCATACCTATTCATTATTCTAGCTGAATGTCTGGGGAGAACATTGGCTAAGAACAAAGATAATAAGAGACTGGAGGGAGTTTTAGTTGCTAATGGAGCTAGCCCAATCACCCATTTACAATTTGTTGATGATTCCACATTGTTAGGAAAAGCAATAATTAAAGAAGCAGTTAGAATAAAGCAAATCCTGAATTGTTTTACCAAGGCAACAGGCCAGATGGTGAATAATGATAAATCCAAAGTAATCTTCTTCCATTGTTCACCTCGACAAGAGACCCTAGTACTGGATAGACTTGGTTTTTGGAAAACCTCACTCCTAGTTATCTATTTGGGGGTCCCAATCAAAACTGGTAGACAAAAGGAGGATTGGGCATGGTTGATAGATAAAATCAAGGGTAAAATTGGCAAATGGACAAACAGGTGGCTATCATCAAGAGGGCGTATTACCTTAATCAAGTCAGTGTTACAATCTATCCCCATCTATGTGTCATCGGTTCTGGATATCCCAAAGGCGGTGCTTCGAGAGCTTGATCACATAAGTCATAGATTCCTCTGGATGGGTGCCAAGGAGGAAAGGAAATGGACCTTGGTAAAGTGGGAAACTCTGTGTTTGTCAAAATAGGAAGGGGGACTGGGTTTTAGATCTACAGTAAAAAATAACAAGGCGTTGGCTGCAAAATTGTACTAGAGAATGATAAATAGTCCCAATGCATTATGGGCCAAAAATCTACGAGCGAAGTATGCAGAGAACAAGACCCCAACAAAGATTGTCCAATATCAGTTGTCTAACAGAGGTTCCCCTATTTTAGCGATACTCAAAATAGGAGAGAAAATGATCAAAGAAAGGTTGTTTTGGATAGTTAATAATGGAAAATACACAGATTTCTGGTTAGACTCGTGGGATGGACATCCACCTTTGGTGACTCAATATCCAGAGTGGACCCCAATGATGGAGGAGCTACATAGAAAGCAATGGATAAAAGTAGAAAAATACTCCAAGGACCAAACACGAGGACCAAAAGTTGGAAGATATTGGATTCCATCAGAAGAATGGCCAATCCAACTTCCAGAGAGACTAGCAAAAGAGATTGACCAAATCATACAAATGAGATCATTATCATGGTCCTATGAGGAGGATCAATTTGGATGGAATAGTAGGACTAAGGGGGTGTATACAGTAGCACAGGGATACAAAGCATTATGCCCTAGCACCACTCATCCAAATCGGGATCTATTCACACAACTCTAGATGCAGAATTTATGGCCAAAGGTTAGGTTCTTCAACTGGTTACTCCTCCACAAAAGGGTACTCACAGGGGACAACTTAATGAAGAGGGGAGTCTATGGACCTTTCAGATGTACATTATGTATGGAGGAGAATGAAACTTTCAACCACCTTTTTATAGAATGCCCCACAATGATGAAGTTACTGAGGGATATGGCATTTTGAGAGGGATGCAAGAGGCTCTCAAGGCCGGATGGAATAGAGTGATAGTGGAGTCAAACTCTCAATTATTGATCAACTACCTTAAATCCCCATTGAGAATCAAGAATGCCAGTTGGAGAATTCAAAGGATTGTAGAGAAAATCAGACGAATACAAAGCAGTTTTGCAGAGGTGATATACACCCATGTACCAAGAGAGCAGAATAAGGCAGTTGATGGTATGGCAAACTAGGCTTTGGACAAGGGAGACCTCATTTGCTATGGGCACCCTCCTAAGTGGTGGGCACAGGAAATAAGGGAAGAGCTTTTGCATATTCAATATATTGATGATAAAATTCTTGGTAATGTGTAGAGATTCAGTGTTTTGTGACACCTTTTTATTGATAGGGATTTTGGTTCTTAGTACAATGGTTGAGATAAATAAAATTGATGTATCCAATGTCAAAACATGGGTGAAAAGCCTGATAGCGTGGAAAGGCCGAAGATATAATATGATTTGAGGATCAATTTGATATAATCAGTCTTTTAGCTGCAAGCTTACTGCAGTGGTAAGGGCTTTGGCCTCTCTTTGAAAGGTCCAAGGTTCAAACTCCACTCAGTATGAGGGGACCAGGACCCCTCATAAAAACCTGTGTAAACTCATTGAAAAAAATGTAATCACTCTTTTTACCAAAAGAAAAAAAAATTAGCTCATTTCATACATCATGACCTAATTAACTTGATTGTCAAATTTCACAGTATGAATAGTGCACTGCTAATCACCTATGTTCTTCCAAAACCATACCCCTATATCATGGAACTTTGATATTAATGTATGTGTGTCTTATTTGCAACCTCATCTTTATGAATTTACAATCCAGCTTGAACGTCTTAACAAACCTAAAAATTCAGACCGTTCAACCAAAAACATGTTCGAATAAAGAAGATACAAACATAAGATAATAGATCATGAATACAAAGGCAGAGCTTACAGTTAATCCTTCACATGTCTTATTGTTATTGAAGCACACAGTTTCGTTCAAGTTTTCAGCAACACCCTTATTATCATCATGGAGTAAACGCCTGGAAATGGAAGACACAAAATCGGTAAAACAATATGCAGCATCTTTAAGACAGAAAATAGTCTGCCAGCAGTCATAGCTAACCTATGCAGCATTAGCTCTAACTCTCCATCAAACACACTTGAACCTCCAACAGCACGGTCAACAAGTAAAGAGAAGTCTGTCTCATTGTCTCTCAAGTATATGCCTAGATTCAGCTGCACATTCAATAATCAGCTTGATCAGAAGCTTTGAATTTAAAACAAATACAACCTGTCCTAACTGCAACTTGACATTCTATCATATATCAATTTTTTCAGTCCATGAGCAAATCCTTACTACCAACTAATTGAAGAGTACTCAATACATGCAAATTCTTTACCAAATCTCCTAATCTCTGATGTATTAGAAATGAAGCCTCTGCAGAGAGAATATCCTGCCATGTCATTGATTTTAATATTCTTCTAGTACTTGTGTACTATACTTACTGTACCTTGATGCATTATAGAGGTCAGCACTACACCCCTTCATCTTATTCCACCTAGGAAGCTCTCCCTATATCCCATTTTGTTTATATTTACCAACTTTAGTAACCTTAACATTAATAACGGTTTTTTTGACCTAATCTCAGAAGTCTGCAAATAATCAATAAATTTGTCTGTATTGACCGTCAAATTTTCACATGTTTAAAGAGCATTTGCTCACTGGTTACAAGTTGTAACATTTTGTAATACATTTTTAATTTGTTGTTTACAATTTACCTCCTATCAGAAAATTTTATTTCAGTTTTTTATGCAATGCACACTGTACAAGGTATTATCAACTTATATGATATTCTAATAACATTCCATAAATGCTGATGTTAAATGGTGTTATTTTGACAATTGAACTATGGAAGCATTCTAATGTTTAACTACAAAATTAGGCTGCACTTTAAATAATCAAAGGAATACATCAATTCGTCTTTAATAGTATCATTTGCTATGAAGATCTTGGAAGCATAGAACATTTCTATAATTTGAATGGTCCCAAAGGCAACCCAAGCAGCCAATGGGCTCAGTTTGTATATCATAAAAAATCGAGCACTAAAATGCACACTTTAAGCATTGCTTCTCATCACTCAGACTACATTGAAGAGTTAAAATATAAACTAAAATAAAAAAATTGTTACATTTTCTATTGTTTCCTTCTCTTCCTTTTAGATGAGGCTTTTACTTATTCTCTTATTGCAGATGTTTTTCATCTAAGGAACTTCTGAAGTATTATATTACTTGTAGTTGTGCAATCTGTTGAACACTGTGAGCGACCCTTTCGGCAGTCAAATAATCCCTCAACAAGGGTCTTATAGAGCTATTTTCAGTACTGTTTGGTGAAAATGTTTGAAACTGTTCCAATAGATGATTTCCTCACCAACCAAACATATTTATTGTTTCCCTATGTCTGTGAGATCTTCAATTTGCATATCAAGATCATATTTTTAAGTTCTCAATTCATTTGTATACAAGTCATCACTGTTAAAAACTTCATAGTTCATACTATTATGCATAAATAACAGGTTCAGCACTACTCACAAGAATCTTGTCAAAGTTTCAAATTCAAAAACCAGAAAAAGAAACGAGAAGTATTAGCTCACAGGGTAATAATTTCCAGCAATCACTTCATGTACACTCAAATTCCAGTCCGCCCTGTAGTTCCTCACCTGCAATATGCAACATATGAGCATCAAGAATAAGACGAGAATAGCATCCATGTCCAAAGTTCAATGTTGGTGTAAATGTCCCTCAGTGCATAGATTTACATTATCGAGTCGTTTAGGTCATCTATTCTTTCATCTAGTTCAATGTCAACTTGAACCTCATCTTAGCAATGCAAACAGAAACTAACATTAATACATAATTTGGATGCATGCAATTAAATACAATTATACTTGTTCCATCTTTGTTGCACCCAAATGGGAGCTCTGTTAGGTGCTACTTTCAGTTTAAAATAACACTCAAGTATGAACCTAACTGTAATTTTTAACCACTTTCACCCACTTTGGTCGTTTGTGGACATTGTCATACTGTATTCTCGATTCCAGCTAACCTAATTTAGTTATTTGTGGACATAGTAAGATTCCACTTCATATATATATATATTATGTTGGTAGTGACCTGATGTTGGCTTTATTGACAATTGTTGGATATTGCGGATGGGTTTGGTTATTCTTTATAAATGTTAAGTTTCCTACTATCGTTTGACATTGATCATTTTAATATCAATTAATACCTCTTCATTTGTGCGATACTGTGTGAGTTGTACCTTAAGATGGTACCAAAGCTGCTACCCTGACTCCCAAGACAAAGATGGAGTGAACACAAATATAAAATTCTGGGAATTAAAGTGATCAAGGGTAAGAAAAGCAATGCTTGAATGTCAAATGAACGGATCATGTATCCATGGAACATAGGGACTTACAAACCACTTGCATACACCTTTTTCACTCATGAACATAACTCCTTTTGTGATCTAGTAGCATCACATTTTCAAGGATTTCATATTCAGTTCTTTTGGTATGCAAGCATGGAATAGTATTAAAGTTTTCAGGTTAAGTTCTAGTACTATGCTGTTCAAGAACACATACAATTAAGTAGGTAAACAGCATAGTACTAGAACTACCATATGATGCTTACCATATCAGCCCAGATGATCATGAGATCAACAATCTGCATAAAATGCACAACACAAAAAGTTGTCTTAGGTCCAAGGGGCTAAGGAGGAGAGATCCATGTAGTCTGAGTATATTGTCACTATCTCTTCTTTAACAGGCCTATGGATCACCCCATTTTATAGGAGGAGATCCATTGAATATGAAAGGGAAAAATACAATAGATGAGGAGTTCAATAGATTGAAGAAGCAAGGTAGTATCCACGTATTAGCCTCTCCTTTGACTAGAGAAATTCTTGGTGACAATTCTCTTTGTAAAGCAAAGGGCTAGGAATGTGTAACTCTCCCTACCTAAAGCATGATCCCCTGGCATGGTAGCCAATCGAGATGGAAAGTGAGCTTGAGGATGCACTTATGACAAATGGGTGATCCTCGGACTCAGCCTATATAATTCATTGAGGAATTTGACATTTGTAGTGGATCATGTGAAGCAAAATAATCTAAACTTTCTTAATGCATGCCCAATGAACAAGTCCCAAAGTCATCCCTAAAACTTAAACCTATAAAGAACTATGGGCCTAATGAGATAGTTTAGACACTACATCCTCAAGACGATATCTTGAAAATGTATCTAAAAGGGTTCCCATTCAAGATTAGAAAGCGTTGCATATCCGCATACAAATTTAGGATTGGATGCAAGTCCAAGATTAGGGACCTAAGAACTGAACCCCCAAGTAAGTATAATACGTGATCTCAACAAGCTCACCCTTGAAAGAGTGATGGAACTTGGTGAGTGCATTTTTGGAAGCACTAAAGATCATGACCTTGGTCTTACCAAGTTTGACCTTTAGTTGCGTTAGATCACACAATAGAGCAAGCATATTCAATTGTCTTCCTACGACAAGGGAATGACATGGAGAACCATATCATCAACTAGTAATAGGGCAAAAACATGATGCAAGATACATTTGTCAACTGCATAAGTGTGCCATCGAATATAAAGTTCTCAAGCTCATTATTATATCTATGAATTAGAGTTAGAGAAAGAGGAAGTCCTCTTGGTCTCATCTTGAGAACCTATGGGCAACTTGCAATTGGCTAACAACTATTGCATGAAGGGTTGTGATAAGGAATTTAGAAACACCTATGGTCTCAGGAACAACAGGTGATAGGGAACTGTATCAAATGCCTTTCTAAATTAAAAAAAACCAACAAAACACTTTGGAGGACATACCTTGAGCTTCCTCAGTTGTGGAATGGAGAGTGCAGATATGATTTGTTGTACAAAATTCTTTTTGAAAACCAGCATATCCTCTAGCTCTGTATCTGCTAGTCTTAAGCTGTTCATAAAATTCCGTGTCTAGCATCCTGTCATATAGCTTGGAAAAAATGTGCCTAATCATAGTGGTCTTGTAATTTTTTGGATCTGAGTGGTACCCACCTTTCTGGATGGGATGAATAATAGGATAAGACCAAGAAAGGTGAAAGTCGTTCAAATACCTAATTAAATAGTAGTGCAATGGGACAAACTATGGATTCCACCCCATGCTTGAGAAATTCAGCCTAAAGCCCTTCACAACTAGCAGCCTTGTTAATGCATAACTTCATAATTTCTCTATTGATATCTCTTCGATAAAAATGTAACACGGAGTACTAGAAGAAGCAATCTAGATGACAGTCAAGACAGGATGTCATAGAGAGAAACGGAATTGAAACCCAGGTTTGTGAGTCAATGTCAAAGGTGTGAAATTTCCTTAGCAAGAAGGTACATGCCAAAATGCTTTTGGAGAATTGTACATGCCCTTGAGGAGTTTGCTTCTCTAGAAACAAGAAACTCATGTTTTTTATGTCTCAAGATTAAATGATATTCTTTACAAGCAGTGGGACAAAGATAGGGTCACGTGCTAAGACTAGAAAGGTCTTATGTAAAATTTCACAATATCTAGAATATCAATGATTCCTAGGACAAGATCTAGGAGTGCAAGATGGCTTTGAGCAAAGACTAGTGTGGGAATAATTATCAAGTCAACGTCCACTAGGATATGTGAAATAAAGTCATATTTGGATTTTGGTGACAAATGGGGCTATGGATGTAGAGCGTGATAGTATTTGGGTCATGTACAGCACAAGACACTATATACAATTCCATGTTATAAAAATATAGAAACATAATGGGAAAAAGTTCACATATATATTCAAATACACACAACACACATATATCCTTCACATTCCAATTATCCATGGTATATCATGGTTTGGCCAAGCATACAAGAAAGACAATGAGTGTGTTGTGATCATGATTTGACAACTTTCACATTGATAACCAAACCCCCCCCCCATCCCACATTGACCAATGTGAATATATACATACATACCACAAGAAATGATAGGCGGTTGGCAACTGACTTAACCGCTTAACCAGCTCACTACCCATATACATGAAAATAGGAAAAGTATCCCTAGCACATCACATGCTAATGTATTACATCAGACACAGCATTAAAATATAACAAATGACTTTGAACTATATAACTCATGTAGACATTTATTCACTGATGTGTTTATTCATGTGGTCATTCATTTTCTACAATGGAGAAGGAAAAAAACCCCAACCAATGATGGTAAAAGTGAGAAGCATAAGTATAGACATACCTTGCATTGAAATTAATAGAGATGTGGGAGGTAGCTATGGAACTCAAAGAAAATTTTTTCTTGTGGGAGGGGGGTAGGGGATCTAACATGGCAATAAAAAGTAAATTATAACATTGTGTGGCTGGCTAGTGGGAGCTGGTTGAGACATGGAAGTGATGGATATAATGGACCAAGTGTATACTAGTCAAGGCATATTTAACCATGTTCACACCCAGAAAAAGTAAAGAATTTCTATTAATGTACATGAATGATCAATGTATGTCAATGGGATTCAAAAAGGTAAACCTAGTTGGAAAGCCTTGTAGAAGCCAAAAAGATGGCTCTCAAATAAAAATGAAAAAATAAGGAGTAAAACTGTACCTAGAGTAGGCTAGTGTACAAATCAAGAGAATAAAATATTCCAACTATGTAGGCAATCCCCAAAACAAGGAAACCCAGAGCATATCAAGCTTAACATTGTGCAGCATTAGAAACACAATATCATACAAATAGTTGTGCAAGATGAGGATCCGCTCCCAAAAGGGGCATCAAAGTGTAGTAGGAAAGGACCATGGCCACATGTAAAAGGTAACTAGTATGTAGCTAGTAATTAACTATTGTGAAAACATTCATTTTGAGAGACTTGTTAGATGCAAAAAGAAATAAATGATTTTAGGATAGTTCATGGTGTGAAGCTTACTCTCTTTATGAAATCTCGTCCATTGGAATCTGTGTAGAACACTTTATTTGATACCATGTTTGTTGTAAATCGGGTTACTACATCTTTCCCCAAGTCATCGTCAATTGGAATTGGTCCAACCTACAAGTCATGTAGTTTGTTTAGAAAGTCAGCAAAAGAAAGTCCAATTGAAATATAACAACTATTTTGATTAAGTTATGCTAATTTTGCATGAGAAATTCATGAAGATAAATTTGTTCTGTGAACCACATGAAAAGTGGAAAAGAAAAATGAAGCGTTTTTACTGGTTTTAGAATTAAGATACAGATTCTATAAAATAAGAAAAGTCAATGTTTAAGGATTAATAATTTGACACCTACATAATAGTTTAAAAGAATGCACCTCATGCATAGCCTAATTCACATTGTATTCAATATGGACTTTTATTTCAGCATAAAAACCTTGTTGCATTATTGGCTTGCTTATTAAAAAAGCAAGATAATATTGAATACAGACTATGACAACAAGTTGAAAGTTCCCATACACGACTCTCTCTCTCTCTCTCTCTCTGTGCACACACGCGTGCACTCGTGCACGTGTGAAAATAGAGCTTTCAAACATGAAAATATTAACATAGACTGAAAGGGTCGCTTTTGAGAACTCACTAAGAAATCAATTTCAACTTCCTCCTCTTCCTTGTACAACCGAACTACCTGCATAAAACATAATTATTAGCTTACATTTCTTTTGCAAGTTTTCCCTTATTCTGATGCAAAAATTAAACAGCAGAGGATCATAATTTAAATAACAGAGTTGTAATGATGGAATGAAATGCTTGATAAAATTAAGGATATTTCAATTCTCAGTAACATAAATGGTTAAATTTTTTTATATATTTGAAGTGTGAAATCTATCCATTAAGCAAGCTGTTAATAGAAAGAACACCCAATAGTCTAGTAATGCTCAAAAACACAATGGAGTTAATGCATTGAATGTTTTCCTTTCATCCTTAGGATAGATAGAATAAGCACCGGATATTCATCAATATGTAAAATACCAAGCAGTGTAACCGGGTTCGCGCACCCGGTTGGTTGGGTGCGCGAACCCGCACCCGCACCCGCTCCGTGTTCACGGGTTTGCAAACAGGTACAGCTGAGACGAACCCCATCCGAACCCTGTTTGACAAGGTTCACCTTGAGCCGAACCCTGTCAGTGTGGCCAGTTGAGGTTCAGCCAGCCGTACCCTGCCCAGTTTGGGCATTAACATAGAAAAAAAAAGTTCTATTTTTATTATTATTTTTTTATGGTATAGTATATAGCATATACTTATAGTATATTGTTATCTCTTGACTCTATGACTTGACATCCTGTCATTTTTTTACATGAATATCATATATCAATATGTTTTTATGATGCCATATTTAAATATTTTGCAATGTGTATGAATGATTTATTTTATTTCACAATGTGTATGATTTATCTTTTTTTACATGAATATCATATATCAATATGCTTTTATGATGTCATTTTTAAATATTTTGCAATGTGTATGAATGATTTATTTTATTTCACAATGTGTATGATTTATCATTTATTTAATTATTTCGCAATGTGCATAATTTATTTTATTTATTTGATTTATCAAGTTTACTAGGTGCGGGGGTGCGGGTGCAGCGGGAATCAACGGTGCGGTTGCGGGTTTGGCCCCCGCCAAAAATAGGGTTCGCCGGATGCGGGTGCGGCTATTTTTAAATTTAAAAAACAAATAAATAATATATATATAATATCGACGGTGCGGTTGCGGGTTTGGCCCCCGCCGGCTATTTTTAAATTTTTAAAACAAATAAATAATATATATATATAATAAATATATATTATTTATTTGTTTTAAAAATTTAAAAATAGCCGCACCCGCATCCGGCGAACCCTATTTTTGGCGGGGGCCAAACCCGCAACCGCACCGTCGATACCCGCTGCACCCACACCCCCGCACCTAGTAAACTTGATATTAAGGTTCAAATAATTACTCACAGAAGTACCATGAACTTGTTAGTCACATAAGCTCTTTAACTTATGCTAGCAGATGCTATAAACATCAATACCTCAAGTATAAACCTCCCATAATGGACACTATGTTACCAATGGATGAGGATGAATGATTGATATCGGATAGACAGTACTCATGATGCAACACAAATAGAGAAGGATAATGATGATTGTTTGATGTTTTGGTAAGATTGTTTCTTTAAATGTTATGCCTTAATAAAGAGTAAGGGCATTTAAGGACATTGATAATGAAAAAGTGTACAGCTTACAGGAGGAACCTTAATCTTGTACATTGAAATCACATCTTATAGAGATTAAGTGGTACAAGGCTTCAAGACACTAGAGATGGACATCATCTCTCTCATGTAGAAGTGAAATTGTCTAGAGAGCTACTCAAGTGTGCAGAATGCAACAGGTAATGAGTTAGTCTCCTGAACTCCTAGGATTGTGGCAACATAGCCAAGGCTGTGGTTTCTTAAATCAACTGAATAAGGTCGAAGGGAACCGGCACTAGTGTATGGGGTGGGGTGGGGTAATTCCTCCCACACTAGGGTGTGATGGGGACTGCCATGTAGGATTTTCACCTGGTCCAATCTTGCAAGACCCAACTGTAGATGGTTTGGATGCTGGTAAGCCCCATAGCCTCTTACTTCAACACAAGGAAAGTTCTATTTTGGGAACTTGGTGTTGAAATATGGAACTACAACAAGTATTAAATATAGAACTTTCTTTGTGTTAAGGAACTAGCCATGCCAAACACTGGACAGGTAAGATGATTTTCAAAGGGTCGGGGTAGACCCCTTTTCCACTGAAACTTGGTACTAGTTTCTGAAATGTTACGGAATATTTTAATGTAGTCATGACTAACAAGTGCCCCAAATATCACTTGTGGAAAGCTCGGAATAGTCATGACACTTTCTCTAGGGATGCAGACAGGACCATACACATTGCAGAATTCCTAGACTGTGTGGCATGCAAGAATATGAAGCTTCCAAAAAAGCATCCCAAGGCTATTCCTAGACTAAGATTATTGGTTATGGTACACATGCAGGTTTGCTCTTCTTCTGAACATTTTCCCTCTAAGTGGTGCATGTGATGGATGCATTCTAGGAAAGCATCATAGGGAGAATTTTCCAAAAGGACCTACGAGACAGGCTTCTTACCTCTTGAGGAGGGGTTGCTAGGCTGGAGAGAGAGAGGTAGCAGGCATGGGCTGAGGGGATAGCCCTTGGAGCAGGTGGAATCCAGGACTAGATTGTCTTGTTATTTAATCTTGGTCTGGATGCACATATACTTTTTTCTTTTTTTAGCCTCTCCTGCTGTTAAAGAGTATAGCCTTCTCTGTCAGGCATGTTCGTACCTGTAAGACTATAAGTCAGCTGTTTTGGCTGAATCACTTCTGCCCTCTAGTGGTGGTCTCTTCAAGTTCTTGCAGCAACATGTTTGTGGGTCCATGGTACATGCACTACCTCCTTACAAGCTTTTAAGTGGCTAACCTGTAAATCTAAAAGTACCTAGGATAGGTAAAATACAGGTTTTGTAAAACGGTACTAATTTTCTTTTTTACACATCTTAATTGTGGTTCTTGAACTTTCGAGAATTGACTGGTCACTAACTAGAATCTTCCTACTCTAGCTGAAGTTATGATAATATTGTATAGTTTTTTTTAAATTGGTTATATGGGATTAAAATGGGCCACAGCCGTATTACATAATGACTATGTTACTATGGTATTACAACATCTTGGCAATTATGTAGATATCACCTGGCATGATTCAAATCCTGGGCTCTGTCTTTAAAGGCAATGTATTTAACCAATTGAGCTCCTTCCATATAATATGATAATTTTTTTTTCTTTTTTATAGTAACAGGTTATATGGGATTGAAATGGGTCTCAGCTCTATTACATCTTGACCACATAGTGGTATTACAACAGCTTGGCAATTATGCATGTATCACTTGGCAAGATTCAAACTTGGGTCTCCTCCTTGAAAGTCAAGGAATTTAACCGGTTAAGCTAATGCCATTTGATATTTAATATGATAATATTATTTCACAGTGACTTCCTCTTTTAAATCCTACAAAGCTTCTTACTTTCAGGAAAAGAGATGGTCTGAAAATTGTGTGGGCTTTTCATGAAAAATTGGACTCCAATTGCTAAGCATGCAAAGGGTCTTTTCACAGCTCTTCTAGTGTAGGTTCACATTTATACATCCCAAGACAATGTTTGGAAGAGTCCTCATGCAGACTATAGTTGAAAGTGTAGCTGCCTCGGATCTTATTTCTAGCACTCTATCCTTCATTATGCCCACACTTGTGTTAAGGATCACTTCAGACCAGTTTTCCACTAGAGAAGCAATAGAGAAGAAACCACAAATAGTACTCTAAGTCCCATGTGTTTACAGAAATGAAATGAAATGAAATATTATTAATGTCCGCGGTGGGCCAAAATAAGACCCAAGGGACTATAAGAAGTACAATAATGACTGCCAGCTAGCAGGCTAAAAAGCCCAACAAAGAAAAGAACTAAGAAAAAAACAAGATCAAACCCGACAAACGGGCCAAAGAGAAAAGGAAAAGAAAAGAAAAGGGAGAGCAGAGGAGGGGAGGGCTGCAGTCCATTTTGAGTTGGTATAGTTCTCATATCCTGCATTAATAAAGGGAATATATATACATGGAAAAACTTATATATATTAATGTGTGCATGTATGCATAATGATATGCTATTAAGTATCCATCTAAGATACAAATTCAAAAACTGTAATAATGTACAAAATGAGTAAGTCATAATACAACTAAACAAGCAACCATGGTGAAAGTGTTTATGATGCACGAAAACCCCTGTTGTCAGTGGTTTAACATTATCTCTAGGTAAGAAAAGCGTTTAGCACTTCTACAACCACCAAAAATTAAAAAATCTTCTAAGTTTTACATCTTGATATTATTCACCCAATGCTTGACACAAATAATGATTTTTGCTAGTGACAGTCTTGTTGCCACATTTTGCACGGGGTGCAATGTTTTCAGTTTTGTAAAAGTGCTGCTCTTCCTTTCCCCCTCTTCCTCTCTCTCCCTTTCTTCTTCTCTCCCTTTCTCTCTCTTCCCTACATTCTCATTCTTCCCTCTTTCTTTTGAGCCCCTCAGTCAGATCTCAAATTTGACAGCAGTTGCCCTGAAAAATGGCTAAGTGTCAGGGCACAGTCCGACTTTGCAGCGAAGTCGGAGTGCGCCCTCCAGTTGGAGCGCAGCAGGAATACAGAGTGCGCAGTGTGACAGGATCAGCCAGAAGAACAAGTATTCTGGGCGAAGTCCGACTTCTCCAGTTTTGGTGCGAAGTCCGACTGCGCCCTGCTTTCTAGGCACACCTTGTAGCAGGCTGGCAAGCTGGCAGGAAAAATGACTAAGTGCTGGGGCGAAGTCCAACTTCGCAGCGAAGTCGGACTGCTCCCCCTTTCCAGGGCGAAGTCCGTACGGCGGCAGAAATCAGCTTTCACCTGTGCGCAACCCGACTTCGCAGCGAAGTCGGAGTGCGCCTCTGACAGGTGCGCAGTAGGGAAATAAACTCAGAAATACACCCAAGGCATGAAGGCCTTCCCGACTGCGCTGTTTTCTGCCCGCGCAACCCGATGACGCTCCGATCCTAAGAGAAGTTGGATAAACTGCCTTTCAAGGCAAGCACGTGTCAAACAGCATCATCCGACAAGTGTCCAGCTTTGGGATCTGAGCCAAGACGTGCCGAGCAAAAGGACAAGCATGGGCTGCACTACTTATGCCAGCTGCCTCATTTAAGGCTGATGTGAGTTTCCACCTGCCTCAGCTACCCGCATTCCTGTCAATGAGAAGTTCAACCTAACGCGCTGCCACGTATCTGTTCAGCCTTCAGGGAGACCATGCTGCAGTGCATGCTCCGTCCGACAAAGGTCAGCATCAGCAGTTCCGCGGCTGCTTTTGTCAGCTAATGTTTGACTGGGACTTGGTGCCCATTAATGTAACGGGAGGGACTCAGGCTATAAATACCCACCACATTTCCATTGTAAAGTGGTGGAAGGGGAATGTCTGTTAGGGAACCATTGTAACTGTGCTTCTACTTATCAATATAAAGTATATGCCTGGCTCTATTCTACTGCTTTTATTTTGTATGCTGCCTCTACTTAATATTTCTTCCTTACGTTTTCCTGTGTCATGGCTTGTTGATTTACTTCGGCATTTGATGGTCAGGTATTCCTGAGGTACTGCTTGTGTCATGGCTTGTTGATTCATTTCAGCATTTGGTGGCCAGGTACTCCTGGACTTCATAGATCAGAGGATACATAGAATAGATTTGGTAGCAGTTCCTTCAGTTTGTGTGTTATGTTTATGTTGTTGTCCGTAGTGGTGATTGATGCACTGCCGTACTGTTAGTTCCTTGTAGGGAATGTCTGTTAGGGAGTCATTGTAGCTGTGTGTACAAATTCTCTGCATAACACACATACTTGGACCTGGCATTTCCAGTAAAATCATATCCCTTTTAGAAATACAACACTCAACATGTGAATGGTCAACAGGCCAATATTATAAGGCATGACCTTAACCTGTAAAATGAGCAAACACATTGTACTTAATTGCACTCATGTTTAGTATATGTTTTCTTTCATTTTCCTTATATATTCAATTTCCAAGTATGGTATCAAATCAAGATACCTATCCTATGTGGACTTTGTGATGCATAGGAAGAAAAATGTGAGTACCTACAATATTTAAATTTATGACAATTTTGTTGAAGATCCATATTTGGTGTGAAGAAGTGGTCGTCAAAGACCTTAGAGAGTAGACACAGTGGAAGTACTAAGTGTTGTAGTTTTAAGGTAGAAGATGCCAAAACTGAATTGAAGGAAGTTGATCTCAAATCCTAATCTGCAATCGCAAACATGACACCCTCTAATAGGGAAACGTTTGTAGAAGGCCATTTGTGAAGAGCAGAGATACGGGCACAAACATTACTTTGACTCATGAAGTTGCAAATACTATGCCAAAAAAAAAAAATTAATGGACTTAGAATTGCAAAATGCAGGTTCCTAAAGCTTATATTATAGATCTTCTAAGAGAGAGAAGCAAAAATCAATTTGACAATCTTTTTAAAATCCAAATTTTCAACAAGCCTCTAGCCAGAGCATGCCAGAAAATCCTCAAAGACATTTGATGTTGTAATGTCCCTTTCCCTTTCCTAGCCAATCAGTGGATCAGATGGAGCTAGCCTACTCTTGGGTTCCCGTAGGCTATGTCAGGTGTTGGGGAGCCCATTGGAGGGTTTGCAATCGTCTTCGGTCTTCAGAATGCTTTTAGTTGCCAGATTTTTGGGTCAATCCGAGCCTTGGAGTATGGACTTACTATTTTTAGTAAGTCAGTGGATTAGGGTTTCAAACATATTGGACAGTAAAGTGAGACTCTTTGGCAAAATGGGTGTCCGAATCTACTTATAGTTTGTGGATTGGAGTGGCAGAGGTTAGAGTTTTTAATGGACGAAGTTTAATTAAATTAAATTAAATTAAATATTTAATTTAATATAGTTTACTTTAATATTTTTATAAAATGGAGTTATGAGGTTATTAAAAAAGCAACTTAAGTTATATTATAATGTTATAGAGTGACTTATTTTCCTAGCAAAAAAAGGGGATGCCACTCATATGAATCTTATAATGTTTTATTATGTAAATAAAGTGAAAATTAAAAAAAAAAAACATTATTAATTCATATTTTACCCACCAAGGAGGTCGACCCATTGGAGAATAACGTTATAAAAGCACATCCAAGGCTTCATTTTGGGCATTCTTGGCTTGTTATTTACTGGAGCAAACATTAAGGAGACTTCCTGAGTTTTCTGGCAAGGGTTTTCAACTTGTTCAAAGACGAAATCCTCCAGCAAGGACATCACTTTCGGGATTGGAAGACATCCTCAGAGTGATTTAGAGCATTTCCGTGACAGGGAATGTATTGTGCTTCGATTGCAGGTGATTCTTAAGGATTTTAGAGGAGCAAACATCAGTTTAATTGCAGATACATTTTATTTGCATCATTTCAGCAAAGGTCATACCTTTTCAGCCTATTTTCAGAGCATTTCATTAGGATTCGAGCTAGGGTTTGTGAGCATTAATTTGGGTGCCAGTCTCCTACAAACCTTCCGTGGATTTTGAAGTTGGTTTCAAGGGTTTTCAGGGAGATTTGAGTATCATATTGCTGTTGTACTTTTCCGGTACTTGTCCGTACAATTTTAGCAATTAATGTGAAAGTTTTGGGGCTGAAAAAACACCATTTTGCATGTCGGTATTGACAGATTTGGAACAACAATAAATGGGTATGTTTAATTTGATATTTTGAAGACATTTACCCATCTGAGTATTCTAAATAATTGTTGTAAACTTGCAGATTTGAAATTATAAGATTCTTGATTGAGGGTTTCCTCAAGAAAGCTAAATATTCAATGTTTATGCTATTAAACCTATTGCATGTTTATGGGTATTGCATAAAATTGATTATTCAGTGCATGTTATAGTTATGGTTTCTACTCACCTGGGTATTAATGCATGTAGCAAATTAAGTCATAGTTTTGCAAGACAAATCAAAACACAGAAAAAAAATTATCCAGATTTGGGGTGGATTATTACAGTGGTATCAGAGCAGGTTTCCCTGCCAGTCTGTTGGAAAGTTGATATTTGTTGCATGGTCTTCAAATTTATGTTTCCATAACGAAGTTGCAACAGTTGCATGTGAATATTTAGTGGCAGCTCTATGGAGCCACTCAATGAAGAAGAGATTTGTTGGAAAGATTATAAAACATACCAATCAATGGGAGCCATGTATCAAGCTGAAATATCATTTCCAGATTTCATGGATATGATGGTAGAGTATGATCGGAAGTTGAAAAGGAACCCTGAAAATTTGTGTGTGAAGCTTTACATTGCAGGTAAGAAGCTTGAACATCCCTCTTTGTCAAAATAAATCCTTCTCAGTACCTTAAGGGATGTGGAGAAATGTTTAGACATTGTTGATAGCTCACCTTCTCATATAATGAAACAAGCTATGGACCCTTCGATGTTTTCATTGGTTGAGCCGAAGTTGTTGGAACACTCAGATAAGAAGGTAAGACTCATGGTTGCTTCTTGCTTGAGTGAGATCTTGAAAATATCTGCACCTAAAGCTTCTTACAGCGATAACACTTTGAGGAAAGTTATGCAGAAATTGGTTGACAGTTTTAGAGGGTTGGGAAAAGTCACAAGTTCACATTTTTCCAGAAGAGCTATCATACTTGAGTCATTTGCAGGAGCTGGACAACATCATGTTAGATTTGAACATGGATAAGATGATTTACAAAATGTTTCATCATTTTATTGCTACAGCCAAAGAAGAACATGATGATGATATTATTGCAGCCATGAGAGACATTATGATTTTGGTCATAAACCAAAGTGATATAAGTGATGAGTCTTTCCAACCACTCATATCTATGTTAATGGATGTTTGGAGACATTATTTGGTTGCTTCACCTACAGCACATGACTTGGTCAACAGTGTAGTTCAAGAGTGTGAAAAAAGGTTGCAACCCTTCTTGATTATTGATGAGCACGAGGAAGAAGAGGAGCTTAAATCAGAAAATTCTCGTGAAGGCAATGACACCACACATAAGGTATGTATGGATGAGTCTCAGATTGATTTTAATAACATGCATGCACTCATTGTTGATGAAACTGAACAAGGGAAAAATAACACTACAGTAAACTTTGTTGCTGATTCAGACCACTCAAAAGGAAGCTCTAAGGTTGACCAATGCTTTGATGGCACTATTAGAATTGGTGCTAATGATGACAAATTTGTTCACTTTACTAATGCCAATGCAGAGACAAAGAATGATGAATTTGTTACAACAGCTTATTATGATGAGTTCACTAATGCTTTTTCAGATGCTAAGCATGTTGAAGGTGATATAGATTTCCAATCAGCACATGATGACACTTCCCTATCACACTTCGGTGATGACAGTACAGATGGATGTGGGTTTAGTTTCGAAACTAAACCTATGAAAGTAAGTGTGCCGGGTAACTTCATTTTCTTTGATGATCTACAGAGCGATTTATGTACTGAGATAGACATGCATGATGAAGCAGAATTAAGAGATCAGCTCTCAGTGCCTTGGGTTCCGGGTGTGTTGACACCTAATACTGTTGAAGAAACGCTTGGGAGTGAAATTCCTCTTATCCCAAGTAAATAACAAACAATGGAGCATATAATGTGCAAAGAGGAAACCCCAGTAGATGTTGATTTTGCAGAATATCATCAGGAAAATAATTCTAGAAACTTATGTATAAATCTGATTTTGATGTCAGAACTAGTGAAGACATAATTGTTGCTGCATTAACTCGTTTTGATGACACCCACAAATTCATTGAAGAACTATATTGGAAGGTCCAAATTGAGAAGAGGAAGAAGGGTGTAGAAGGGTTAGTCACCATTGCAGATTTGAAGACATTAATAGCAGCCTTGGAAACTATGAAATCAGATTTCATGAATATTCTTGCAGATAGGGACCATTATATCAGGCTAGCTAAAGAGACCCATAGTGCATTACAAGGAAAAGAGGAAGAGGTTAATAGGCTCACTGCTGAGCTTAAGTCTTCTAGAAGTTCTTTGTCAGAGGCACACATTTCATTGCATGAAACAAAGATGAAACTTGTTGCTGTAATAGATTCCACTAAACAAGAGAATCAGGAAAGAGCCAAGGAGATTGGGCAGTTGGTTGAAGAGCTTGATAGCATTCGGGAGGACTTTGAATTAGTCCACTGTCCCACGAAATCAGAAGACACTATTTTAGAGCAGCAGGTTGATTGGTTCGAGCATGAGGACAGTAATGAGATCCAAGTGGATTGACAATCTATTGTTTGAGGTGGATAGTGAGACAACCTGTAACAATCCACTCTTTGAGATGCATCATGACGATGATTTACTTCCTTTGACGGATCATGTTGGGTCGAATATTTGTGACGTGGTATTGAACCTTGTGGATTCACCACAGGGAGAGGAGATTAATAAAGATTCAACAGCTAATGTGATGGAGAGGCTTTGTGATGTACCAACAAACATTCCTAATTCCTATATAGATGACATTCATATGATGTTTGGTATGGTGCAGCCTCAGTATGTCAGAGCCTTTGAGGAGGTGAATTTCTACACCCAAGATCGCATGTTGGTGTTTCCAGGCATTGAGAACGATGGAAGGTGCGGGCCTTGGGAGTTGTTTAGCCAAAAGAGTGAAAGGGATGTTGTTGTTTGCTTTTTGAACAGCTATATGTATTGGAGGGAGATTCTGAAGATGAACCAAAGGTTTGTTGGATTGGTGACTCTCTGGGAGGCTAATTCAGTTGATGGTATGATCAAACTTTGCATTCTATTTGGTAGGTCTCTGATTTGCAGCAGTTATGCTTCTCATGGAACGCTGATTCTTCTAAAATCAGACTTTGAGATGCAAATTTCAGACTTGGACAGCTTTAGTTTTGATCATTTTAGGGTCATTTAGCCTTCGGGTAAGAATTTTGTCAGTCAACTCATGTTGATAGATTTCCCAATTTTTGATTCTGCTTTGAGATTCATTGTTGTTCGAGTGTGTGGTTACTCCTGGAATGAATATATGATCACTTGGACGTTGAGTAAGAACTTGATGTTCTCAGACCTTGGCATTCCCAAGATGATTATTCGTAGAATTGACATTGCAACCCACTTCTATATCAACTTCTTGTTGGAGATTGATCAATGCTTTCATCGGTTCACCGAGGTGAGAATTGCAGAGCAACATGTTATTCTAATGAGCAGATTGCATTCTTGGATGCACAATACCATGTTGGACAGTGGGAGCATTGGAGTTGTTCATACAGAGATACTTTGGCATGATACTTTTCATGACATAGAGCTTGGCCGCTACAGGAAATCCAATTCAGATTTTGAGGATGAGTATATTATTTGGTTGCAGGAGCAGGGAGTGCAATTGGTGCACAATGGATTTCCTGTTGAGATCAGAGTGGCACAGCGTCAACATGGTGGATTTCTCCTGAGGATTGTTTGGGATCCTGGTATTTTTGTGACTACAGCCAGGAGCAGATATTTGACTAGAGTATATTGGAGTATTGCTTGAGGACAAACAATCTTTGGGAAGGGCGGACTGTAATGTCCCTTTCCTAGCCAGTCAGTGGATCACATGGAGCTAGCCTGCTCTTGGGTTCCCGTAGGCTATGTTAGGTGTTGGGGAGCACATTAGAGGGTTTGCAGTCGTCTTCAGTCTTCCGAATGCTTTTAGTTGCCAGCTTTTTGGGTCAATCCGAGCCTTGGAATATGGACTTACTATTTTTCGTAAGTCAGTGGAATAGGGTTTCAGACATATTGGACAGCAAAGTGAGACTCTTTGGCGAAATGGGTGTCTGAATCTACTTATAGTTTGTGGATTGGAGTGGCAGAGGTTAGAGTTTTTAATGGACGAAGTTTAATTATATTAATTTAAATTAAATATTTAATTTAATATATAGTTTACTTTAATATTTTTATAAAATGGAGTTATGAGGTTATTAAAAAAGTCACTTAAGTTATATTAGAATGTTATAGAGTGACTTATTTTCCTAGAAAAAAAAAGGGGATGCCACTCATATGAATCGTATAATTTTTTATTATGTAAATAAAGTAAAAATTAAAAAAAAACATTATTAATTCAAATTTTACCCACCAAGGAGGTCGACCCATTGGAGAAGTTATAAAAGCACATCCAAGGCTTCATTTTGGGCATTCTTGGCTTGTTATTTACTAGACCAAACATTGAGGAGACTTGCAGAGTTTTTTGACAAGGGTTTTCAGCTTGTTCAGAGATGAAATCCTCCAAAAAGGACATCACTTTCGGGATTGGAAGACATCCTCAAAGTGATTTAGAGCATTTTCGTGACAGGGAATGTATTGTGCTTCGATTGCAGGTGATTCTTGAGGGTTTTAGAGGAGCAAACATCAGATTAATTGCAGATACATTTTATTGGCATCATTTCAGCAAAGGTCATACCTTTTCAGCCTATTTTCAGAGCATTTCATTGGGATTCGAGCTAGGGTTTGTGAGCATTAATTTGGGTGCCATTCTCCTACAGACCTAGCGTGGATTTTGAAGTTGGTTTCAAGGGTTTTCAGGGAGATTTGAGTATCATCTTTGCTGTTGTACTTTTCCGGTACCTGTCCGTACAGTTTTAGCAGTTAATGTGAAAGTTTTGGGGCTGAAAAAACACCATTTTGCATGTGGGTATTGAGAGATTTGGAACAGCAACAAATGAGTATGTTTAATTTGATATTTGGAAGACATTTACCCATCTGGGCATTCTAAATAATTGTTGTAAACTTGCAGATTTGAAATTATAAGATTTTTGATTGAGGGTTTCCTCAAGAAAGCTAAATATTCAGTGTTTATGCTATTAAACCTATTGCATGTTTATGGGTATTGCATAAAATTGATTATTCAGTGCATGTTATAGTTATGGTTTCTACTCACCTGGGTATTAATGCATGTAGCAAATTAAGTCATAGTTTTGCAAAACAAATCAAAACACAAAAAAAAAATTATCCAGATTTGGGGTGGATTATTACAGATGTGTTCAAAAGCTAATCCAAAAACATGAAGGTGAAATTTTAGTGAAATTTTTACCAAACTATTTCAATTTATTAAGCGTTGATCTGCTATTTTGTTGACACATAAGGATGTCATTAGAGTTCTATGATATTTCTATTTGCATGAAGGATATATTTCAAATGGAGATAATTTCATTTGTAGAACCAACCTAATATAGGTGTTGAATGAACTAAAACACCAGCTTTAGAAAAAGAATCTGTGCTGGTTAAAAGGCCTCTTATGTTTTTGAAAATAGATGCCTAAATGTTAAACTTTGGGATTGGGATAAGGAAAAGAAGAAAACCTATTTGATAGCCTTGTAGAACCTGTCTTCCTCTATGGAGTGTGGTATAGAGGGAAATTTTATCTCAGCACTCATGGAACAAAATTGAGGAAATCAAGAACAATATTCTCATAAATCACTTTAAGGTTAGGATTCAAGAAATAAGCACCCTATCCCATTCTTCTCATGGATGTACGCTTGCTGTCCGTTGAAAGCAAAGTATTAAGTTGTTACTTACAATACAAAAACTAACTATTCAATCTCAGCCAATATGGAGTTCTTGTCATATCCTAGAAATTGTCTTAACTCATTTGTGATTAAACAAGGACTGGCAAAACAATTCTAATAATTGACTAAGCTATTGGGACATTTATGGAGAATAAATGGTAAAAAACTAGGACAAATAAAGTCACAGATTTGTATCAAACTCATCACTAAATATTGGAATGATGGCATAATAAAAGATAAGAAAATACTTTACCACTATAAGAACACTATCAACCCTTAATTGAACTATCATACCTACTAAAATTATATGGCTAGCACTAAAAATAAAAATGCAATTGCCAAATTAAGAACCAACTCACACGATCTGCATAACATATCTGGTGAATAGACACACCCAAAAATACCTTGGAAAAAATAACATGCAAAATACATAGTTCAAATGAAATAGAAGATGCAAGAAAATTCTTTTATATGTCAATCCTACAATTATAGAAAATATGACTACACAAACATCTGCAATCATAATTCTGTACATGAAACACTGAATCCGTCTCACCAAACTACAAATCAAAAATTTATCATGGATCTCAACGCTAGGAAAAGTTGTCTCCCAACTGAACAAACTTAGACAAAACAAAATAGGTCCTATGGGCCAATTTGGCCTAAAGGATGAAATTGGGGTTGATGTATCTTATATTAGGGGAATAGGCAAAATTTTACATCATTGTATTTTATGATCACATGGGAAATATATTCCTGTAAAATCCATAAAGGATAGCACCCCTGCCTTCACTCCAATTGGCAAGGAATCAATTCTTTCATATCCAAAGAATTTGGACTTTGATCACCAAACCCAAGTCTTTTTTAAAACTATTTAAAGTTTCTAAGATAAGCGTTTCGAAATGTCACCTTACATCTATTCTTCCATAAAAGGATAACAGTAGAAAATTTGAAAGTTTGCCAAAGATTGTTGCAACTCTTTTGATATTCCAAGTCACACCCAAGAGGAACTGCACCATGAAATTCTCAAGATGAAATGGAAATCATTTTGAAACCATGCCCCAAAGGTTTTGGCTGTAGGACATCTCTAAAACATAAGCCAATCCAACTCCTCTCTTCTGCACTTGATGTGCATGTTGAACTTCACAATATTTTCCAAATACATTCCAAAACATTCATTCACCACAATAATATGCAGAGACGATAGAAATGAAATGAAATATTATTAATGTCCGCGGTGGGCCAAAATAGGACCCAAGGGACTATAAGAAAGACAATAATGACTACTAGCTAGCAAGCTAAAAAGCCCAACAAAGAAAAGAACTAAGATAAATACAAGATAAAACCCGACAACCGGGCCAAAGAGAAAGGGAAAAGAAAAGGGAGAGCAGAGGGAGGGAGGGCTGTAATCCAGAAGAGAGGAGTGCACGCCAAGAAGAACGGAGAGAGAGGAGGGGGGAGGGAGCAGCCTAGGAGGGGCAAGCTCCAAGGACCCCCTAGAAACTAAAATATCCTAACAATCAAGGCCAAAGTACTGGAGCTAAATAAGTCCCTAATATGTCTCCGACCAGCGCTAGTTCAAAACCCTGCAAACTGTGTGCGCGTTGTCTAGTGACCCTGATTCTGTCCGAACTGGATGATGTGGGGCGTTTCCGTCGAGAGTCACCTGGTCTATCGCAGTTAGTGAAGTATGTTGTGATGAGTCGATGTTGAGGAGGGTGAGATCCATCTGGAGGAAAATTTTTATGTCGTTGAAGATGAGTTAGCTCCCTAAGAAAAAGTGCGAGACACAACTAGTCCAGGTATCTAAAAAAGTTAGAAACAGATTGAGAGTTGTCCCTAAAAAGGCAATGGAATCTACCCCGGATCTCATAATAAGTGGGACTACAAAAAATAAAGTGATGAAGGGTTTCAACTTCACCCAAGGGGCAAAACAAGCAAATCCGCTCCTCCCTCGGAAGATGGTGATTTGACTCAATCCGAAGTTGGTGAGAACACACCCTGATTTGCCCAATAGTGATCCGAAGACTATGCATTGTGTGCTGCTGAAGATATTGTTGAGAAACTATTTTGCCCTCCTGTATTTGTAAGAAGTGCTCATGGTAGAAAGACAACTTGGGGGAAAGAGGGGCAACAGGAGAGATCCAAGTGCATCGGATGTACTGGAGACTAACATCCTTCTGGATCTCGTGGAGCATCCTCTCCTTACTAAGTCGAGAGGGGGGGAGAACACCTAAAGAATAAGGGGGGAGCCTGTCTATCTGTATCTGAATGCTGTCCAGGAGGGCAAAAACATGAAAATACCAGCTCCTTCGGCCTCCCCGAGAACTCATAGAGAGTTGCATCGAGGAGCGAAGGGCGAGGTAAGGGTACCGCCTGCAACCCTCAGGGGTATCTCCGAAAGTATGGATCCTGTGAAGATAACTGATAATCAGGAAGATAATATCAAGCTGGAGAGGAGAAACCCCAAACTCTGCCAGAATAATAGAGCGGGGCACTTTGCCCTTGCAACGAGTGAATCGTAGAAGAAAGAGTGTATTGACTCGTTCAACCCGTGACCACTCAATCGAGCCAAGGCTAGGACTCCAAATTACTGACCCATAAGTAATAGTTGGCTTGACCAAGGCATCAAAAATCCTCATCTTCACAGGTATATCCTTAAAATGTGCTTTGAATTAATTCCTCTATAGCAAAGATAGAGCTGCATATCCCTTACACACCCAGGCCTGGGCGGCGAGTTTCATAGTAAAAGTGGGACCAGTGAAAAGAACCCTCAAGTACACATAAGAGGTGGTGATCTCGACCTCCCAACCTTGGAAAGAGAAGTGGAGATGAGATAGAGCCTCTTTGGTAGTATAAAACAAAGAGAGAAAATGATGAAATAAGGATAAGGGGTGGATGTCCTTAGGCACCCCATGATCTCACATCACAAACTAATGCAATGGATTAGTCATTGAGGGGTATTTATAGTCGTAACTATTCCCCAATTAAATGCTACCATCAAGCCAACATAACCCAATTTGAAGGTTAAATCACAATATAATGTCTTAAACCTTTAATCAAGGTTAACCATAGTTGTGGTTTAACCAATAGTGGTAAGATGAATAGATCAAAACTTCCCATAGGCTTATGTAAAGATGCCCGTAGGATTACATATAAGAATGGCCAAAGGCTTATATTGCACTTGCCCATAGGCTACATTAAGAGCATCCGTAGGCACTTCATCACTATAGACTTCAGCCTAATAAGGTCAGACTATAGAAATTTCAACACTTCCCCATAATCTTGGAGGCCAAGAGAGAAGACATTAGAGATGATACATCCCCCCCTCCCCCCAAATAATGAATGCTCAAATGGGCCAATGAATCTTACTATCTTCTCTTGCCAAAGGTACATGAACTAGATCAACCTTTTTGCAAACAGGAAGCTATGACTTAACCTTCTCGATACAATATGTTGAGCTTTCCTTGAGAAGATCGTCAACATACAATATCGCAACCACAAACTGTCCTCCAAAATCAAAAAGAAGCAGCTGAATTATCAAGCAATAGGTAGGTCTTCAAATAATCAACCCCAATGGTTAGAAAGGAACCTGTAGGATTCAAGGCATACCTTACACTGAACTTCCAAAACTTACTTCCCTTGTAGCTAAAAGATTACCAACTGCCACGCCAACGGGCTATTGGTGTTAGATAGTACACCATGTCTTAAGCATGGTAAAGAGGCACACTATGAGAGAAGAGTGCAAAAAGATAAATATAGGGAATTGAACTCTTAACCTCCTAAATACAGTACAATTGGGCAACTACTACACCAACGAGCTTGGTTGAAAGATAAATGTTTGGTGCGTCTTGAAGACATCAAATCTTGAATACTGTGATAAAAGAAACATGAGGAAATGAGTTTTGAACTTGTGGTCTTCTTGCTAAAGAAAGCATTTAAAAGACTTGCATTGGCCAAGGTAGCAAGGGAAGGTGTTGAGTCTATTATGGATGATTGGTATAGAGATTGTGTGGGTGACAAGGAGGAAATACCAGTCGAATTCGACCTATTACCTATGCAAACTTGAAGCATAGATCTGCAAGATCCAAATTAGTTTACCAACCACCACACCAATGGACCTATTGGAGTTAATGTTGCACCAAAATAAAAAGTAGAATACCAATTGGGTTTGTTTTGCAAAAAAAACATCCCACAAAATTGTATCAGGCCATTGAACTAATGTCACTACTGTGTAGGGCTTGAAAAACTGTGTTATCTAAAAAAATCCAAAGCTTAGGGAGAAATTCACCAATAGCTTATGGTCACATGTCGCATCCTGAAAGTGCAACCTATGCCATGTTGAAATTATCTTTGACTACATTGTCAACTATTCGAGTATGGTAAGTAGGAAGCTAAAATGTTGAAAAAATTGATTGGTGAACTCACACACACACACACACACATATACATACACATATAAATTGTTTGTGTAGTGGCTATGTGTGCCACGTTGGTTACTTTGCCACGGTCATGTCGGTAAACACACAAATTCGAACTCAAAATACCTTACCACTAGCATCTTAAGTGCCTTTGTGATGGTCAAAAGGCCGCTAAGCAAAGTTGGTAATAGAAAAATGGCTTTCCCATATAGCACTATGTTGGCCAACCATTTAGATTCTAAAGCGAAGAAACACTTCTTCCACCATTGCAACGCAACGTGTCGAGGAGGATCAAACCAAAGACCTTCCATATGCAAGGAAGGCTACCAACTACCACACCAATTGGTGAGTTGGAGTTAGAATTCAATGACTTGTAAAAGAACCAAATTCAATTGATTCACGCCATGCATAGGAGTGCAATTGCCAAAAAAATCCATGTGCGAAAATGTGATCTTTTGACATGGCATTTCAAACATAAGACCTCGAGGAACAAGGACCTCAAAACAATCTCTACTGACTGCGTTGTTCATGGTGTTTGCAAGGATTAATAAAGCATGTGCCCCATGGAAAACAGTCTCCTCTTTCAAACACCATAGGAACAAGTTGTGCATGGACTACCAAGGAACTATTGATGAGTTTCGAATGTGGGACCTGATAGAAGACTTTACAACTAAGGATTTCTTCTTTGTCTTCTGTAACTAGAAACAATGAGGCCTAAATTGCCCTTGCTTTTTACAAAATCTACAAAACTTTTGAGAATAAGAAGCATTAGAAGGCCTTTTAGAAGAAGAAGAAGAAGTAGAAGGAGAAGAAAAGGAAGAAGATGGTTTCTTCACTTGCCGTTTTTTATATGACACCTTGGTGGGGCCTGTAGATCGAGCTCCCTCTCGATTGGCTAGCAAGCTTCTCCTTCGCCAATTGCGCATGATTGAAAGTTGCATCCAAAGTAGCTAAGGGAGTATATTTCAACTCCCGATACAAAGGTTCAAGTAGACCACTTGTAAATTTTATGATAAGGGCTTCTGTTGGATCCTTCACACAAAGCAAAATTCTCAATCTGTTGAATTGGAAGACATAATCTTGAATAGGCATATTATAAGTTTGTCTTAATCTATACAATTTGACATTTAATTCCTGTTGATAATTTGAAGAGCAAAATGTATCCTTGAAGGCTTGGATCAAACCATCCAAAGTGGTAATTGGGTTTTGACCCTCTTGTCTCCATAATCACAAGTTTGGCTAACCCTAACAATTTAAGTTTTGCAAAGGGCACTTTTTCCTTGATAGGGACCTCTGTATAGGAGAACCAAGTCTCCATGTCCATTATATAACTACCTAGGACATCAGGATTTCTAGACCCATCATAAGCCTTTACGTCACATTTTGTCTTTGCCCTTAGATCATTATTAAGAATCTTTACATCAGCGGCACTTTGGACAGTGATGTCTTGGACCTTATTGGCTACCAAACCGATTATCTATGCTAAAGCAGTCATTTGGTCTGTAAATCTGATGCCATTTGTGATTGGGTATAAGCCAGATGGACTAAAAAAAAATGGCCACATATGGACTAGAAGGTTTACAACAAGGGCAACATAAATAGGGCTGCTTTCCAATTTACAAAAGTATGTTGTGTTGTGCAATTTATACAAAATGCTGGCAAAAATAATTTTACCAATTAAAACAATTGCACAAAATAAATAAATAATTAAGTAAAATTATAATATACCCCTGAACAAAATTGTTGGTGGGCACCCGAGAAGTCAACTGCCTGAGAATTCTCCCCTATCTAGTCAACCGAATGAGTGTCAATCATGTTCACAAACTCCATGCGGCAAAGCCCAACAATAGTTGGTCAAATGAACGGTCAGCCAAACGAAGGTAATACTCATCTCATGCATGTGGGATAATTAACCTACAAACAAACAAAGAAAAATTCCTTTGAATCAAAGAAGTGTCACAAGGCACAACCGCCAATCAAAACAAGGTCGATGCGTCCGCCAATCATAACAAGGTCCACAAGTCAATTCGCGTGTGCCAATTGCGTGTTTGCCAGCTGCGAAAGGCTGACGATTTCAACTCTTTCGCGTTTTCCTTTTAAAAAGGCCAAGTGTCTTCCGCATCCAAAACAACAGACAAAATATGATTGTCCCAGTGGTTTCCCATGCTGCAGCAATTCACATTGTCATCCAATCCATTACAAGTTGTAGGCCAACGGTAGCACGATCACTCTGCTGCCCAACCACATCTCCCAATAGTCACAAGACGACCACGTGGCAGATTAGTACTGGTTTAATTGTATCTTTATGCACCATTGAATGGACAAGAGCTCTTATCGCAAGGATATTTGAAATTTGGCAACCTCTTATCGCCAAAAAAACAAGCAGCCCATTGTGATGAAGCCAACCTCTTGTCGGCGATCGTCGACCGTTATGGCATGTGGGAAAGGAAGGGATTGTGTCCACGTCGATGTCTGCAATATCGAAAGAATAGCGAGGATAACCTGCGTTGGTGTCCTATGATCTCCAAAATCAATGCCAATTTAACAAACTTCGTCGCAGTAAAACTCTAACTAGACATTTGGATCTTGCAGCTGCAACACAAACTAGGGGAACGCAAATGCATGACATTGGTGGTCGATGTCCACTTTCATTACAGCGAACTATTGCTTATTTGGTGTTCTGAGTCAATCTGAAATTCAGACCAAATGAACGTTGTCGGAGTGTCACAGATCGATTGCTTGGTAATGCAAGGGCGATCTGATGCAATCGTTGCTCACAAAGTACCACGTCTACAGTGGCAGAGATAGTTCCGTCAACAAAGGCGACATTAAAATTAAGACAAAGGCTTAACATCATGAAGTACTTCGTATTTGTCGTGGAAAAGGTCAAGATTCGATCACTTCCTATCACATTGCCTTTCACCGGCTGAACTTAGATGCCACAAAATAACAATGCTGCTTAGAATAAGTTTGCTATGCGATATTAATAGTGGAAACAAATGCAAATTACACTTATATCAAATGCAGCAACTTGAGCTCCTAGATCTACAAAATCAGCATTGAGATATGCATATATAACTGCAATCAAAGTACAGAAACATCAATGAAAACTTGGACCAGCAACGTAGATGCTCTGATAGCAAATCTGATGTGGATCAAAGAAGCTGAAAATTGTTATTATTAAGCACACTTAAATAGGCTTATACATACAACATACTAGCTAATCATAGTAGTAGAGATAACCAACTTGATAAGGTGGTTCTAAGTTCTAACTAATTGCCAAGAATGGCCAAGCATGCATAACAACTAGCCAGCTAGCCCTATCTAGAAGTTGTCTAACAATAACGTGAGTTGTAAGAAGCTTCACGTAACATTATGAGGAAATACAAACTTAAGCCTAACTAATACATCTCAAGTGTGGGCCTCATTAGCATGCATGGGACTCATTGTCAGCATGAGTGACGAAAAAGCAAAGGCATAGTACGAGGAATTGACGTGTTGTCAATTGCTAGACATGATAAAAAGAAGGTGTTGAAGGAAGAGTGTCATTACCCGGTGAAGGAGGTCGCTTGTTGCTTAAGTACTTGTATTCAGTGTGTCATGCTAAAGGGAGGTGCTGCTAAAGCAGGTGCTATTTGTTGCAAAGAACAAAATCCTTCAACTGTTGCTTGGAGGCATATGTAGTAATACAAAGTTGTGAGAAATAAATCCTAACTTGCTCTCCCAAACCTAATCCATTAGACTAGACATCAACAATTGAGATTAAATTGACTGATATCATTGTTTTGAGGGCTGACATAATCCAATTGAATGAATGTAAATTTGGTTGAAGGGAAAACAATGCATTATCCCACATGCATAAATGGGCACCCATTTTGATGTTTTAAAACCTCTTTAACTCCTTCCAATTAGTGATGTGAAGGAAAGGGAGTGTGTTGGGCATTCCTCCCTTTTGACCGGTGATTGGAACTATTGACTAAAACATTCCCTGATTTGATCATGATTTGGCAGGAGATTGACTTGTACCTCATACTTGTTTTTGCTTGGCAACACACAATTGTTTTTTCACAATTTGAGACACCTATGTTTTGCGAATATAGGCGTATATATACTCATTGCAAATCTCCTTTCAATCCCCGATCCAATGGAATTCATATTTTACTGGTTTGTGAAGATTAAGCATGGCTGTTAATGCACCAAAAATGTTGTTGCCTAATTTAGGGTTGTTGAAAGGTGACAACTATTCTATCTAGAAGATGAAGTTGAAACTTCATCTTGAGTTCAATGAACTGTGGGGAGTGGTATTTGGTCCCATGCAAAGACATGCCACAAACCCCAATGAACAAAGAAAGTTTGACAAAGCAAACTAGAAAGCCTGGTTGATCATAATGTTCAATGTGTCTAACGAGATCTAATCGTACATTCGTGATGCAATAATCACCAAGGATGCACGGATAAACTTAGTATGGTGTTTGAATCCAAAAATCAGAACCAGATTCAACACCTACAAAGTCAATTGCATTGTTTGAAGATGAAGAGTAGTGAAAATTTGGATGATGTTTTGCAAGGAGTTGCTAAGTTGCGAGCCTTGCTTCAAATATTAGGTGTGATTATCAGTGATAATGTGCTTGTTCCAATAATGTTTTGAGCACTGCCACCTGCGTTCAACGTTTTAGTGACAACTTTGAACATTGTAGCATAGCAGGAGTATTCCACACTTGGACGAACAATTTGAATGACAGATTTAATGATCAGCAACAACTGCAATCATCTCAATAATCAGCACTTCAATCTGCAAATAGGAAAGTCTATCCTCTTTGAGATTGCTATCCTTCAACATACAGACTTATCTCTCCACACTGTACAACAACTTCATTTATGGCAATTGTATGTATGACACTCACATGCACAACACTCGTACGACAACCTTCAATGCATAGCAACTCTCGAACTGTGACTTCAAACTTGCATACAAAACTTGGAAGGAACAACTACAAATCTACCTACTGCAACAATAAACCATGTCAACACATACAGGAAACATACAATAGCAATAGATGAAGGATGGAAATGAGTAGATATTGCATTAACTCCTGCCTGGGCAACAATTACATTACATGACAATCTATGACCATGCATAGACTATCTCCTCCAAAACAACGATTGTGCAACGTATCTACTCTCTTGCCAACAATGCTAACCACACAAACCACAACAATAAACCCAACAACACAAATGAAAGAGAAAAGGGTCTTATTTATACAACTAAGGAGGTAGTTGCATCCTCCAACTTACTAACTACCCGACACCTCATCATTTACATTTGACATGCATTTATCTTACATTTACATTTCATTTCCAACTACAAGACAAACTAACAACTTATGACACAACCATCCTAATACTTAACATTCACATATTATCACATGAAAATATAAAATCACCACTTTATAACTTTATTAATTATATGTACGCACATTTCATCAAACACTTTGCGTACGAACTACAAAATAACACAAAATGACAAAACTTATTCACTAATTACATAGACATGTCAATTTGCCTACTTATAAACATGACTAACCAAAGTTTGACTTTTGAGACTCTTCTGAATTTGCTTCAATAGGAGGAAGTAATTCGAGAGACAAAGACTAAAGATGAATGTGCTCTAACCATGCATCAAGAATGCTAGAACCCAATGCAATTGAAGAAGGGTGGTGGATCCCCCAACAAGCACCGATAATACAAAAAAGGCAATGGAGATAATCAACAACAAGAGCAAGGACAAGGTAACTATTCACATTTCAATGTCACGTGCTTCATTTGTGGAATCCATGACATGTACTTAAGGAGTGTAAGTACAATATGTTCTCACAAGGTTCTTTGAATAAGAAGCAAAATAATACACCAAGAGGCAAACAGAAGGGTCCTCATGGAAAAGGAGGAATGCACCTCAATGCCAACATGGCAATGTAGCAAAGGATGTTGATTCTAACAAAGAAGGGAAGATTGTCTATTTGGCATAAACTCTTGATGTTGTTACAAAACCTAGTCTAGTTTGGTATACCAATTTAGGGGCCACAAAACATATGACAAACCAGAAAGAATGGTTTGTGTGCCTCAACCATTCGTCTTTTTGTGGGTAGGGTACACTTGGCGACAGTTTGACATACACCATTGCTGGTATTGGTGATGTCTCTTTGCATCTTGGTTCGCATACACATCGCTTGACTGAAGTTCTTTACGTGCTTGGTCTCATGAAGAACTTATTCTATGAATCAATTGATTGATAACAATTTTAAAATTGAATTTGATAGAATAGGTGATTAAAAATTGTGTCTCATTTGAGACAAATCCAAAGGTTCAACAATTGTTGCCCATGCTACAAGCATAGGCAAGATTTTTCAGCTTGCAATTTTATTGCAACACAACCAACTTTGGCGGCCAAGGAGGATGAAGCTACCACACTCTAGCACAGGTGATTTGAACATCTCAGTTTGGGCTACCTCAAGGCACTTATCAAGCATGCCATGGTTAAAGGTCTTCCTTCACTAACAAACCCACATGACATTTCTATGACTTGCTTGGCAAGAAAGCAGCATAGAGCCCCATTTGGCTCAAGTAGTCGTAGAGCGACTAGTCCACTCAACCTTGTGCACATTGATTTGTGCAGACCCAAGGATCTCAGTTTCAGTGGCTATCAATATATTCAGCTGTTTGTTGATGTTCATACATGACAAATGTGGCAGCCAAGGAGGATGAAGCTACCACACTCTAGCACAGGTGATTTGAACATCTCAGTTTTGGCTACCTCAAGGAACTTATCAAGCATGCCATGGTTAAAGGTCTTCCCTCACTAACAAACCCTCATGACATTTGTATGACTTGTTTGGCAAGAAAGTAGCATAGAGCCCCATTTGGCTCAAGTAGTCGTAGAGCGACTAGTCACTCAACCTGGTGCACATTGATTTTTGCAAACCCAAGGATCTTAGTTTCAGTGGCTATCGGTATATTCAATTGTTTGTTGATGTTCATACACAAGTCACGACAAATGTGGGTTAATTGCTTGAAGATGAAGGATGAAGCCTTCCATTTTTTCCAAGAGTTCAAAGCTCGTGTGGAAAAGTTTACTAGTTGTCATATTCAAGTCCTCTAGTTAGATCAAGGGGGGAGTAAACAAGTAGTGAGCTTTTTGCTTTCTTGAAGCAGAATGGCATTCAACACCAATTGTCAACTACTTATATGCATCAACAAAATGGAGTTGTAAAGAGGCATAATCACACTATTAGGGAGATGGTGCGAAGCATGTTGAGAAATGCCAAAGTGGAGCCAACATTTTGGGCAAAATACGTTTGTACTACAGTTTATTTGTTGAACCAAGCACCAACAGTTGCATTGAATGGTGTCACATTGAAGGAGGATTCCAAACCTATTGTGTCACATATTCAAGTGTTTGGATGCACACCATTCATGCACATTCCAAAGGAAAAGTGTATAAAGCTAGATGAAAAATCTAAGAAATGCATTTTTATTAGATATGGTGATGAGTGGAAGGCATATTGGCTCATGGATCCTAACACCAAGAAGCTATATATCAACCAAGATGTTGTGTTTGATGAGAAGAATGAGTGTAGCTCTTCTTTTAAAGCCATGTGCTTCAGATGAAGCACCCATTTTGTTGTTTGATGATGATGATGATGTGTCAAAGAGAGATGTTAAATTAGACAATGATGATGATGTATCAAAGAGAGATGTTGAATTAGACGATGATGATGGAGATGATCCTAATGGAGTTGATGAACAAGGACAATCTACTTCAAGTACCACTCATAGACCCAAGTGATATCTCAATATTGTTTGTGCTACGAGCTTAGATGGTGTTCCAAACACATCAAGTTCTAGGCCAAGAACTCGTTACAGAGTTCAAAATGAGGTCAACCAAGACCTTATGAGCACAATGGTGCAAAAATTTGAACCTAAACGGTTCAAGAAGTTATTGCATCGAAACAATGGAAGAATGCCATGGATGTCAAATATTAGGCATTAATGAAGAACAAGATATGGAAACTTGTTAATCTTCCACCTTGAAAAAAACCATTGGTTGTAAGTAGGTATTCAAAATCAAATACAAAGTTGATGGGAGTATTGACAAGTACAAGGCAAGGCTTGTTGTGAAGGGCTATGCACAAAAGGAAGGAATTGATTATGATGAGACCTTTGCACCAACAACAAAGATCAAGACCATTTGGATGGTATCCACAACAGCAACCAAATTTGGAAGGAAGTTATATTAGATGGAAGAAAAGAGTGTATTCCCCAATAGTAATGATGCATATAGAGGGATTCGTCATGCCTGGTTGAGAGAGGAAGTTAAGTAGGCTCAACAAGTCTCTCTATGGGTTGAAGTAAGCTCCTAGAGCCTAGTATGTGAAGATCAAAGAGCACATATTTCATCGCACTCCTTTTTATCCAAAGCTATACTTCAAACGACAAGGAGGACATGTCATGATTATAATTGTGTACGTCTACAACTTTGTCATCATTGGAAGTTCAATGAAGCTGATTGAAAGGATCAAGAGAGTCAAAAAAGTCGTTTGACATGACTAATCTTAGGCTTCTGCATTATTGTCTTGGCGTGGAGGTGTGGCAAAGGAAGACTTATGTTTTCGTGTCACAAATGAAGTATGCTCAAACATTGCTTGAAACATTTTGGATGACAGATTGCAATTCCATGGCCATTCCAATGGAGACAGGGTTTCTACTATTCCAAAACAATATATTCACAAACAAATGTAACTCTCTATCACCAGCTAAGTGGAAGTCTCATTTATTTGACTTACACTAGACTAAATATAAGCTATGTTGTTAGCTATCTTTCATGGTTCATGCAAGAACCATTGGTGAGTCATTGAGAAGCAACAAAGCGAGTACTTAGGTATATCTATGGTACGACTAAGTATAGTTTGGAGTACAAGAAGAATGACCAATTCTTCTTGACAGGTTTCATGGATGTAGACTATGCAAGATCCATTAATGACAGGAGGTCCAATATCTAAATTTGTATTTATTTGGGATTCGCTTCAATCTCTTGGGGAAGTATGAAGCAAAATGTTGTTGATCGATCTTCTACCAAGGTTGAATATCGCATTATAGGAGTTGGCTGTTGGGCGATATGGTTACATTGCATCTTGCCAACAATGGGCATTCCAAAAAAGCAACCAACGATCCTAAAGAAGCATATTGAAGTTAAATTTCATTTCATTCGTGAACATATTCAAGAACATAACATACAACTTCAATTTTTCCCAACTATAGAGCAATATGTAGTTTCACAAAGTCTCTTGCACGTGTTAAGTTTGAAAAATTTCAAGATTTTCTTTTATATTCTTTGATTGAGCATTGATGTAGTAATTGGGGACTCTTACGGAAATATTGTAATCATGTAGTTAGTTCCAGTGTTAAAGGAATAATTATAAATAGTTGTAATCAAAGACCTCTTCATTGTGATCCTTGGTTGTATATATGCATCTATAACATCAATGTAAAATTTATCGCAGCCAATCTGTATCCATAACAACTGCTAGGGTGGTCTCATCCATGGCTTGCAAAATGAAGGTGTCTTCAGGTCCTGGTAGGTAGTAGTAGCTTCTTTCTTGCTTGGTGGAATTGTAATGGGGCACTATGGTTTTCTAAGGGTACATTCTAGGATGTTATGTTTTTGAGAGATCTTGCTTTTATCACAAAAACCCACAATATTTTTGAAAGGTCCCTCCCAATTGTTAGTGGTTAGTATTAGATTTTGGCTTTTAGGCATGAAACACGTAGATGAGAGAGTGGTGTGGCTATAGCCACACTTGAGATTATCTTGGTCAACATGTGTCCTTGGTTGCATCATATGAACACTCGAAGTGTATGGGGCTCAAGATGGCCCACCTCCTCTGTGAGACATCTTCATAGCCATTTGTTACTTTCCTCTAGCAACTTCATCCTTTTTCATCCATTCTAATGGCGACTTGTACTTGGATCTGTATCTAGAGATGTTCACATATTCATACTTGGGTGATGTCCTCTTGTGTGATTTTAATGCTTGCACTTGGTCCCACCAAAAACATTTTCATGATCTCACAAAGGACAAGTTTTGTCTCTTCAAACTTCACCTCATAATTCTTGCTTTTAATTGAACCTTTGCAAATCAAAAGCACCCTATCACTAAGACTACTAGAAATACGTGCTTCAATTGTGTGAGTCACATGGCCTCTTGTTTCTTAATGGTAATCCTCAATTTCTGGATTCTTCCAAGTTTACCTGTTTTCCACATCTAGGAGGTGTAGGTGTGGTTTACTATGTCCTTACCAATAGGACTTCGCATTCTGATATTCAAAATTTTTAGGTTTCCAATAGACTTCCCTTGGAGAACAATGCAATGTTGAATTTCACCTTGGATTTCTTTTTATGCTCCATTTTTCCCTCATTCCCATCCCTTGCTCAGTCCCACCTGGAATTCCATGCTTCCCTTTGATCCTTCCTATGTTGATGATTATGCTACTCATCTCACAATTGATGCCTAATTATTATTCTCTTAATTCCACCATGACAACCAAATATGAATTCTTATCTTGCACCTTGTGGGATGCTGCCCTTGACTTCTTTCCTCATACTTTTCCCTGGCTGAAGATAGTTTGTCATGCCAATTATTGCCCCATGACTTGTTGGTATGATGAAGAATTGACATCTATGCATCGAAAGCTCCTCAATGCTGTTATTCATAATCCTACTATTGTATCCATCACTTGAAAGGCATACAAATGCCTTATTTGACGTAAGAAATGAGAGTTCCTTGCTATTAGGTGCATTGAGCTTACGAATGCTCTTCAACACTCCAAAATACTTTTTGCATACTCTCCTTCATCGAAAGCCCTTGCCAACATGCATTAACCTCCAGACCTTGGTATCCTATTCTAGTTCCTTATATGATATCTTGAGGCAGCCCAACATCTACTCATCTATTTTCTTCAAGGGGCATCAAGAGAGCTATGTAGAAATAATGCACAACTAAGGCTGCTAACTTTGAGGGTTTTTGGGCCGAGTTCCTGAAATATGCTAATAATGCTATTGGCCATTCCATTTTGGATTTATTCAATGAGATTGTTTGTTCTAGCTTCCCTGCTTCTTGGTCACAAGATATTATCTATCCCAACCATAACTATGGAAACATGCATTAACCTCCAGACCTTGGTATCCTATTCTAGTTCCTTAAATGATATCTTGAGGCAGCCCACCACTCATATCTCCTCCCCCCGCCCCCCCCATCATCTACCCATCTATTTTCTTCAAGGGGCATCAAGAGAGCTATGTAGAAATAATGCACAACTAAGGCTGCTAACTTTGAGGGTTTTTGGGCCAAGTTCCTGAAATATGCTAATAATGCTATTGGCCATTCCATTTTGGATTTATTCAATGAGGTTGTTTGTTCTAGCTTCCCTGCTTCTTGGTCACAAGATATTATCTATCCCAACCATAACTATGGAAACTACTCATGTCCCAATAAGTGCAAAATTATCATGATCAACACACATTTGCTAAGCTCTATGCCTCAATTTAAACCACGAAAATCAGTTGGAGCAAGGCAAGCTTAGAGCAAGAGGGGTTTTAGGGGGGTTTATAATACCATTGGCCATGTTTTCAGTCTCCAGCCTATTATTAAGGAGGATTGTCAATGGTCTTGTAAAATATATTGTTGTTTTGTGGACTTCAGTAAGGCCTTCAACACTTTCCCCAGACATGTTTTATTTCAAAGGCTCCAAGACATTGGCATCTCAAAGCTTTCTAATACCGTTATTAAGAGACTTTATGAGGTAGTTGTTAGCCGCTTTTGAATTGCCTTTATTTCAAATGAGGTCCACAATGCTATTCTCTTTATCCAACACTCTTTGGGACCTATTGATGAGTTGGAAGAATTTATTTATTAAAATACACATGTTGATGATGGTTACCTTTTGCATCATGTCTTGATAGTTACATTGCTCTTTGCAAATGATGTCTTTCTTGCTCACATTCTTGAGGTCTTGCAAAGACAATTGGATGCTCTTGCTCACTTCTTTGACTCAAGACATTTGGTATTCAACCTTATCAAAACTAAGTTGATGGTCTTCAACACATTAAGAAGGGCCCTTTCGAGGTTCTAGTTCTTCTATGAGGGAAAGCCAATTGGAATCACCATTAAGTAACCCCACCTAGGGGTTCAGCTTATGGGTCCCTTGCTTAATCTTTAGACAACTTATCGATTACAACTTTGCAAGAGATATGCATCCCTCACGGTCCTAAAGTGCCAATATTTCCAACTGCACTTTCACGACACACCTAGAAAGAGGTGCATCTTTGACTACATTCTCAAACTTATAGTTCTCTATGGATCTGAGAGTTGGGGACTAAGTTTCTAGTGTGTTGATTGGGCTCATATTGAAAGGATCCAAATGATATTGCTCCAACTACTCATTTGATGTTAGCAAATAGTTCCACAATGCATCACTCAAGCTAAGGTTAATATTCATCCTTTTCACGTTGAGAGCATATTCAATATTAATTTTTCATTTGCATTGCCTTGGATCCATGGGTGACTACATTTCATGCCTTGAGAGACATTTGTACTAAGCAATTTGCTCCTCAAAACAGGTTTCTTCCAAAATCACTTTTGGTCATCATCAAGTCGACTAGTATTTTGAAGCTAGATCAATCCTTCAATCAATGGGCATATCTATAGATTGACTATCTCCTTTCAAATGCTCCTCCCTCTCTTCTTCTTGTTAAGAAGGTGATAACCAAGCAGTCAAATATGATATATACCACCAATATATTCAGGTCAATTAGATCACCCCACCCCAACTATTTAGCCCTTGGTTAGCCTTCTCCACTAAGAATTTCATGATGAGGATGGCACTATTGTTATCCTAGATTAGATCCAACATTGGACACATGGACTCAGGATCCCTCTTGGTCAACTCAAAGTCTACTCACATTAGTTGCAAGTGGAGACAAATCACCATATTCCTCAAGAGGATAGGGTATGTCACTTTTGCTCCATTCAAGAAGTGGATATCAAAGAGCAATTCATATTCAAATCTCTTGCTTATTATGAGATTTAGGGAAGGAATCATTGCCTATTTAGAGACCCAAGTAGATGGCTTGACATTTTTTCTGCCATTTGACCATAGATGCTTTGCTTTATACCTTCCGGAAGCTCACTCTTCGATGTCAAATATTATGGGAGAGACCGACTACCACTAATCTAATCACCTCCTCCTCTCACCCTATCTCAATTTTTAGGAGTAATAAGAGTTCTTCTAATCCTCCAACTCTGCAAAATGGTAATGATGAATCTATGTGTCCTTGCCCATATTCAATAGTAACCACCAAGTCTTCGTTACCATCTTCCTCTTGCAGGTGGCAAGGCAAGACCATGGCTCTCGAGCAACCAATATTGGCTACCCCTCAGTTTCCCAACAGGTGTAAACAAATGCAACATACCAACTTCATGCTCTTTTATACTAGCTCTTTAGCCATGGATACTAGGAGAGTTTCAAATAGTAATACTTTATGCCCTTCTAGCATTTCTCCAACCAGACCCCTTTGGCCCTGGCCATTCTCTTGGGAGCATCATTAGGTCTTGTGTTGGTTCTTTTCAAATAGTTGGTGATGATGATGGATCTGCTTTTGCTTCTACTTCTACTCCACATTCCACCAATTGGATCCTCTTCAACTCCTCTGATTCTTCCTTTTACCTTGATTGTTTGTTCGCTTATCTATACAATATTACTTGCAACATGTTAGTGTTTACCCATTTATGGGTCCACCCCTCGAGAATGTCATTATATATTGAACAATAATTTAACTTTAACGAAGCTCCCTCTAGTCTCTCATTTAATTTATTAATACTTTCTCGGTAACTATAGTGCTCTGTAACAACTTTTTTAAGTTGAGTCCCATTGACCTACTTTGGTCATTCATGGACACTAATAGGATTATCTTATCCTATGTGTTTTGCTGCTTAATATTTCTTGTTACTTCTGCTCTATTTTGTGGAACATGTAAAACTGTAATACACTTTTCCCTGCAAAGTGAAGTAAAAGACTAAGCTGTTATTGGGTAGATCAAAAAGTCCAAATTGGCTGCAAAGCTGGATCCTCAGCATCAAGAGCTCCTTCAAAGTGACAGTGAAGCAAAATAGCCACAAATTGCTAAGAAGCCCAGCTCTTTATTTTATTTTACTTTTTCCTTTTTAGGGTGTAACCTATTAGTCTGGAACACCTTGACTTTCCAAGTACATTGCACAATAAAAGAATCTATTTAATCCCTTAGATATGCTGAGTGGTGTTAAGTGTGAACTTTGTTAGATTAAGATTTGCCAGGACATCTCTTCTTCCATTGCTCTTATAATTAAGAAGCATCCTCCTTATCCAACACAATACAGACACACCTCTTTTCCTATGCCCCGCACTGATAACACCTTCCAATTAGAAGTGTTCCAGTTTTTGGTGAACTACTTTCAAATAAACCTTTTCCAAAGGCATATTATGGAGGAAATTAATATATATTATTAGTGAAGTTTATGACAAGCTTGACCAGTTGAGGATGATTCTTAACATTTAGCAAGGAGGAATCCCCTTGTCTATCAATAACAAACTCCATGTCAGAAAAGTTCTCAGACAGAGCCAAGTGGCCATCTAGGCCGCAGATATTCTTTGGGCTATACATGAAATTGTCCTCTTTTGCTTCAGCAGAATTTGGAGAGAAATATTTGCTAGAACTGAATCTGTTCAGAGTAGGGTCATACAAACAGCCTCTCAACTTTGCAACTAACCTCTGGAAATTAAAAAGCTAATTTTGTTCAGCAATCTCTGGTTGTTGCTACCAGCATAACGCGGGACTCCTCAGGATCGATCTTTCACCTTCAAAGCCTGCAACTTGAAAAACCTGAAAAGATGCATCTTTGATAGCTATAGCAAAAAGGATTCCCTGCACTATAAAGGCAAGGGTACCTTGCTGACCAGTCAGAGCCTTCTAGGCGGTCAATCAAGTGTCCATGTCCTCAGGCCTCAACAGTATGTTTTTAAAGAACAACAAAAAGTTTCTGATCTAAATCTCCCTTTAATCAAAAAGGAAGGAATTCTGGAGTGTAACGAGTGCACCTAGGATTGAGTGGGTTTTGAGCCACTTTTCCATATCTAAACCTCCTTATTTATGCTATAAGAATGAACATCCCTTCATTTGAAAAGAAAGGTTTAATAGTCAAATTCAATCTCATTCAGACCCTTGACCTCCTGATGTCACTCAAGCACTAATATTTTCTGGTACAAGTTCTGGGATGATTTCTAATAAGTCTTCTGTCATTTTTGCAGGGAACAAATTCAATCATGGTTACTGCTACAATTCTGTCGTTGTGCTTGTTATTGGTTCTGCTGGAGGAGCCACTCATTGCAAATGGCAGTCAGATTGCCTCATGCAAATCCGCACAAAAACAACATAGTGAGAACAAATTGAACCACACTTCATCCAAATTGAACTGGACTTTGCAATCAGTGAAACTGCTGCCTGAGGATGAATGAAATTGTTTGTTTGCTTAATTCAAGCACAAAAGACACAGGTCGAGGACATAACAGCATCCTCAAAAAGAACAAAATAGATAAAAATCAAGGCACAAAAAAGAGAGGCCAGGAACACGTCCAAGCCCCACCATGATAGCTTTAAAGAAAACCTTGGAGATAGAAGACATTTAAAGGAGAAGAACCAGGGTTTGGGATGTGAAACTCCTTGCTCCCACCACTTGCCTGAAACCCCTTGGGCAGCAGCAATATCAGATATTAAATTGAACCATTTAGTATTTAAAAGAAATCCCAGAGGATTCAATGAAAATGCGAAAATTTACCTCAAAATAGTTGACTGAATTGAGAATGCCAGAAAATGAAACAATACTAGGTCCTTCCAATGTTTGCATGCTTAATGAGAAATAGTGGCTTTTTGAAAGAATGTGATGACTTTAGGCAAATAAACTTTGGTTAATTGATTGGTTTGATATGAATGGTTGTCTATATAAACAAGATTCTACCTATACAAAGCGAATGACAACCTAAAGGAGTATCTTAAGGGTGTCTAGGTAAGTTAAATGAATAGGATTCTACCTCTACAGTATATAATAGTGATGACAACTTGATTAGATCCAGGTTGTTCAAGCTTCAGAACCTGGTAATTTCTGCAGTGAAAAGTGACCACTGAAGATTAAAAACAAGACTCGAATATATTTTTACTCTAAAATGATTCAAGCATTTTTTTAATGCGAAATGCCTTGAGGGTTCTCTAATGCAAGTAAGCATGTCAAGTTAAAAGCATTTCATGACCATACCAACGGTGAATAATTATGAACGTCTAAGTAAACTACTATTAGGCAATATTGACCTTTCTTTTTTGGATTAGTTAGCCTTATAACCATGTTTAGGAGCTCTTGCATGTATTTTCAAGGGTGAATACTGAAACTAGAAAATAAGGGGTCAAGAAACAAACCTGTGACACCCATGGGGAAAATTGTTGGTATACTTCACTCACAACATCTCCTTTTGTAACGTGCTGTATAACCTGCTCATCAAAAACATTTACAAAAATATTTCCATTCATAAGATATGAACCCAAAATAATATTTCTATCACACGCTAATGATCTGATTCAATAGACAATAGATGTTTGTCACGCATAGAGGTGTGTTTGCATTGATTCAGATGTGTCTATATCTATTTCTATATCTATTTGCATATCTATGTCATTAGCTATATGTAGATATTTTGTTTCTAAATCTTAGATTATACTTTAAATCATAAATGTTTGGCAGCATCCTAATAGATGAGAAATAATGCAATAAACCATACTCCTAATTAATCTTAAACTTGGTATCAAAGAAAAAAAAAGTACACAGATGCTACTCCTGCTAAAAATATGCTAATAAATTGATTCAAAACAAACTTCTGTTGAACCTGTTTATTGGAATCCCCAACTGGAAAGAATCTTGAATTGTTAGGACGAAAAACATAAGCACCAGCAGCCTGCAAGTCCATTCATGAACACAGCTCATAAGGTTTGCTTGTCTTTTTAGTAAAGATTATCAGTTAATAAGTATCAAAACCTAAATTAGTCAATTAAGCATATTTTAAACAAAATAGCTATAGGTTCCATGAAGTTCTAGGGATAAAAGCATGGAGGCCAGATAGAATGAGTGTTGGGGATGATGGGGAGAATAGAAGACAACATGGCAGATGGCAATACACCAAACAAAATCATACTATAGTAGCAAGACTTGATGAGATTATTTTTTATTTTTGTGAGGGGGGGAGGGGGGCTTAGAAAATTCCAAGCCAAGACAAACCCATTTAGGGTGACTTGGATCACGTACACTTATTATTTATATTTAGATTCTTTACCAGGTCCAGGTTTGGCTCCTACGGATAATACTTTTGATAAGTGAAAGCATCAAACTAGAACATCGTTTATTTTTTTTAATAAGTTCAAACTAGAACATTGTTAAAATGGGCAAAATTCTGATTAATAAATAATAATAGAAAAAACTTAACTGTGGTAATAAATAATGAAGAACTACCATATGTGTAGAAGCTATGTTTCGTGATGTTTCTGGGACATGGACAGCGCAAGACGGAAGAATATATTTTTGGGAAAGTGTGATGTGTTTGTGGGATGCCATGACAACTTTTTGGGAGTTGGGATGTGTCTCTGAGATGGCCTCCAATTTGTGAGATGCAACCTTATGTAACACAGCAGATTAAAAGAGGATCTAGATACATGATGACAAATAATTTTGAAGATTTTCTCATGTATCAGTAAAGAAAATATATGAAAAGTCTATATGCATTTAGTGTTATGCCCATAATAATGGAAAATGATAAATCACAATAGGCTTAATAAATCAAGTTCACAAAGACATGTTGACAACCATTGGATTTAGAACAGCATATAATCATAATGTGATAGTAAGGACATTGACATATATTAGACAATTTGTGCTTTTTACTGCCAATGCTTCTGGAAAGGCATAGCTTTGGCAGGGGGTCGTGTGTGCCCTGTGCACACAAATGCTGGGCCTCTTAGCCTGCTGAAAATTGAACCTAGAAGCTCATTTCAGAAGACATTTTGTCTTGGTATATTCTATGATAATCATGTCCAAGTGAAAGTATGTCTTACATTGTGGTATCTTTTATTTATAAGTGCTTTTTAGTGATAGTTCACACCAAAATTCATGACAGTTTAGCCTATCAATAATATATTATCCTTTTTATTTATAAGTGCTGAGGTGAGTTGGTTTTGAAGTGTCTAGAAGATGGCATTAAGAACAACATCCTTTCTATAGAAAAATATTGCAATACAATTTACCTCATACATTCCCTTTGTGGTGTTGCCATCACTTGCATTGTACCAACCAAATGTCTGATGTATAGGAAAGACTGCCTGCAAACATAATTAAATTTTAGATGAAACATATGTGGTTCAACATATAAATTAAAACATAAGCCAAAAAAGAGAAAATCTTATTGAATTTTAACCCTATGAAAAAAATAATCTGTTTGTATATAGTTTAGTTAACTTAGGTTATAACCACAAATACATAAATTAAGTAAAGCCATACATGACTTAGATTGGGTTCAAAATGGCACATGGCAAGATGTATGAGGAGAAACAAAGCAATGTACTGGTTAAAAAAACCTACCAAGGGGATGACATAGGAACAAAAAGTATTCCATGCTGTGTACTATTTTAAAACAAATTCTTCTCTGTGTACTATTTAAATGCCAAAACAATGAAATGAATGTCAAAGGAAAATGGAGAGAGCCCAAGGAAGAGAGAAACTCTGGAGATACAAGCATATAACACCACGGGCATTCAAAGTAGGGTACAAATTCTACCTATGCTTTGAAGCAGACAGTTATCAATTATAAATACACTAAACATCTACTAGATATTGTGGAACCTTTACAATCCTAGAGAAAGAAATGAAGTAAAAATAACTTGGAACCATCAAGTATGTCAGAATGCACATGGTATTCTAAATGGGCTTCCTAAGGAAAACATTACTTAAATATGACAACATTATTTATTCTCATATCAATATTGAGAAGATAAAATAACATGTTACCAAATAAGAATCTTGGAGGAAAGATCAAGGTAATTTAAAAAAAGAAAAATCAAAGATTACTTCATCGAATGGTCGGATATACCTATATAAAAAACTTGGCCTTGAAAAGGCCTTCCTGATGAACTATGAACCATATGTAATGGCAACAAAACATAGTGTTAGGAAAGGAAGGAAAGAGTATTTTCACATTAGACAACAAATCTTCATAACCTAGGATCAAATTATTATACCAAGTCACAAGAATATACCTATTTCAGAAATTCTTGATCATTTTTTTAAAGTGGTTATATGGGATTGCAACAAGCCCCACCCATATTATATCATGACTGCATGTTACCATGGTATTTTCAACAACATTTTTGCAATTATGCATATATTGCTTCGCAAGATATCAACTTGAGTCTCCTCTTTGAAAGTTGAGGTATTTAACCACATGAGCTCATATCATCTGATTAGAATGTTAAGGTTCACCCATGAGAATAGAAGCTTGGTTAAAGATGTGAAACTCATCACCCCAACCCATTGTCACAAATCCCTTGGGCAAATATTCTTGATCAGTATCAAGCCAAAATTTGAACTTTTTGCTACATCGAGGGATTTGAGTTACCAATAAGAAATTAGAAGACATTTGAGGAACATAATAGGCATTATTAATAACCCTTTTTGCCTATTTGGCCTTGCCAATACCTTTAATTTCTAAGACATTTATATATTTTAAAAAATATTATCATCTCTAACTTTATCAATGAAGAGAATGTTAATTGATCTTTGCCATATGACGTCTCCAAAATCAACAATCCATTCCTTGGTAGTAACAAAAATATTTGGTCATTATTGTCATCGTCATTGTTCCTATAGATTCAAATCCATGGGTTGTGCTCTCATATCTCAATATTCAACTCCAGCTCTTTTTGACAATCTCTCTCACTAACATGAATTCCTCACAATTTGTCTAATTTTCCTAGAATACCAGCATTCATGATTCTTCTTCCTAGAGAATGACCTATGCATTCTAGATTGACTCTTATCATTAAATCCTTTTCCCATGTGATTGCTTTTAAATGTTTGCTCTCCTAGCACTATAGATCGATGGGTTTTCCGACTGTCTTATAAATGTTTGCTCTCCTAGCACTATAGATCGATGGGTTTTCCGACTGTCTTAGAGAGCACTTGCTTCTAGTAAGGTTTACTTGCTCACGTTTTCCCAATTTGTCATCTCTCTAATGCTTGTTGTTTAAGGTTAAAGAGATTAGAAAACATCTCCCAAGCCATTTCCTTGGCTACATGCATCTAAATTATGTATGCCCTAATATTGGTCTAGAACCTCTCATAAAGTCCGTTTCAACCATCTCAATTAGATGTGGTTCCTTCTTGAAGAAGTTTTTTCTGTACTACTTTAATTTGCTAATTATCTCATTGATGTAGGCAATAAAATCTTACATTCAAGCATAAGGGAAGAGATCTAATGACATCAATTCCTTTTCTAAAGAGACATCCTTGTTTTGCTTTTTCTTGTCAAATAGATCTTGTATTTTGTTTCAAAATCCTTTGATGAAAGAGATCATTGATGTTAAATCTGATTTCCTTCAATACTTCTTGAACTCGCTTAAGCATCATATTTCTCCTCCGTGATGAACAATCCCAAAGTTCATTTTTTATATCTTATTCTCAATTTTGATAATTATGTCTATAAAGTATTGCCATTGTTTGAACCACTAGAACCTCTTAATCTAATGTTCTAACAAGCAAAAAATGTTAGATTTAGCTTCTTTTTTATATGGCTTCCTTCAACTAAGGGATTCCTTGACTCTAGCTTCTTTGTGACTTGGCTTCTCTCAAATCTAGCTTCCCTCTAACTAGGCCACACATACCTCAAATTTAGCATCCCTCAAACACCTTCCCACAATTCCGCCTCTTCAATCTATGACATATTGTCACGAATATAAACTTTTTGCACATCTTCCAATCAAAACCCTCTTCATTTTATAAGGAGACAATCTTATCCTCAAATTTCATCATAAAGTCTCCTCACAACTTTGGATCAAAAACCTCACAAAATTTCAAAATTCACTATATACAAAGTCTATTATAATTGATGATCATGTAATTATGCTGGTATCCATTCATTAGATTCCGATCCCCTCTTGCTTATCCTACATGGATAGGGATTGAGAGTTGAGAGTCCATACTCTTTGCCCTAATAACATGTTGAATTTTAGCATATTTTGAATATCAAGAGAAAGTGGACACTAAAGCAAGGCAAGCAAAGGATAACCAAGTACACTAACATATGAGAGCAATGTCAAAAGCTACCAATAATACACATGACTCAATAGTTTAGATCAAAAGTTTACAAAGGCTTAATATGATGCATGTGTGCATACTAGTCTATTAACTATTTATAGAGACCAAATCATAGAATCATGCATCCTAAGACACCATGATTCAATGATCCACTGGCTGCCATAAAATGATGAAGTTCAACACAATGATCTGAAAAGTAAAACCTAAAGAGACTCAAAAGTTGGATTTACCAATATTACATTCTAACTTGCAGGTCCAATCAACAAATACGTAATCACATTAAACACATATTTAATTGTAAGAAAGAGTTGCATCAAATTTTCATTGTAATAATATCATTGAAAATCCAATGTAACTCTTTCTTACAAATAAATATATTTGCACTAGAAAACCTCTCTCTATACAATAAATTCACTAATGGATTGTAATACCTTGGTAATAATTGTGAGATACAGGGGGCTTATAAGGCATTATATGTACTACAATCTTTGACAATCTAAAAGCAAGCAAGCATCAGGATGAAAGTCCCTAGGTGTTAGCATCTTCTCGCAAAGAAAATTGGATGCTCTTGCTGGAGTTTGTGACTTAAAACGCCTGGCAATCAATCTTAGCAAGACTATGGTGATGATCTTCAACACATCGAAGAGTACCCTATCTAAGATTTAGTTCTTCTATAAGATTGCAATCATGACTACTTACACCTACTTGAGGGTTCAATTTATAGGTCCTTCCCTTAATCTTTGACTGACTTCATTCACATTCTAACTTGCAGGTCTAATCAGCAAATATATAATTTATTAATTACATCAAACACATATTTAATTTGAAGAGAGTTACATCAGATTTTCATTGCAATAATATAGTTGAAAATCCAATGTAACCCTATCTTACAATTAGATATATTTGCATGACCAAACCTCGCTCTATACAATACATGCATTGATGGATTGCAACACCGTAGTAATAATTGTGAGATATGGTAGGCTTATAAGGCATTATATGTACCAAGAGCTTTGACAATCTAAAAGCAAGCATTAGGGTGAAATTCCCTAGGTGTTAGCATCTACCTACAAAGAAAATTGAATGCTCTTGATGGATTTTTTGACTAAAAACAGCTGGCAATCAATCTTAGCAAGACTAAGGTGATGATCTTCAACATATCAAAAAGAACCCTATCTAAAATTTACTTCTTCTATAAGAGTGAGTCAACTGTAATCATCACTACTTAAACCTACTTGGGGGTTCAATTTACAAGTCCTTCCTTTAATCTTTGACTAAATTCACAGTCATGTCTTTGCAAGGGATATGCATCTCTCTGAGTCTTGGAAAACCAATGTTTTCAACAACAATTCCATGACATTTCTACAAAAAAGATGCTCCTCTTTGATTGCATCATAAAACCCATATTCCTTGATGGATCTTGGATTTGGGGTCCAAGTCTAGGGTGTATTGATTGTGGTCACGTTAAGAGGGTCCAGACTATTTTGCTTGCTTCAGCGGTTCATCTAATGTAAGAGAATATTCCCCAATTATTGTTCAGGCTGAGTTTGGTGCTCATATTCTTTGCCTTGAGAGCATCTTTTGAATTATTTTCCAGCTTTATAGCCTTGGATACATTGGTGACTACACTTCAGACTAAGAGAAATTCCTATATTTGGCGCTTTGCTCCTCGGAATGCATTATCTCTAGGAGCTCTTTTGGTCATCATCATGGACGATACTCAGAAGTTATTTCTCTTCTTGAGTCAATTGGCATCTCCATAGATCGGTTACTTCCATTCATATACTCCTTAAATGCTCCTCTCTAGCTTCTTCCTGATAAGAGGGTAATAAATCAAGAAGTCAGATTTAGATCCCTTGGGTCACTCCATCTCAACCTCTTAGTTCTAAGCTGGCCTTCTACACTAAACATTTCATAAGGATTGAGAATGGAATTATTACTCATCCTAATTATGTCCAGCAACATTTGACACACAACCTTAGGATTCCTCTTGGTCAGCTTAGAGTATGCTCACATCACTTGTAGGTGGAGATGGACCACTATATTCCTCGAGAGGATAGGGTATGTCGTCTTTGCTCTATTTGAGAAGTGGAGACTGAAGAATATTTTTGTGAGACGCAGTATTGCTTGTATAAAGAATAAAGTGGATCTCTTGCCACTTTTTCCGCTATCATGACCAAAGATGCTTGGATCTATACCTCAAGGAAGCTATCACTCTACGGCATTGGTTATTACAAAGGAGACAGACTACTACTCAACTAATCACCTCATTCTTTCACTCTATCTCTACAATTGAGAGAAATATGCATTCATTTGAAGCTACAACTATCCAAAATTTTAATGACAAATCAGCGCACCCTCATCTGCATACAAGAGTGGCTACTAAGGCTTTAGTTCTTTCTTACTTGAGGCAAAATAGGATGCAAGTTTTTTGGTGTTGGGTTTTGACCATCCCTCACATACCGAGGAGTTGTAGACAAACCCAACTCAGCATTTTCTTGTCCTCTTTTGTTGGTTCCACAACCATGGATTCAAGAAGAGTCTTGAGGGGTCAAACTCCATGTCCTCCTAAGATTATCCAACCAGGCCCTCCCAGTCCTGCTATTTGCTTGGGAGCATCATTAGATCCTCTGTTGGCCCTTTTGGAATGGTGATGATGAAGACCATGCTTCTCCTTTACATCCTACTATAGATCAAAATCCATGCTTGGATCCACTCAAGTTCCTCTTTATATCTATTGTACCTCGACTTCTAGCTCTCTCTTAATCATTACTTTTAGCAGGTTAGGGTTTATCCATTTTATGTAATCTTTGAGACTGTAATTTTATGCCATACAATTGTTCCAATTTAGAGTAGTTTACACTATATATTCTTTACTCTAGTTTATCTTAGTTTTGTAGTACCTTTTGGTTATTACAATGCACTGTAGTTTGTAAACAGCTCTTTTTAATGAGTCTACTTTGGCCATGTGTGGACATTAATAAAATTATCTTATCTTCAATATTAATATAGCTTAAGATAATTGATAATTGTGTGCTTTATGGGTCCTTGTAAATTATAAATATTGGTAAAGTATATGAGATTTAAAAGGTCACAAAAGTTAATGACCACTCATAAAAATGTCATTTGAGGACCTGACTAATATTAATGCAATAAAAATCCAATATAACCCTTTCTTACAATAAGTATAATTATTTCAAAAAACTCTCTTTCTACAATATATACACTAATGAGTTATCCCACATTGACAATAATTGTGAGATGCAATGGCCTCGTAAAGTAGTCTATGTACTAAGAGATTTCCCAATAAGGGATGTCTTAGCATCTTCTTTCTCTCCAATATTAACATCAATCAAGTATTTGTGTGCTTTGTGGGTTTCCTTAAACTATAATTGTTACTTAATTGTATGAGATTTAAAAAGTTACAGAAGCTGATAACCACAGTTACTAATATTAATGCAATGAAAATCCAATGTAGCCAATAAATATACTTCCGTGAAACATCTCTCTTTCTACAGCATATTTAATTGTCAACTATTAACCCTACTGTACTACCATCATCATTCAAATTTAATACTTTAAAGATCCCCAGCACAAAGTTTAAAAGGAAGTGAAAACAAGACAAAAATGATAAATTGTTGACTTCAACACAACTGCTAACCTATATCCCATCTAGCATTAAGTTTGTTCCATGGTTGATTTTGGGAAACAAGGAACAAGATTTCAATACTTTTCAGCATATTGACCAAGTTTTCAAGGTCTTCTCTCTTAATTGCATCGATATTTATACTGTCATGTTGACTTCTTGTTCTTAGAATGGCCAACTTGTTGAATTGCATTCTCGTGTTGAATGTAGGTACAATTGTGTTGAACTTGTAAATATTCTAACTGAACTGAACTAAATTTAGTTTAATTTTGGGGTTCAATATTATTAAAGACTATTGCTATTGCTTTCTTAAAAATCCTAGTATTAAGCTAATAGTCTAAGAAGGAATGAGACAAACTCTTAGGTAATAGCGTAGGAAGTGATGGTGGACATGATAATAGGAGGTGGACATGATAATAAGAGGATTTGCCAGGATTTCCACTAGGGATAGGGATGGTGGTGATGATGTTTAAGAATTGCATCCAATAATAAAATAGTCATCCAACAACTTTGCAATATGGTGGCCATGAATCAAATGTGAACTCTTAAGTCAATAGTCTAAGGCAATGGTCCTTGAGACAGTTTATCAACAGCAGTGAAAAATAAATTTATAGAAAATAAAACTTAGCCACCAATCCAGTAAGGATAGTAGAGAATTCTTAGCTAGTATTCATGCAAGGGAGAGAGATGAATTCAATTCATTACTAAATGTAATAATAATGATAGCAACAAACTTTAATTTTGGAATCAACTGAGTTTCACAGTTGTTAAATCAAATAAGGTTAGGTAACAAAAAGTTTGTTGTAGTTCCAAATTAGTCATGTCATTTGGTGACGAACATCAAAGGATGCACATCCAAAGGAAAAGGAAAATCAACTGTGTTTTTGAAAAGAAGTGAATAGTAATCTTTGGAACATATCATGTTGAAATGAATTAGAAAATACATTCATCTCATCTTTATTTGGTCACATCTAGTACTAGGTTATTGAGGATAATGATGCTCATCAAGATAGGCCATGATGTTACAAACCAGTAAAGATGATCCACCTAGGTTAGGTCAGATCAAGTTTGAAACAATGGAAAAAATACCCAACAAAATCCCTACAAAACTATGGTAAAATTCAAAAGCCCATTCTACATAGAAAGTTGGTGGTTGTAAAGAAACAACAGGAAAATTTTATAACAATTATTCCCTACCTAATTTATGAATCTTTAGTCAATGTTCCTTGGGATGCCCCAACATTGACCACAGATCCACGAAAAGAGGTAGAGTCATGTGAAATAAATAAGCTGGATAAATACTTCACAACATTTAAAATGTCACTCTTAGGTGCCTAATTAACATACAGATAGTTACTCAATGCATAATTTACCATCAAATTAAACATTTGTTGTTGCTGTAGAAAAAGAGGCTTGGTAGGCAGACAAGTTGGTCCATATAAGATAAAAAAGTTTATACAAGTCAAGTTGTACAGATGTTTATTATGTTTTGATATTGTATTTGATGCAATAAGAAGCTCTGATGTATATAGTGTTGGTGATACTTTTAATGTGTTGTGACCATGTGGGTAGTTGGGCAAGTAAAATGGTTGATGCTTATCCTTCCCCCCATAGTTGTTACAATGTATGGTCTAGTCTAGAGCATTAAGGAGTTAAACATCAAGGCATGATCATCATTTTGCATGTTGTATGCTCTACCAAGCCATATTCTAAAGATGTAATCCAGATGATTGGAATGAAAATGATACAATGCTTAGGTCTTTATTTACTTTATGCGACATATTGGCGTCCATATGTGAGTTGTACCTTCCATTTTGTTGTCTTCCTTGTATACTACAAAACTCTATCTCAATATGTTGCACTGAGTATTTGTTTGTGTCTTGAATACTCCCTTGTGCTACGTTCTAGTGCTATAGATATGTCCCTGCAGTAAAATTATAGCAGCATATATTTGGCAGAAATACACACAGCAGAAAGAATAAACTCAAGAGCAAGTGAGAAGATATCTGCCAAAACTGATTATTTACACTCTATAATGGAATGTGTTATATAGATGTACAAACATAAAGATAGCCTTGCTGGCCTTGCTGGATTAGGTAGCAAAGCACATGAAAAAAGCACTAACTGGAAACAAAGATAGATAGAAAGCTACAAAGTAGGAAAACATAGAATTATGGGGCTAACATAGAATTACAACAAGAAGTCGCCAAGATTGTTCAAGGAACCAAGAGTGACATGGGTGGTGTATCTGATGGTGCATGGAATAGGAGTCCAAAATGGGAGCAAATGCAATTTGGTGTGTTCAATGCTGCATGGGATGAGAGTTTTGAATTGGAGCAACTGCAGGGTAATGTGTCTCAAAGTGCATGAGACGAGAGTAGAGCATAGGAGCAATAACTGCATGTGTCAATTTGAGAGATGTTAAGCAAGCCTCACAAAATTGAGAACAAGACAGCAAGAAAAGCAAAGCAATGGAGTGTCAAATCAACCACTCAAAACAATGGCCAATGCTAGGAAGATGCAAAAGTGCCCCAGGTTTCATGGTGATAAATAAAACTTAAGTCAAACATTGTAGAACCTAGATTGCGATTTGGAGGGCAAATGGGAAGATGGATGAGGCAAATTGGATAAAATTGTTCCTTGTGACAATTTACGGGACTGCATGGGACTGCAAGAACTGCCAAAGGACAAGTAGAAGACCTGCAAAAGGTTGTGGGGAGCCTTTGAGAAGGAAATTGAGTAGTGCCTATCAACAATGAGATCGTTGCAAAATTTTATAAAATAGAGCAAAGTGAGGCAAAGTCCATTCCATTCTACAACCAAATATTAAAAGAGTTGTTCAGCAACATGAAGAAGAATCCATCAAATGAACTCCAGAAAAGGTGATTTGGGAGGGGCTTCTTCCTAAGTAAAGGAAAACGATAACACTGGTCCTTTTAACATCCTATTAAGAGGAATCAAGCAAAGTAAGGGAAAGTCCTTTCCATTCTACAACCAAATATTAGAAGTGTTGTTCAGCAACACGAAGAAGAAGCCATTAGACGGACTCCAAAAAAGGTGTTTTGAGAAGGATTTCTTCCTAAATATAGGAAAAAATATAAGGGTGATCCCTTTGACATCCTATTAAGAGGGCTTTGAGCAGGCCATGAATTTAGCAAGTAGAAGGCATTATTTGGATTGGGATTGAAATATTAACAACTTTGAAAATGAGAGTGATGAAGAAAAAAACATTGATAAATGCTAGCCACAAGGACATGATGCACGTGTTTAGTGAATTCAGGAATGAAAGAAAGGGCATATGGTGTACTGACAGGAAAGTAGAAGGACACCAATATAACAAGCATGAAAAAGGGATTTTGATTTGTGACATAGGCCATTCAATGAAGTGATACGAAGAACAACTAGTAAGTGTATGTGAAATAGATGGGGAGTGTTTCTAACTATTCATAGGAAGATGCCACCAAGGGTGGGTTTCATGATAAATTGCAAGGCAAGAGAAAACACCAGAATCAAAATGTTAGTAGTGACAAAACTAAGTATGATGCAAATAACAAACCAATTCTTTGGTGCTATTACCCTCATTGACAAGGTCACTTTGTCTGAGAATGTCAGAACAACACAAGCTAGAAAGGACAAATGATGTGTACAGAGCCTAGGAACCATGATGATGCCTAAATCCTGATGCCCCAATCAAGGACAAGGAAGCAATGCAATTGTCAATCTAATTGACATAGAAGGTGAAGATATGAGCATTGATGGTAGAACAAGCCATGGTGGATGAAAGAATAATACAAAGGAGAATTAGGAGGATGCTGATGGAGACACAAAGTTCCTTACCTCCAACATAGACATATAAATTGCAAGAAAGGTGTCGTATACCTTGGAAAACTATGAAATTTTTGCTACACTTTGTCTCTATTTGCAATCAAATAGAGGACTATTACAAGCACAAAAGGTTAAACTAGCATCCTACCTTCAACTACAAGCAAAGGCGAACAAGAAGATTGTTGCTTGAATGAGGAAGGATGTGCATTGTCAGAAGGGGCAAACAATGTGTAGAGAGCCTAAGGACCATGATGATGCCCAATGCACCAAAAGGACAAGTGAGAAATGCAATTGTCAATCTAATTGACATAGAATATGAACATACCAAGCATTGATGGTGGAACAAGCCATGGTGGATGAGAGCAAAATACAAAAGAGAGTTGGGCAGATGCTAATGGAGACACAAACAAAGTTGCTGACCTCCAACATAGACATATAGATTGCAAGAAAGGTGTTGTATACCTTGGCAAATTATAAAATTTTGCTACAATTCGTCTCTATTTGCAAACAAACAAAGGACTGTTACTAGCACAAAAGGTAAAACTAGCATCTTAATTTCAACTACAAGCAAAGGCGAACAAGTGTTAGAAAAATATCAAATTATGTGCAAGCAGAAAACACAAGAACACAAAAAAATAGTAACACAGATTTACGTGGAAACCCTGCAGTGTGCAGGTAAAACCATGGGGCAATGGCAGCTTTGTTATTTTATTGATTTCGTAAACTTTTACATTCACTAACTATTACATGCAAGGGGTCGTTCCCCTTTTATAGAAAAACAAAGGAAGACTCCAAAAACTGTTCGTTTCCTCTCCCAAAGGAAGACTCCAAAAACTGTTCGTTTCCTCTCCCAAAGGAAGACTCCAAAAAACTGTTTGTTTCCTCTCCCAAAGGAAGACTCCAAAAAACTGTTTGTTTCCTCTCCCAAAGTGGGGAAGGATCACTATAAGTTGCACCACCATGCACCTCTCTGCTAAAGAACATTGGAGATCTGGATATTGACTTCACCTCCTAACATTCTCCCACTTGAAGTCGATATACAAGAATTCTTTGCCTATGTTTTCCATCCAAGTGCCAATTGCCAATGCTGCCCTTATCACATTTTCAGCAAGTCCAAAGAAGTTTTGCACCACTCAAACTTCTCTGTCTTGACCGGCTTTGTAAACATATCTGCAAGATCCACTTCAGTATCAATTTGCTCCAACAGGATCCTACCTTCTTCCACCACATTTCTTATAAAATGGTACTTAACATCAATGCGTTTCATGCGATCATGAAATGTCGGGTTCTTCACTAGCTGAATAGCACTTTGGCTATCAAAATGCAACGTAATTTTCTCTTACATTATCTTGAATTCACTCAACAGTCGCTCTAGCCAAATTGCCACTTTGCTGGCTTGAGTCGCTGCAATATATTCTGCTTCAGTTGTTGATAAAGCCACCACAGACTGCAACTTAGAAGTCCAACTCATAGCTCCACCAGCAAGAGTGAAAGTATATCCTGTAGTGGACTTTCTCCCATCTCTATCTCATATACTTTAGCTTGCAAATTTGTCGATCCGTAGTAAATAGCAGCAATATCCACTTCACTGCATTCCAATGCTCCTTACCAGGATTTGCCATGTACCGGCTGACAACTCCCACTGCTTGGGCAATATCCGGTCTGGTGCTCACCATGGCATACATGAGGCTTCCTATTACTAATGAATACGGTACACAAGACATGCTTGTCTTCTCTACTTCTGTTCTAAGACATTGTTCGGAAGACATTTGAAGTGTGAAAGAAGTGGGGTACAAACTGGTTTTGCATTCTACATATTGAAGCGTTGCAGAATCTTTTCTATATATGACTTTTGACATAACCAGATCTTCCTTCCTGTTCTATCCCTATGTATCTTTATCCTTAAATTTTGGTTTGCTGGTCCTAAATCCTTCATTTCAAAAATCCTAGCCAATTGAGCCTTAAGATCAATGATTTTCTTCATGTTGGGGCTTGCAACCAGCATATCATCAACATACAACAGCAAAATAATAAAACTGCTATCATCAAACCTCTTATAGTATGCACAATGGTCAACTTCACTCCTTTGAAACCTTGGCTCTTCATGAAGGTGTCAAATTTTCTATACCACATCCTTGGCGCCTGTTTCAACCCATACAGGTATTTCTTGAGTCTGCAAACCAAATGCTCTTTGCCTCTTTTTTCATAGCCCTCAGGCTGATCCATATAAATCTCCTCCTCGAGATCACCATGCACGAAAGCAGTCTTTACATCAAGCTGCTCCAATTCTAAATCCTGTGTTGCTACAAGTGCAAGTAAAACTCTAACAGTAGTCATCTTCACAACTGGAGAGAAAATTTCATTAAATTCTATACCTGACTTTTGCACATAACCTTTTGCCACCAAGCGAGCTTTATAGTATTCCAACAACCCATCACTGTTCTTCTTTACTTTGTACACCCACTTGTTTCCAACAACCTTTCTTCCAGGTGGGAGATCCACAAGTTCCCACGTTTTATTCTTGCAAAGTGCTTCCATTTCCTCCTCCATGGCTTTCCTCCACTTTTCTGCATTCTCGGATTCTCTAGCTTCCTGAAATGAACTAGGCTCACCATCATCAGTTAACAAAGCAAAAGAGGACTGAAAAACATGAGAATACTTTTCCGGACATTTTTGTGGACGTGTAGATCTTCTAACCCAATGATCTGTTGGTTGTGGCTCTTGGTCTTGTGGCTATTGTGGCTGCTCTACTTGCTATTTTGCATGCTGATCAAAAGCTTCAGCATGCTGATTTTCATTTTCATCTTCGTTCATATCTACTTCAACTGGTACAACATTAGGTGTTTGTTGTACCTCCTTCCTTTGCATGGATTTTTAATCAAAAATAACATCCTGGCTAATAGTTACCCTGTGGGCAGTAGGATCCAATAGTCTATACCCCTTCACTATATCTCCATAGCCGAGAAAAACACATTTGCTTGACTTTGGGTCAAGTTTGGACCTTTTCTCTTTAGGCATATGGGCATATGCATCATAGCCAAAGGTATGCAAATGAGAGTAATCAACTAGCTTACCACACCAAACCTCCTCCGGAATCTGTCCATTCAACGCAACTGTAGGTGACCTGTTGATGAGGTAAACAACTGTATTAACAGCCTCTGCCCATAACCTTTTATCCAACATGGATGTGCTGAGCATGCTTCTTGCACGTTCCATGATTATGCGATTCATCCGCTCAACCACACCATTTTGTTGTAGAGTATATGGTACAATCTTTTGGTGCTTAATTCCTTCCTGTGTACAAAATTTATCAAATTCCTTGGAGCAAAACTCACCCCCATTATCTGACCTGAGACATAAAATAGGTTTGCCCAAATTTTTCTCTACTCGTACTTTGAACTCTTTAAATTTTCGCAAAGCTTCCGAATTCTTCAGAAAATAAACCCACACTCTTCTAGAATAATCATCTATAAATGTCAAAATATAGATAGCACCATTTAAGGACTGAGTGAGGACTGGTCCAAATATATCAGAATGTATAAGTTGCAGAAAATCAGAACTCTTACCAGGGCTTGCAGTAAACCGAACCCTCTTTTGTTTACCAAAAATACAGTGCTCATATAAGTCTAAATTACAAGACTTAATCCTAGAAAGCATACCTCGGTCATGCAAAATTTTCAGACCTATTTCACTCATATGTCCTAGGCGTTGATGTCATAGCATTACTGCATCCTGAACATTTCTTGAAGTTGCTGCTGTTGCATGGCTTGTCACCGTATCACCGCATAATATAGGGTCCCATAAGATTCTCCTTTTGCTACTACAAGGGCTTCTTTGGTAATTTTGCAATAATTGTTACTGAAAGTGATAGAATATCCTAGCTTATCTATCATCTTGATTGTGAGCAAATTCTTCCGCAAATCAAGCATATGTCGTACATCACATAACATCCTTTCTCTACCATCGTCTAGCCTGATCCTTATATCCCCTCTTCCCACAATTTCTAAAGGATGATCATCACCGAAGTAGACCATCCCACCACAATATGGCTAATATTTGACAAACCAGTCTTTGTGAGGAGACATGTGGAAAGATGCACCCGAGTCCAAAACCTAGGTATATAAAACAGATTTGTTGTTATTGGTACAGAAGGCCTCACATTTTACCATCTCTCTAGAATCTATTGTACTGGCATCAGTTGATGGCTAAATTTGCTTTTCACCATTCTTTTCCTTTTTTAGATGCCAACAGTCCTTTGAGTGCCCTGGCTTCCCACAATGCCAACACTTCCCTTTCAGCTTGCGTCCTTTAGACTTAGATTTGGATTGTGATCTACCTTGTTGACTCCTCTTGAAAGATTGACCTCTCACAACTAAGGTTTCATTGGTTGAGGGTTCCAAAGAGGTTTTCCACCTCAACTCTTCTACCAACAAAGCAGCTACCACATCATCAAAAGTTAGAGCTCCTGATGATGCATTGTTGATGGTCATTACCAAATGATCCCAGGTGTCCGGGAGGGAACAAAGTAGGGTGATAGCTTTGTCCTCATCCTCCATCTTCACATTAACTGAAACCATGTTATTGATAAGGGTATTAAAGTCATTCAAATGATCTGCCACAGATGAACCCTCCTTCATTCTTAGGCTATAAAGTTGTTTTTTCATAAAAACCTTATTTGTTGTTGATTTCGTCTCATACAACTTTTCAAGCTTCTTCCAAAGGGCTTTCGCGGTCTTTTCTTCAACAACATTGAACAAGATAGAGTCTGCTAGGCAGAGACAGATTGTAGAAACCTCCTTCCTATCCAACATTACCCACTCCTCATCTTTCATGTTGCTAGGTTTATTCGTGACCCCTTTCAAGGCTAGGGCTTGGTCATTTTGAACCAACAAATCCTCCACCTTCATCTTCCATCCTGCCATCAAACTTCTCAATCTCGAACTTGGTTACACCTGTCATTATTGCAGCTCCCACTCACACAAAACCCTAGGCTCTAATACCAAATGTTAGAAAAATATCAAATTACGTGCAAGCAGAAAACACAATAAAATAGGAAAACAGTAACACGAAGATTTTACGTGGAAACCCTGCAGTGTGCAGGTAAAACCACGAGGCAATGGCAGCTTCGTTATTTTATTGATTTCGCAAACTTTTACATTCACTAACTGTTATATACAAGGGGTCTTTCCCCTTTTATAGAAAAACAAAGGAAGACTCCAAAAACTATTCGTTTCCTCTTCCAAAGGAAGACTCCAAAAACTGTTTGTTTCCTCTCCCAAAGGAAGACTCCAAAAAACTTTTCGTTTCCTCTCCCAAAGGAAGACTCCAAAAAACTCTTTGTTTCCTCTCCCAAAGTGGGGAAGGATCACTATAAGTTGTACCACCATGCACCTCTCTACTAAAGAACATTGGAGATCTGGATACAGACTTCACCTCCTAACAACAACAAGATTTTTTCTTGAATGAGGAAGGATGTCATCTAAGGATGTGCATTGTGATAAGGGACAAATGATGTGTAGAGAGCCCAATAACCATAATGTTGCTCGATGCCCCGATCAAGGACAAGGGAGAAATGCAATTGTCAATCTAATTGACATAAATGGTGAAGCTTCCGAACATCAATGGTAGATGAGAGAATAATACAAAAGAGAGTTGCGCAAATGTTGATGGAGACATACACAGAGTTGCTTACCTCTAACATAGATATATATATTGTAAGAAATGTGTTGTATACCTTAAAAAACTATGATATTTTTTCTACATTTTGTCTCTATTTGCAAACAAACAAAGGACTGTTACAAGAACAAAGGGGTGAAACTAGCATCCCACCTTCAACTACAAGCAAAGGCGAAAAAGAAGATGATTGCCACTTGAATGAGGAAGGATGTCGTCTAAGAATATGCATTGTGAAAATGGATAAATGATGTGTAGAGAACCCAAGAACCATGATGCCCCAGTCAAGGACAAGGGAACAATGCAATTGTCAATCTAACTAACATAGAAGGTGAAGATACCAAACGTCAAAGGTGGAACAAGTCATTGTGGATGAGAGAATAATACAAAAGAGACAGGGTAGATGCTGATGGAGACACAAACAAAGTTGCTTACCTCCAACATAAACATACAAATTGTAAGAAAAGCTTTGTATACCTTGGAAAATTATGAATTTTTTGCTCCAATTTGTCTCTATTTGCAAACAAACAGAGGACTGTTACAAGCACAAAGGGGTGAAACTAGCATCTCACCTTCAACTATAGGTAAAAGGTGAACAAGAAGAAGATTGTTGCTTGAAAGAGGAAGGATGTCATCTGAGAATGTGCATTGTTTGGCGAGGATGCAAGCTTCCTAACTGAGGATGCACGTCGCCCAAATAAGTAAGGATGCCATTTGAAAAAGGAAGAGTGTCGTATATCTAAGGATGTAGACCGCAAAACTGAGAAAATATGTTGTTTATATGATGGATGATGTTGTCCTAACAAGGCATCATGCCATCCAAATAAGGGATGATGGAGGGCGTCATCCAAATGAGAAAGCATATTGTTTGGATGAGAAAGTATGCTTTCAGCCAAAATGCGACCTACCAAAGGGAGCAAGTTGTTTGCCCAAGAACCAAGGCTGTCTACATGAGGACCAAGATCATCTGGTTGATGTTGACTAGTGTCATTTACCTAGTCAAGAGTGTCATCTACATGGGGATACTTATGAATACCATTCAACAAGAAACCAAAGTGGTGAAGACACATGTTTGTCTAAGTTTACAACCCATCTACTTAAGCAAGTTGTCACAGTGTTGAAGGATACATTGAACACTCAAAGCATGGTTGCTGTAAAGGAAGGTCAAATGAAGACTGCGTCTTGGCTCAAAGCCCACCTGTTTACAGAACATTGGAATAAAAAATGTTGTCCAGTAGATGGTATTCCAATTATGCTTCCAAGTAAGAAACATCCCACTATGTCAATGAGCTAGAAGAAAGTCAAGTTGCAGTTATAACAAACACAAGTTAATGAAATGATGTCTAGAAGTAAGGGGGACCCACACCAAGCACAAGGACAAAGGCTACAATCAAGCACACTACCTAGAGGAACATCGTTATGGAGGAGGGGCACTACATTGACATAGTAAACAGACAAAGTTTTGGAGTAAGTCACAGTTACCATAAGGTGGAACACGTGCACTATCAACGAAGATGTCATCAAAGTCTACCATGTTGTCCAAGACAAACTACATATCATCTATGGAAACCATGTCATCCATGAGTAGTAGTTAGACGTTGGCCAGGAGAAGGTCACTATTAGTTAGGAAGAACCGCATGTTCTTGAGGACATTATCCAAGTGAGATCCATTGACATCCAAGGAAGTTTAAGCACATTGCCAAAGGCGATGCACATGTTGTCCACAAAAACATGGCTACACTCTACAAAACAAAGGGAATATAGTCAAAGATAGAACCTAACACCATAAATATGGATACTATACTAAATGTCATCCAAAAGGGGAATGCAAACTATCATTTGTCTGGGAAATTATCCATGATATTTACAAGGGAATGTTGCTTAAGAATGTCAAATGTATGTCGTCCAACGAGTGCCTACAAAGGAAAAATACAATATATTGTCCTATATGAAGTAAATGTTGTCCATGAGAGATAAGAAAATATCCATGCTGACTGTTATGCACATGAGGAATGCATGCAGTTCAAAATGAAGTGATACATGTTCAAGAAGACTATATTATCACCCAAGGAAGCAATCATGTCATCCTAAAAATGTTGGGCAGGTGCTGTTGCTGTTTTGTAACTATGCAGGTAATTGGGAGGGTCCAATACTTGCAAAACTACAGCTGCACTTCCTAAGTTGCAACCTATTGTCTGGTCTACAATATCAAGGAGTTGATCATCAAGGAATGATCGTCATTGTGTGGTGTACGCTTGACTAGGTTGTAATCCATAAATGTATTGCAGATGATAGGGATGAGAATGATACATGCTTTGATATCTATTTACTGCGTTGCATGCTTGAATGTATATGTGTGTTGTTCCTTCCATTTTGTTGTCTTTACGTATATAATATGGAACTAAAATGAATTGTGGTGTGTTTCATTGTACAACATGACTAGAATGTTCCCACCTTCGCATACCTACACTTCAACTTGAACTAGGAAGTTTCATAACATGGTTGGATGCCTATATCTACTCAAAGCAATTATCTAATAAAGTGAAGGTCCCCCACCAATGTGGGGAATCCTTGTGTCAAACATTGTTGATGGCAGATTTCTCTATTAGATTTCATAAGTCAATGTTCTCTTAATTTTTTATGGCAATGCTTGGATAATGGTTTACAATATCTCGAATTTGATGGTCGGATGTATGGTCATGGATCATGAAATTACTAAAATACATTTGTAATATGTATACAACATTCGCTGGACTGCACGCTTGTCCCTTTCCTGGTGCTTTCAGCGGCGTAAAAGGTTTAAAATGATTGTGGCATGGTGGTTATAGGGGCGAACTGCGCGAAGATCTGTGTGGCGGCTTTTGGGGTGGACAGCGCAGAATACTGTGGCGGCCATAAAAGCCGGACAGCCTGCCCGGATTCGTGGAGGCTACCGATTCCACCAAGTAAATTTAAAAATAAAAAATAAAAAATAAAATATGTATACAACATACTTGATGTTTGCAACTCGATTTTGTGTATGGCCTAGGTCATCATTTCAGGAGGTAGGCAGATATTTATTACAAAAATATCTTTAGTACATGGTTGGGGTCAAGCGATTCTGAAATACTTGCAAAATTGGTTTCTACATCCATATATGATCATTTAGATTATTTTGTGACCAAGTATTTTCCACAAACCACTCATGAATGACAGTTAAAAGAAAGAGAACACAGAAAAGGGTTGAGAATGTTAAGAAGTCTTGCACTATTAATGTGGTTGGGTTTAAGTGTGGATCCTATAGGATTGTAAATTGCTCTAGATGCTAAAATTTGTGTTGAGATAAAAAAGGATAGACCATATACACGAGGTTTAGTGTACAGAAACCAAGGGTCAACAGCTGATTTTATCCATATATCAAAAAATATTATTGCTTTTGTCAGAAGTATGTATGCCTTTAGACTGTCATGCTGACTGACAATGTTTTTTAAGGTTCTTCTAGGCAATTGTTCCCTAACATGGATGTCTTTTAGCATTTTCATAAATGTAAATATGGATGGCTAGTCAGATAAGATCCATGATTCATATGGACCACAATGTAGAGCTGCTATACTTTGTATTCATAGTTGGTCAATTTCAAAGCATGGTCAATTAGGAATTAGCAATACCCAAAGAATCTTATCATTGATTAGAAAAATATATGTTGTGTTTTGGATTTCACTTCATAAAGTATATTAGGCATATTTTATATGTTGATCAAAAAGGTCCATGCTCATGGTATTCAGAAGAGAATCATAGACAGAGATGGCCTAGGCATTGGCAGGCAGTTCTCCAAAAACTGGCTTGCTGGATCCTTTGTGATAGAATGTAAAATTCCACAAGAAAGTTTCCTAATGCGAAAAGGGTTAGTCTTAGTAAGAGTCAAGTAATTCCCATGCATTCTTGTATGTCATCAGATGGAGTGGATTTGTTTGGATTTTTTTTAATATAAATATATAATTATATACGTGGGGAATCGGTAACTTCCTGTCATTGTATCCCTCCAGTTTCAAGTTCAACTCCAGCTTCTGCCATTATAATCCCCTCCCAATTCTCAGCAAATGTGCAGCAACTACACATTCCCCCAAAAGGAATCAATGTGAGGTGGACCACTGGCCTTCCAGGGAATCAAACTGTGGTTGCATGCTGGCAAACACGCAGATGCTTCCAGTTGGTCTGCCCTTTCGGGCTTTAATCCAAGAAGTGTTGAATACTGATATTTGTATTAAGTTGACATTTGACGTTTGTATAGTGCCCATTTCAAGCAGCAAATGTTATAATAGAAATAAAAGGTAGTTCTAAGGATTCTTGCACTGACATATTCATTATCATCAATAACAAGAACCAGAATCATAGTTCCATTCTTTACAAGCCATAGACAGTAGAATTAATTTCCAGCAACAATTAATCCTTTTCACCAAATATTAGTAATTGTGCTTCATTTGGCTGGAAAAAGGCAAAATCTTATAGCTTACATTATTATTATAATCTCTGATCTCTTTCAATGACCCTGTAGAGTTGGAGAACACAATCTGAATCCTTGTTGAGTCCAGAGTGATTTCTCCATTGATATGTTCTGGCTTCATTGGCAAAGTTTCTGCAACCAATTTTCCAGAAAGAGCATTTATGAATCTACAGTAAATGTGATGCTCCATTTCTATATGCATCGAAAAGTAGCACTGTCATTGAAGCAATTTCATGTGGGGTTTATAGCATCTACACTGTCCCTCATCACAACAAAATTACCGAAATGCAAAACATATATATGGAAGAAAATGCTTGAGATACAAGAAAAAAATCATATTTATTGCTTACGAGAAGATCCAGTCTTTGCAGATTTCAGGAAATACACAGAATAACCAAAAGCAGGGACTGAAGCTTCAAAGTATAGTGTGAACAGAGGCCCAGCTTGAGCTGAAATGTCCTGCGTGTAGAAATTTCGTACTCTTCTCGTTGCTGGATCAACTGGTACAATCTGTGCCTGAATCTTCTTTCCATTTGAATCCAATACCTCTAATGCTAAATTTGTTACCTGTAACCACCAATGAAAGTTAAGAAAAGCATCTTGGTGTCACTAAGTAGTTACCTTGCTAAAATCAGTGCTTTGACTCTTGGGCAGCATGTATCAGATTTCCTGAGACCAACTGAAAATCTCACAAAGTCTGAAACAATAAAGAGATAATATTCTTTTCACTAATACTAAGCATTCCCCATGAGCTTGACAAAAAAATCTGCAAACTCTTAGTAAGATGATAATTTTCTTTCCTATTTCAACAATGTTTCTTTTCCTTCCTGAGATTAATTCCAATACAAAACATAAAAGAATAAAAAAATTCAATGGATATGGATTGGAAACGAATACAGAAGCTTGGAGCACAATCATGCAAGGAGGGGAATAGGTAGTTTTCAACAAAAATCCAATGGCCCCAAATTTTCAGTGACTGTGTGAAACCCATAAAATGTGAGATTGATTATTTGTGCATTGTGCATGAAAGGCATAAATTTAATTTTTATAAATAAGGCTGAATATTCAATTTTGAGATTTTATAGTCTGGAATTTTATTAGTTGGCTTCTAGCACTAAACAAAAGCTGAGTTAGGGTGAGCAGATATCTTTGGCAGAAAGAGACCAATTCATATCTTTGATTTCCACCTTACTAGCTTATTGTGAATAATTGAAAGTTGAACTGTAAAAATGATTTCTTCACCAAAGTGTTTTATTGCCACATTTTATCCTTTTCAAATTCCTTTACCATTTCCTTGTTTCTTTCTAGAAGGGGTGCCTGTTTTTCTCTGAAGGTAGCTGCTTGCAACATTGCTTGTTGCCCCATTGGAGACATTGACTCGTTCTTCTCCTCCTAACGTGTCTGAAGCTTATTCATTTTGAGTCCACCCTCTACAAAGAAACTTTGTTGTGGTTTCAAATTCTATCTTGCTGTCTCTTGTTTCGTTCAAATGCTTAAGTTATTTTTGGTTCCTTTTGCTGTTGTCAATGGCTGTACTTTGAGTCCCATTGACCTTATTTGATCAGTTGTGGACATTAATATAAGTCCCTTCTTTTCTTTCTAATATGAAGAGAGAGAGAGAGAGGTTATTAACTAAATATATGGATCCTCTTTTTTTATTTTTTTCCTCATTTTACAGTCAAACTTTTATGAAAGAAGCTAACATGCAACAAGGAAGGCTTTTCTAGGCTGCAAATTGAGCAGGCAGTTATACGTAGGCAAATATTATTTTACTATAAATAAATCTTGTTCTAATACATCTTTTGATGATACTGAAGGTGCAGTTTTTCATTATAAATTATTGAACACTTAAGGTTTATTTAGAACAAGTTTACACTAGGAAGAAAAGGATTATTTTAACTCAAAACATTCAATTTGGTTTAGGGAAAATATAGGCAAACAAATACAGAAAGATCCAGGTCCTATAAAATCGACTGTCATACTTTCTTTGACTTCAGTATTACTGGATGCACAATCCAAATCACCATCAAATGAGCTTCCTCGAAAAAACATGACCTATTCTACTATTAACTCTTCTTATTAAGGACTTTGGAAAGACATCTGAGTGTATTAAAGCTATTAGTAGGATTAGTTTCTGGATCCAACATGCCTATGACCTTTAAATTTTGTTCAACATTTTGAGAGCTTCTATGGGTATCATCATTAGGAACAAGACAAACTTTATCAAAATTTGTGTCTGTGAGAGCTTCTAGTCCTCCAATCTTCTTTTCAATTGTCACTTTCAAGAAGTATTGACAATGCACTGACCTTCACTGTCTTAGATCTAGCATCAATTGTTGAAAGAATAGAAACTTTCAGGAATAAAACATACCGGGATTCTAAGAATTTCATTTCGCTTCCATCCCAATGGATTATAGACAACAATTGCCTGAAAGCATATCAATCAAGAAACCCACAGGGCCACAAGTCAATCTGCAAGTTTATTCAGAATGAAATGCTGTTGTAGATGATTACACTAAGTTAAATGGACATTTTGAATGAAAAGCACACCAGACTCCTCCCAACGTCCAGACGAGCTTCAGATTTGGGGCAGTAGCTGATATTCATGAGAGGGCACTGTGAAAGGAAGAAACAAAAGCAATAGCTTACTATTTCTAAAAGCAATCTGTAATATTAGACAAGCAGCAACATTATTCAATAACAGTATTGCTCATTTACAAATATAATAATTCAATCTGAAAGCATAAAAGTCTATGTTTACTTCCCTTTAAAATTTAGCTCTTCACAAACAAGTATTACACCAGCCAGCCATTCGGTACTGATACAATTATGTTTGAAAAATATACCTGTTCCAGTTCTATTTTATAATTTGATGTACTTGATGAATCCACTTCCCTCAATATTTTTTCCTTTTGTGGTTCTGTATGGGCTCTGTGAACAGTAGGAAGTTTATCTCCACAGTAGTTACTTGATTTTCCACTCATAAGGCAGACCAGTGCTGAGCTCATTACATTCTCAGCCTGCAAAAACATGATTAAAATAGTTATAGTTTACCATAATGCTAAAACAAGATCAGCCAGATAGCAACCTGCCACTTTAAGAGACAGCAAGAGTTCGAACTTCAAAGTAACAGGACTACCGTTATTATAAAAAGTTGTCTTTCTTTGTATCTGACTTCTGTCCTAGCTATACATAAATTTGAGGAAATGTATGGCAACATACATCAAAAGCTATTGTACTTTTATGACAACTGCCTAGTAACGATGAGAATTGAAGTAAGATAATGTTATTCAGTTTAAACCTCTATAGAGCCATGTGAAAGACGAGCAGCATAATCATTAGCCACGTGTTGTTTTGAGGTGCCAGCTACCGCATCATGGTGCTGTGCAATAGCCATTGCTTCTTGCAAAGAATAGGTGCTGTGACTTCCCTTATTTTTACCTATAAGAAACTCCAACTGCTTTGCTGCCTGCAAACATTACTTCACCAAACTAGTTATAAAATTCAAGTGGACAAAAATGATTGGATAAGTGAAGTGCTATAAGAATGAACCTCTAAACAAGGTGGAAAGAAATAGTCAAACAATCCCCAAACACACCTGAAGTAACCCTGAGAGCTTTCTCACATAACCTTTTAAAGCAGGCCGACTAGTAAAGTATCCTGTCCAGTAAGCATCCGAATGGTCTGCATACCTGTTCAGCCATGAATCAAAGTTACACTTTGCAAGGAATAAGAATTCAAGTCTGAACTTTCATATCCTAGAAGACAATCTATCACACCATAGTGAATTCATCTCTCAAGTTTGCACTGTTACTAGCATCTTACAGGCATTCAAACTTCATAGTTTCCATTAGTGCAATAAAGGTATTCTGTATCTCAATCACAAATATGTTTTTTTTTTCTGCTCTTCCTTATTACTAACACCCTCAGCTCAATACTAAGGAAGCTTAAATACATGAAATGTCAGTAGCTGCAGAAATAGTACAGGACAAGTGATGCTATTGTAGGCTTACACAGTAAGTTGAGTAAGGAATGAAGTGCAAAGACATAAGGCATAAAGGGAATAAAATAAGGCTCATACATTTATCCTGAAAACATGTTTGTCCCCACCAGCAGCCACAATGGTGAGATATATAGAGGAATCCTTAAAAGGAAATCAGTCAAATGAATTTCTACCATTTCCACTAATTGGACACATGACAGCAACTAGTAAGCCATTTATGTGGCCAACAATGTCTCTGCAACATTTTTGTGAATCAAAGCCAACTCCACTCAGGCAGTTAGCTGGTGTTGTGCATTATGACCTAGAAGCCTATGTATGAACTTGCAATATAAACCCATCCATAACTAAGACTTCATTTCTTTTTCCCCTACCCCTACAAAGTGCAAACTATGAGTCTGCCTAGTAGGGAAATCATTAAATTTCAGAGAAAGAGGTTAGATCCTCTTTCTGGAAGCTTGTTCTCCCTTTGTATTATACGAAGCCTTCAAGCAATTTAGCTCTCTAAGAATCTTCTTGGCTGCATGCTAAATGTCCCTTCTTCTGGTCACCAATTTGTAAACTTTTGGCACCGAGATATCTACTTTATTTTCCACCACTTCTAACAAGGATTCCAAAGACAAATGACCTGAACTTTGTTAGGTACCTCCCTAAGAGGAACCCAATGATGATTATATATCTCCCCTTTGACTCTCAGTATGACTTAAAACCTAGTTTATGCCAGTATCCATTTTGTGGCAATGCATTTTGTTCATGGTTGTTCTTCATTTCATAGTGTCATAACATCTATTCCATCTTTGGATATCTAGATGCCTATTTTATGCCATCATTGTCTTAATATGGCATATATGATCATATATTTTTTATTGATGAATTGCTTTAAGCACACTTGGATGGATATTCTTCAAGGCTGATTGCAGGAAGATATTTGAACCCTAATCCAAAGTCCATCCCTTGAGATTGTAGGCTTCCATTATATATAAGTTGTGTGGAAAATAACTGTAATGTTATATTTTGCATGCATCATCCTTTCATTCTGAACAATGCAGACGACATACACTTCTTTAGCAACCTTATGAGTGAGACGGAAAGGGAGGGTACCTCTGTTCTATAATAATGTTGGTTCAAATCAAATGGCATGCGTCTAAGTGGTTTCAAAAACAAAATTGTGGGATCAATGTGGAGACCCAGGTTCAAATCTTGTCAGGTGATATGTGCATAATTGCCAAACTAGTCACTGGAAAATTGGGTAAAATATTGCATCCAAGTCTGGGTGCAGCATATCCCATCTGTCGTGGCTAGGTGCAAGTCTTGGGCAGTATGGCGGAAGATAAGATAATTAATTCTATTAACAGATGGTCAAAGTAAGCAAATGGGACTCATAGAATACAAATGTTGCAATACATTGTAGTAACGAAAAAGTACTACAAAAATAAGCTAAAGTACAGTAAAGAATCTAGTGTAAACTACACTAAAGTGGAACAAATATATGGAAAAAAGTTACAGCCAGGGAGATCCCAAAATGGATAAACCCTAACATGCTAAAAGTAATGATGAAGAAAGAGCCAGATTCAAGGCAAAAAAAGAGAGAGAATCTTAGGCGGACACAAGCACCAACACTAATCTGTAGTGGGATGTGAAGTAGAAACACGGTTGTTGTCATCACAAACTATACCAAAAGAGCCAATACGAGATCTGATGATGCTCCTAGGAGAATGGCCAACTCAAAGGGCCTAGTTGGATAATAATAGAAGGGCATGGAGTTCAACCCCTCAAGACTCTTCTAGCATCGGTAGTTGTGGAACCAATAGTAGAGGAAAGGAAACTTGTAAGTTGCATCTGTGTACAGCTCTTGAATGCATGAGGGATGACCGAAATCCAATGCCAGAGAACTATAGTCCTATCCTACCAAATGCAAGAAGAAAGAGAATTGAAGCCCGAGTAGCCACTCTTGAATGCAAACAAGGGCACATAGATTTGTCATTAACATTCTAAAGAGTTGTAGCTTCAAAGGAACGCTTATAACTCTTGAATGTAGAGAGAGAGTAAAGGAATAAGGAGAGTGAAAGAATGAGGTGATTAATCGAGTAGAAGTCGGTCTGCCTTGTAATAACTAGCATCAAAGAGTCATAGCTTCCCTAACGTATACAGCTAAGCATCTTTATTCAGGATAGCTGAAAAAAGTGCCAAGCAATCCACCTAAGTCTCTATTCAAGCAATAGTAACTCCCTTAAATCTCGTAATAAATAGGACACCTAAAGATGAAATGTTCTTTAGTCTATACCTCCTAAATAGAGCAGAGATGGCATAGCCTATCTTCTTGAGAAATATGGTGGTCTATCTCCACTTGCAATTGATGTGAGGACACTCTAAGCTGACTAGGAGGAATCCTAATGCTATGTGTCCAATGTCGTTGGACATAATTAGGACAAGCAACAATGATATTCTTAATCCTAATGGAACATTTAGTGTAGAAGAACAACTTAGGACTAAGAGGCTGAGACGGTCTGACCCAAGTGATCTGAATATTGTTGATAAACATCATCTTTGACTGCTTGATTAATTGCCCTCTTATCAAGAAGAAGGCAGGGAGGAGTATTTAAGGAGTATTTGAATCGAAGCAATCGATCTATGGAGATGCATATTGACTGAAGAAGACAACTAACATCCAAGTACAATCCGCAATGAGGACCAAAAGTGCTTATGGTGGTAATCCATTCTGAGAAACAGAGTGCCAAATATGGGTAACTATCTCGACCTAAGGTGCAGTCACCCATAGACCTAAGGAGATGAAGCTGAAAAATAATTCTGAAGATGCTCTCAAGGCGAAGTGGAAGAGTGCCAAACTCAGCCTGAACAATACGCTGTGGAACTGTTATTTCACATCAGATAAATCGCTGAAGCAAAATAGTCTAGAGTCTAGACCCTCTCAATGCAAGCCCAATCAACATACCCTACACTTGGAGCCCAAATATCAGATCCATAAAGGACTGTAGATTTGATCATGCAATCAAAGAGGCACATCTTTGTATGTATATCTTGGAAATGTTGCTAGAAATATTTCCATTCCAAGACTGAGAGATGCATATCACTTGCAAAGCCATAACTGTGAATTTTGTTGAAGATTAAGGGAAAGATAGGCAAACTAAACCCCCAAAGATATCCCCCAGCTGTGGCAGCTATGCCAAAGTTCCCAGCTGAAGGGGGAATTTACCAACCAAAAATAATAATATTAATGTGGGTTAGATGCTCAAGCTATAGTGGATACAAGACTATTCTTTTAACTATAAAGTTGGAAAGACAGCCAAGTTGTCAGTTTAGGAATGAGAAGCAACCCCTTTCTTTACATTCCAACGGGAAAACTGGCCAAGTCTGATAGGGAGAGAGACTACATAAAAAAATCCCATTTTTCAAGGGGAGGAGATATGCTATACCTCATTAGGCTTGGAATATACCCTATCTATTTTTTATGCATTGCTAAAGTTCCTTGAGAATTATTACTGGAAAAATTTTATGTACTCTTTTTTTTTTTTGAACTTTCTTTTTTAAATTTCTACTCATCTTAATGTTGTTCATGAAAAATCCCAAACTTATCTTAATATACAAAGAGGTTACCAATTAGCTATCCCATCAATCCTGCCATACTTACGGGAAAAAGTCACCCGTTTTCTGGGGCCAGCTTTCATTGGACATGTACTTTTCTTTGGTGTAGATAGTCGGAGTTGAGTAGAATGCATTCACGCGACCATCCTGAATGTTTCAAGCATAGAGTAGCATATCTATGTTAGAGTTTTAATATACACATGCAGATCTGAATTAGAATACAAGTCCCATAAACAAATATTGCGAAGTCACAAAAATATGAATTCAACTCAAATAAATGGAGACCGTTTCCCATTCTCAAATCAACGAGAAGAATGCCCCATTATTTCATCTGTTTTCTCCATTACAACAAAGTGTAGGGGGGGAAAATTAAATAGATAATCACAAATAACTAATCAACACAAGATTTGAAAACATATTCATCAATCATTTTGCATCTTTGACAACTAACCCTCTCACTGCAGATAAAAAAACAAGCAGACATGATGTTGAAAATGCTTATTTCTGGGTGTTACACTTAGACTGCACTCCCAGATTTCAGACATAGAAATCATATATTTTGCCAGCTCAGAGGTCTCAAATAAAGTCCCATCTAAAGCAATATTTTAATTACATCTGAATTTAATACATGGCAAATAAAGTCAGGCTAGAATACTATATTTATACAACCAAAATGTGCGAAATGAGAATCACATGAAAGCTTAGAGGCTGCCTACACCTTGAAGCTAATATACAAATATTAAAATTGCAGAATTAAGTACTATGGAAAGTAGAATTATATAGGTAGTCTAGGATAACAAAGCATCAAGTATAATCAATTGGCATGATCTCAGGTGGTTAAAAATGTGGGCTTTCAATAGGGAAACTGTTGGTCACAAATTTGCCACAGGAAAGGATTTTGTACGTATACGCGCCCTAGACCTGGACCAACATTGAAAGGCCGGAGGGAAGAGATGCCCTCCGTGCCAATCTCCGGAGAAAGGCCGGCTCCTTTACTAAACTACTGATTTTTTAAAGATGAGAGTGCAGGAAAGAGATAAAAAGAGTAAGAGTGCAGGAAAGAAATAAAAGAGTAGGGAAGAAACACAGTTGGTTGATTTAATGAGGGGAAGAACCAACAGCACGATCACTAACTAATACCTTGAAGTAGCAGCAATAAATACAAAAGATAACACATAAATGAACACCACGCTAACTTTCCTATGTATCCTCTGGACGAGTTCCAGGATTCACTTACTCCCCTACGCCTAAATCCAGATTTCAGAATTACAGCGAACAGGAAACATGTAAATATAGCAGAAACACTATCCACAGGCAGCATACAAGAACATTAACATGGCATTTTCTCCCCTATGTATCCTCCAGGAGAATTCCAGGGTTCTGTCCCTAATTACACACCTAAATTCAGGATTCAGAATTACAGTATACAATCAAAGACAGAATAGCAGAAATAATCACAGAAGGCAGCATACAAGAGAGAAATGAGCCCCAAAGTTCTTAATATCAATTGCAGGAATCAAGTTACAGCAGCTTTCTAGCAAAAGTTCCCCCCTTTTTTCATTACAATTCATGGGTTTTTATAGAGGACCCGGCCCTCTGAGCCATCATTGCACAAAACCTAGCAGTACGCCCTCGAAAAACTGGAAAATCTGCCTTCGCTCCTCCCGTGACTGAGTTCTCACATCCGTTCCTATATTTAGCAATTACGACCGCTTTAGCCGGGGAAACTCTCATTAATGGGCCGCCTGACTCGTCCTCAATCTCTGGGCGCAATGCTCGAGTGGCTGCCGGGTCCATCGGGTTTTCCTCCTGCGGCTGACCTTTCCTTTTCCATTGCTGAAAATGAGTCCCGGGTCTTTCGGGCAAGTAAAGATGCATTAATGAACCACTCAATTGCCTCGAAGAAATACCCAGTCTTGGGGTGTGTGCCCTGGAGAACTTCGCTGAATTTTAGTTCGGGGAGTTGCTTCGCCATGGATGAGAGCCGAAGTGGGATAGACTTCTTTGTATTGGTGCTTCGCAGCGAAGGGACATCCAGAAACAGCTTCGCTGCGAACCTTCTTTCAAAGTGGCCGTTCGGGGAAAATTCAAGCGAAGTAGAATTTTGCCTTAGAAAATTTTGGGCATACAGTTAGGCTTCTACTGAGGGAGCTTCGCACAAAATTCAGCCGAAGTGGACCTTCAAAATTGCTTCGCCGCGAACCGTTTCAAAAACAGCCTTTCGGGGAAAATTCAAGCGAAGCTCCTCCATGCCTTAGAAAATTTTCAGGGACAACCAGCCTTCGGAGGGGGAAGCTTCGCACTTGAGTCGCTCGAAGCAGGTGCTTCGGGAAGATTTTGAGCGAAGTAGATTTTCCTGAGGAGTGGTTCGCCAAAAGGGACGGCCGAAGCAGGTGCTTCGCTAGCATTTCTGCGAAGTGTTTTTCCACACTTAAGAATTTGTTTTGGCATTTTACTTTACATTGTATGCTTCGCAAAACTTCGGCCCGAAGCTAGTCTTGTGGGAGCTTCGCTTGCGAAGCTCTTTCTGTGCCTTAGAAAATTTGGCTTGCACCTATGTTTTTCCTGTCTGTTGTTTGCGAAGCTCCTTTTTCTTGCTATACTATGGGCGAAGCTCTTTCAAATTCAGTTATTTACAAGGGGGATTCAAAAAATGACAGCCAAAATTGCTGCAACACTACTATCAACAAAAATAAGGAAAACTATATCAAGAAAATCAACATAATCAAATTTCACTACCCCTTCAGAAGCAATGTGACAAAACTTGTCAACATTCTTGGCGGCTCGCGGGGCAACGAGTTCGCCTCGGTGTGAGAACCCTCTAGCTTTCATCCATTGGGCCAGAGTCACCTCCAGACCCTTCTCCTCGTTGTTTTTCTGATTCCGGGGGCACCTCATCAACTGCTTCTATTCCTTTTCCATCTCCTTCGCCAGGTATCTGCTCCAACGGCGGCGGTGGAAGGCGGTCACGGATCCTCTCCATGGTTCGGCGAATATGAGCCCACGCACCTTTTTGGAAAGGCTCTCGGTCTTGCAATGCCTTAACCAGGACATGGAACTTGTCAATCTGCCCAATGTCAGCAGATTTGGCCCTAGTGCTCAAGTCATTTAAGCACGCCGCGATCCTACAATATCTCAAAATAAAATCTGTGACCTGGCCTTCCGTAACTGGCTCTTTCCACTGATCAATCTCAGAGACATCGCTCTCAAAGATGAGCCAGGCAGGTTTCAATTCTTCTTTTGTCAAAAGGTTCCCGTCATCGTCGGTGAAACTCGGGAAACCCAGTTCTGAAAGATTTTGAAAATACCCCAGAGAGGTACGCTGCTCTTGTTCAAATATATCCAGAAGTTGCTTCGCCTTCTGTGCCTTTCTCACCTTGGAGAAGAAGGCGCGGACTGTGGCCTGGGCGGTGGACCAATCTCGGGCCATCCGACTCATAGCTGCGACTTGCAAGTCTTGGTACTTTATGCTCTGCACTTCAAAAGCTAAGCCGAGCCGGCTTCTAATCTCCTGGATAATTTCGTCCACTATTGGCCCCTTTTGAGAAGCAGCGTTCTGGGCTTCTGTAATATATGATAATATTGAGAGGGCACTAGAGGCCCGAGATCTGAAATTCCTGAGCAAATGAGAGCGGATATCCTTAATCCTGTTCCTGTCGAACAGTTCCAAGCTCTCCTTTTCGTACAACTGCAGTTGCATCTGCAAGATCCGGTCCTCAAACTCCTTGGCCTTCAATTCAGCCTCGGCCTGGGTCTTGCTATGATCTCCTACTTTACTTTGCAGTTGTTCTATCTGTTGTTTTAAGGCATCCCTATCATCCTTTAATTGCTCACATTGCCTTAGAGCATCCTCCAGCTGAGAGCGTATCCTAGCTAGATCCTCCTCCAGCTTGACATTGGCATTCTCCGCCTCACAGCGGCGCTGGTTGGCGATTTGGGCATGTGCGCGGAAGGTCTCTATTCTCACATGCATTGATTCTGATTCATTATCAATGTCTATATGTTCTAGGTCCTTGACCTTCTCCTGATACTCATAATCTGCAGAGGTCATTTCGTCCAAGGGTTTCTGAACCTTGGGAATTTTCTTGACCTTGTGCAATTTCCCATTCTTCAGATCAATGACCGCGCACTTCTCTTGTCTTGCCAATGAACGCCCCCTCTTTCTCCTCGCCTCCTTGAGCATATTGTCAGTATTTTGGCGGGCTCGGATCAACTTCTTCGCTAGAGGGCTCTCCTTGATCATGGTTAACTCATTTTCTAATAAGGCTGGGTTGACAGCCGAAGGGGTAAGCAGGTACAAAGACTGAATCGGTGACGTGTCGCCAGTGGGCTCAGTGGTGGGTGTAGTGGATGGTGAAGCTATGGTATGTGTGGATGCGAGGTGGGGGTCGGGATTTGGGGACGAAGTGTTGCCCTTAGTCTGGCCAAGTACCAACGGGATGGTGGTATGGGTGAGCGAAGCGGCGGCTGCGGACACGTCCCGGCCTGATGACTCGGACTGGGTGGAAACACATACGGGAGCGGCGGAACCATGCGACACATTCGTAATAGTTAGAGAAACTTCATGTTGGGGTGACTGTACAACTGGATAAGCAACTTTTGGAGAAGGCTCAGAGGGACCTTCGGCCGGGACTAGAGTTGACACAAGTTGGGAAACGGGAGCAGGAGAAGAAGAATGCGTACCTGCGTGCTCTAACGGCAGAGCAGAAGTGGCAAATTCCTGCGTATTGGGTTCGCTGCTTCCCACGGTTCCTGCATTTTCAACATTTTCGACCCTTTCTCCAACGTCTCCCGCCTCCTGTAGGAATTCCTCCACATCAATGACATCTATTTCAACACTTCCCTCGGCCTGTGGAGATGCTGTTTTTTCCGTATTGGCTTCCGCTGATCCTGCTGCAGATTGTTCATTAGAAGCGCCGGAGGATTTGGTGCGGGGCCGCTTCGGGTGAGGAGGAGGCATTTGGACCTGTCCAGGTCTCTTTCTTTTCTTTGCATCCTCTTTCCCTTGTTGCTGCGATGGCCTTTTGACCTCAACTTCGGAACCTCCCACAGGCTCCTTGAGCGGCTCCTGAGATGTTGCTACAACTTCATCTTCCTCTTCTTGTTCAGAATCATCGGTCACTCTCCTAGGGCTGTCGCCCGAACCTAGGGGACTGGGAGGAATAAAATCAGCAAACGCGAGAGGTTGCCATGATCCGACATTCGCTTCATAATAAATGGCGAAATCTTTGTCCATCTCCAAGAGTCCGTATGATTTCTGCTTACGTCGATGGACTCTCATTATCCACCATTCTTTGAGTTGTGGCTCGCGCCAATTCTTTATCTCCCCTCTCAAATCGTCCTTCATTCTTCTCCAGAAAGCAGCGTCTGCGCTCGGGAAAGGGTGTCTAGCAGGATCATATTCAACTTCCATAGTGTAGAATTCGTGCCATGGTGGCAATGTCTTCATTCTTTCCAAATGCCACTCTAAATCTCTGCCGGTAGGGTTATTCCTCTGCTTTATTATCTCTGGTTGAGGACATATATGAAAATTTTTAAACCTCAAATGATCTCTCATCACCCCCAAGGGGTCATAGCACCACCGCTGCGGAAGTTGCAGCAACCCGAAGTCAGCAAGTTTATCATCTAAAAATACATATTGTTTCATGGCGAAGACCTCTACGACCCCCATTTTGAAAGGGAAATCGCAAGTCGGGGCCCACTTCCGGCCGTGGCCGTAAACTACATTTGTCATATCGCTCTGGCGAGCGACCTCTAAAGCAAATTGGTATTCAGAAGGATATACAGGCAAAATGAAGGGTTTCCCTGTGAATCCAAACAGACGGATGACAAGGCCCTGAGTCAACTGAAAAACATCCCCTTTCCGCTCATTGACCACTTTGTCCCTAAGGTCCACGGGTACTCGAGGGCAAGAACCCTGCAATAGCTGAAGAGCAGGTCCTAAAAATTGCTGATTGAACACATAATACGACCCCGTCCTGGCTAGGAGGGGGGTCCACTGGTACACCGGCAGCGGGGCTCCGTCTTTGCCACTCTGAGTAATGGCAATATGAGGAAAATGCCTGTGGGTGTGACAGAAGAAGAGCCAGATTAGGAAAGAGCACGGCCCAAAATATTGGCCTGTCCCGGCATTCTTCAAACTCGCCAGCCGCGTGTGCAAGGTCCGCGCTACCCATTCTGCCCAGTCAAAGAAAACCGGGTTCGTGTTTGGCCTTGAGGGGTCTGGAGCGTAGAACTCTCCTCGGGAAATGCATTCGGCCAGGGACACTTGCCAGGGATAAACGTCGGCGTCTGTAGACAGACCCGCGACCCATGCAATAATGGAAAAGATATTTGTGCTCTTGAAGTCTTGCAGAAGGCGAGGCATCTGTGGTAGCTTGCCTGAAGGTAACCCATCCTTAAGACTTTCCTTCAAAAATTTCACAATGTGGCTGGAGGCGTTAAATCTGTCCATTTGTTCATTCAATAGAACATTGCGCACTAAATACCCCTTGGGTGGCCCTTGCAAAGGAGCGAAAGCTACTTGCACATCTTCCTTAAAAATCGAAAATAACTTATTACCCGCAGCGTCCAGAACTTGTCTGGTGGACGGCTGGTAATTCTGGGCTATCGCGCAGATTAATTCAGGACAGTGGTGAGTTGGTGGAGTCAGATACCAGTATATCTGCGAGTAGTATGCGGCAGCCCTCTTATTTTCTGCAGATAATCGACTCTTCATGTAGTCGATAGTGTATCGCAGTTCTGCGATGCTTTTTGAAAGTTCGGTGTCTCTTATCTTCTCCCACCCATCAATGGGAGGTTCTGGAAGTTGCTCATCCTCTGATTCCTCCCCTTCTTCTATGGGCTGCTTCTCAGGGCGCAGGTTTAAATCAACCTTCTTGGGCCTATGCTTCTTTTCTTCCTTGCCCCCTTTTGCCTTTTCTGGAGTCACTACCTCGGGCTCTTTCCTTTTCTCTTTAGAATTCTTCTTCCCCATTTCGTTTTTAAGGAGCAGAATTTTAATGCAGAAAATGGGAATATCGTAGAGCTCTGGCTAAGTTTCTTACAGTCTTGCTTGACGGCAGATAAACAACTTATTTACTGGTAAAGCTCGGGATTTATAGCCGAAGGTTATAGCCACCATCATTAATGGCAACTACCAAAATTAAATTCGAAAATCAGGCGGAAGGGATTGCTTTGCTTCTTCATTGGCTTTGCGGCGGGGTTGCACGCGGGTCTGTGTACTTCGAGGACCTGGCCCAGCTTCGAAAATCTAATTCCCCTGCCACCTCGTACCTGGGCGCAACTTTTAATCATAACGACATTCTCTTGGGATGCGCTCCGCCACCTTTGCATTAAACCCCCACGTCCTGGACGGTTTCCTAGATTGTAGTTGGCACACGTTTCAAGGCACATTTTAAATGCTTCTCGTTTTGCGCTCTACGACTTGGCGAAGCTGATTTTGGCGCAAAGTGCTTCGCAGCGAACCTTAAACTTTCCCTTGGTCTTCTATGCTTCGGACCCGAAGCTGCCTTTTCACGGGATCTAGGCTACATCGCTGTCTTACCGGGCGCTTCGCGCAAGATTAGCCCCGAAGTGGGGCTTAGGATACCTTAGGAGCGAAGCGCGTTCCTTTGTCTCAAAGAAGTGGTTCGCAAAATTTTCCCTTTGAAGTTGCTTCGCTCAGTTTCCTTTTGCGAAGCATTTTCCATGCCTTTATACTTCGGAGAAATATTCCTTTTGCCTCTTCAGCGAAGCCTGCTGCCAAGCGAAACAGGTTACATCTGCTTTCTCCTTTAAGATCTGAGTGCAATGAGTCATTCCTTGTTGTCGATAACACATTGTACTCTGGCCTTCTTCGCGCCTTTTTTCGCTTCTTGATTTGAAAGTGCTTCGCAGCGAACCGACCTACGCCGGCTACTTCGCGCGGAAAAATTCCGAAGGAGATTTTACTTTTGATTTGGCAGAGCTGAACCTTAGTCACGAGGCAAAACTTCATTTTCACAATGGCGTGAGAATGCAATCTATATCTAACTACATGCTTAATTCTAGAGACTCTTAAAACAAAGTTTGTACAAGTATAAACAACAGTATATACAAGGATTAAGATTTTCAAGAAAACTTTTAATGATAGAAGGTCTTCAAGTGAAGACCGTTTACGGGAAGTGGCAGAGTCTGACCAGTCGCATCCTTGAGGATAAAGGAGTTAGCTGAATTTACTTTGGCAATCTCGAACGGTCCTTCCCAAAACGCATCCAGTTTATCATGATTACCTGGCTTAACCTTCCATGAATTCCATTTCCAGACCAAGTCTCCCACTTTAAATGTCCGGACGGATGACTTCTTCTTGAACCAGTTTCGGGTGACCTGGGCATGCTTTGCGAAGTTCTGATATGCTTTATCCCGTTCTTCCTCTAATTGCAATAATTGGGCTAGCCTAACTTCCATAGGACCGGATTCTGCTTCTTCATCACTTAACATTTTCAACGCAGGAATTTCTATATGGGTTGGTAGGACAGCCTCTTTACCATACACCAAAGCATACGGTGAGGTTTTGATCGACTTCTTAATAGATATTCGATCAGCCCATAAGGCTTGATCTAAGAGAAGATGCCAAGTCCTTTTGTTTTTGTCTATGAGCTTTCTCAGCAACCTCAGCAGGGTCTTATTTGTTGATTCTGCTAATCCATTACCCTGGGGATAGTAATTGGAGCTGACCTTGCGGTATATCCCATATTTGCAAGTGAACTCATTAATTCTGGCGCCTATGAATCCGGGGCCATTATCTGTTACTATTGCTTCGGGGATGCCGAACCGGGTGATCAAGCCTTCTAGGAAAGTGACTACCGTTTCTTGATCAGCTTGTTTGGCGGGCACTGCTTCGGCCCATCTGGTGAAGTAATCGGTCGCGGTGAGGATGAATTTATGTCCTGCAGAAGAGTTCGGCGAGATGACCCCTATGAAGTCCAATCCCCACTGTTGAAATGGTGCTTCCACTTGTATTGGCTGGAGGGGCATGGGAGCATTTTTGCTTCGCCCGGCAAACTTCTGACACTGTTCACACTTTCTGCAAACCGCGAAGGCATCGGCAAAGAGCGAGGGCCAGTAGTAGCCCGCCTTGATTATCTTTAAAGCAGTTGTCCTTCCTGCAGAGTGGCCCCCTGATAAACCTGAGTGGAATTCACCAAGGACCCATTTCTTATCATCCTCCCTTATACACTTCAGAAGAACGCCATCAATATTTCGGTAGAACAGGCCCTCGGGGCGTAAGACAAAGCGAAGGGCTTTCAGCCTGAAGTGTCTTCGCTGCGAAGTATTTAAATGCGAAGGACATATCCCAGTGCTGAAATATTCTACTATTTCATTGACCCAGTCCTTTTCATCCTCGTCTCGGTTTGCGAAGCTTTCTTCTACCGCTAAGTCATCCCACTGACAAGCTGTTACTTCGGCTGCTACACTCTTCGCAAGCTCTTGGCATAGCGCGCGACCGCGAACCAACTTTGTGGGTCTGATTTCAATGTCAAATTCCTGTATTTTGTTGACCCAACCAGCCCTTTTGCTGCCCAACTCTCCTTGGATAATGAAGTTGCGTACATCAGGATGGATGACGAACACTGTAACCCGACTTTGGGAGACGAAATGTTTGAATTTCCTTAGGGACTTCATGACAGCGTGCACCTGTCTTTCTATGAAGTTGTATTTCTCCTCGTGGGGGTGTATCACCTGGCTTAGAAACGCAATGGGGCGCTCTTCGCCATCTTCTCCCTTTTGCGTCAGGACTGCGGCATAACTTTCGGGTTCTCCTACAGCATATAGGATGAAATCCCTACTGTAGTCAGGGTTAGTCAGGACGGGTGCCTGAGCGATTCGGGCCTTGATTTCTTCAAATGCTTCCCTTCTTTCATCAGTCCAGACAAATTCGGCATCTTTCTTTAAAAGTTGGGACATCGGCTTGATGATTTGGGCGAAGTCTGGTACAAACTTCCTCACGAAATTAATTTGCCCGAAGAAGGACTGCAACCCCTTCTTATTCATTGGTAATGGAAGTTTTAGGAGAGCCTCGACCGGTCAGGGTCTATCGCGAGCCCCTTTTCCGATATAAGGTGCCCCAGCAGTCTTCCTTCATTCACTGCAAAGATGGACTTCTTAGGATTGATTGAGATGCCAAATTCTCGGCATTTTTCAAATATTTGCTGCAGGTGCGAGGGATGGTCCTCTCTTTTTCGGGAAAAGACGGTCATGTCATCCAAATAGATGACGATAACCTTGTTCAGCAGTTCTCCAAATGCTAAGTCCATAGCTCTCTGGAAGGTAGCTCCTGCGTTCGAAAGGCCAAACGGCATCCGTTGGTAAGCGAACGTCCCCCACTTAGTAGTAAAGGCTGTTTTGTGCTGGTCTTCATTTCTAACCCAAATCTGGTTATACCCTGAAAAACCATCGAGTAGGGAGAAACGCTGGGCTCCAGCTACTGAGTGCAAGATTTGATCAATCTGCGGGAGGGGATAGTGGTCTTTGAGTGAAGCCTGATTTAAGTTGCGGAAGTCCACACATAGCCGAATATCCCCATTTTTCTTCCTGACAGGAACTAAGTTCGCCACCCAAGAAGAATGCTTTATGGGATAGATGATCTTTGCTTCAAGCATTTTCAGAAGTTCAGCTTTCATCAGAGCTTCGATCTTTGGGTTGACCGGCCTTTGCCTCTGTCTGAAAGGTTTTACCCCTTCTTGTAGCTCGATGGTGTGTTGAACCAACCTTCGGTCATAGCCCTTTAGGTCTTGGTAAGACCAGGCTACTATATCTGGATACTTCCTGCATAGAGACCTGATTTGTTCTAACTCAGCCATGGTACAGTCCGCTCCAACTTTTATCACTTTCCCGGATTCAAGCTCTAGATCTTGATATTGCCTAGCGTCGACTTTGATTCTATGAGAAACTGCTTTGTCATTCTGATCGAACAGGCTCTCTAGAGTGATCAATCCTCTTGGAACATGGTTATTTTTTAACTGGACCAGTCCTTCATACTCCTCGCTCTTCATACTCCTTTCTTCAATAATGGTTGCTTCTTGGACCAAGAAATTGATGATCTGTTCATCATTGTTGAAAACTTGCCAATGCATGTCCTTATCCGGCACAGAGGGCCTATAAATCATCCTCACGGCCTTAGGCTTGTGTACCATGTCGTCAGTTGGAGAATATCTAGCCGCGATGGAGGCCAAGACATCGGCGTGTCTATTCTTCTCTCGCGGGATGGACTGCAGGTTGAGTGACTCAAACTGTTCAAGCAAGTCCCATACTCTGTTGCGGTAGGCTTTAAGATAATGCTTCTTTGAGATGCACTTGTTGGTGACCTGATTGCATACCAGTTCTGAATCTCCAAAAATTTTGAGGTGTTTTATGCCTAGCTTTTCCGCTTTTTTCAGTCCTAGGCATAGGGCTTCATATTCTGCTGCATTGTTGGTGCAGCTCCAAACTAATCTATAGCAATATTCTTTCTGTTCTCCGGATGGTGACACTAGAAGGATCCCTGCCCCAGCTCCGTTTTTCTAGAGCATGTAATTCTTAGCCAAACAAATTTGGGGGAGAGGGTGTGTATTTAGCCAAATATGTGGTAAAACTCCTCATGTATGCAGATGATGTAATTCTTGTGGCCAAAACAGCCAAAGATCTAGAAGATCACCTTCAAGCTCTAGAACTATTTTGTAAAGAAGTTGGGATGCAGGTGAACATGAGCAAAACAAAAATTATGATTTTTTCAGCAAAAAAGAAGAAGCAACAACTCAAATTTCAGTTTGCAGGAGAACCGCTTGATGTAGTAGTAGAATACAAATACTTGGGCATAGACTTTCATGACAAACTTAATTGGAATACATGTAGGATGAAAAGAACTCAAAGTGGTTGGAGAGCACTATATGCACTTCAAAACAGGTGTAGGAATGCCGAGTTGTGGGACTAGAAGACCATCAAGGTCTTATTTGGCCTTCTTGTTACACCGGTTCTGTTGTATGGTTGCGAGGTGTGGGCTAGTGGAACAAAAAATGCAAAATGGAGGCAAATAGAAAGGAATCAAACATATCTAATCACAAACTTTCTCAAAATTAAGGCCACAACCCCTTATGAAATTATTCTAGCTGAAACTGGAATGTTCCCTTTAGAAGCAATTGCTATGACCAAGTTGTTATGTTACTTGAAAAAAACAGAAAACATGACAAATGATAGATGGCCTAGGGCAGCTAGGGACGAAGAGTTGCATAGGCGAAACAATACATGGATGAAACAAAATCAGAAATGGATGAAACGTTGGGAAATCAACATAAATGAATGCCCAAATGTCAACAAAGACAAAAAATTATGTGAATGAAAAGTTCAGAAGTGGAATGTGGAAAAATGCAAGCAGGAAAAGACTATTATATTGCAAATTTTAACCCAACGTATGACCACAAGGAAAAAAGTGTATATAGGCGCTGAAATCAAGTGGAAGGAAAAAATACTCATTGCTCAGATAAGGACTAGCTCTCATACGCTTAGATGTGAAACAGGGAGATGGACAACGCCCAAAGAACAATGGGAAGAAAAGATATGTACTCTATGCAACACAGGGCAGTAGAGACAGAGGAACACTTCATCTATAAATGCCCGAGTTTTTCAGATATCCGTGACAAATACAAAGAAACACTTGGGAACGAGTTTATGGTAGATTTATTTGAAGACAGTAAAATAAAAAAAGTTGAGGAATTGCTAACACAAATCAACAGGAGAAGGAACAACCTTCTCAAAGATATTAAAGATCATATGATATGATTTGCGTAATTGTACTTCCATATTTGAGGTCCCATAGACCATATTTGAGTTCGCGGACGTAATTAAAATCTTTCATTTCATTTCATTTCATTGCACCGGGCACCATCAAAGAATAATTGCCATAATTCTCCTTGGGCAGGTACTTTATCTTCTGACTTAATGTGTTTGTTTGGCCCTGCAATGGTGTAACACCCTATTTCTATCTCTCTCATAGCATTAAAGTCTGTCAATGAAAATTCATCTTCAGAACTTAGTTGTGCAAGGGACTCCTCTACTAAGTCCACTCGTTCAATTTCTTTTGTTATCGCATGGACGAGATCATTGCATTCTTCTTTGGTCATTTTCTGTACGAGAAATGTGGAAGGTTTCTCGTTGTAAATCTTGACCTTCTTCCCCTTGAATGGAACCTTCAAATGTGAATAGTCCATGGACAGGTATCCCCCTAGCTTCGCTATGAATACCCTCGAAAGACACATGCTGAAATAGGGTTCTAGATCTACTACTACCACTTCCTGTATCACCACAATTAGGGGCACTTTGTGTAGTCGGATGGGTATATCTTTGATTACCCCGACGGTATTTACAAGAGTGCCATCCAATTGGAGTACGCCATGGCTGCTCCTTGTATACTCCATCCCTATTTCTTCGCAGACCGCTTTAGGCATGACCGTCGTTGCTGCCCCTGAATCAATCATACAGTTATGGACAATGTGACCTTCCATTTGTAATGACAAGTAAAACGGGGGAGGCCTGTTCTTTCCTGTTATGGACGTAGACAGAGTTTGCACTATGGCGGGCGGCATTGATTGCCCAGCTTTCGCGGACTTCAAAGACTCCTGCAACAGGTCTACCTGTCCTGGTAGCTGTAAAGCATCATATAAACTAATCTTGGCAGGGGTCTTTTTTAGCTCATCCACGATATTATACCTTATGGGGGTATGCACTTCGGGCCCTTTTTTAGCTTCGTACTTTGTGTGATATTGCTCCGTAGTTTTGACTCTTTGCCGCTTGGTTAGCGGAGGCAAGTTAAGCTTTTCCCTTGCCTGCTCTTTAGTTTCGGCCTGAGGCGGGGCTGCGGAGACTTGTTGGGTCTTCTCTTTTGCTGGCGTTGGATGTGAAACTTTGTCTGGGGCTTTAGCAGGTTGCTGCTCCTTTTCGCGGTGGGTATATACCTTCAAGGGAGCCATTTGAGCTGCGTCCACTTCCATTGGTCTTTTCCCTCCCTAGTAAGCATCAAAACTTGCTCTTCTTCGTCCACGACCAAGTTCTGATCTGTTTGTCTTATCATGTTGACTTGTCCGCTGGGGTTGTTTCCTGACAGCGTCTGCACAAAATGTTGATGCAACATACAGGTGTTTTCCTCATGTGGGTCATTGCATGTAGAACACCAATGCACGGTGTCAGAAGTGCTTGTTCCTTCGTCGATCACAGCATTTCTTGCCGAAGATCTCCCTGGCTGCACCACTTGATCTTTGGTGAGCACTGGCGGTGGGTAAGACCTCCTTGGAAGAAATTCTTGTTGTGCTTGTTTCTTCTTCATGATAATCATATCGTTGGACAAAGTCTGTACAGTAGATTTCAAAGACTGAACTTCCTGTAATATTTTAGCCTGCATATCTTCACTTTGGGGGCCTGCGGCAATGGAGCCATCGTAGGTATTGGGGGCAAAGCGGGGTATTGAGGTGGTGCTGGTAACGCAGGAACGGTAGGCTGTGGCGTTGAATATGCGGGGAAATGCACTTGTGGAGTAACGATTTGGGTTACAACGAGGTTAGGATTCCATGATGAGAGGGGATATACAGGGGTTATGGAGGCTTGCGACGTAGCTGCATTCAGGCATTGTGTCTGCGGAAACTCCGGGAATATAGGCATCGGCATCCTTTGGGGAAGCTTTCCTACGGATATCAGGTCCATTTCCGCTTTCTGGGCTAATTCATAGAGCTCAGGGAAAGTATTCACATTCGAATACCTTACCATCACACTGATATCTGGATTGAGGGCCCTAAGGTAGTAGTATGTTGCAGCCTCGCTGGTTGGCCGAAGTCCAGTAGGTACTCTTTGCCAAGTCCGAGCGAACCTCACATTGAAGTCTGCAATTTCCTCCTGCGGGTGTCTCTGAATTGTCGTAAATTGATGCAAGAGGGAGGAAGGGTCAGCAGACTCGTTGAAACCTCTCATCAGTTGTCCAGCTAACTGGTCCCAACTTGTTATGGTGCCAGGCGGAAGCGATCTATACCAATAAAGGAGCTTTCCTCGGAGGGATAGAACCAGAAGCTTCACCATCACTCCTTCGGTGATGTTGTGTATTGCCGCCAGAGAAACTATGTCTTGAATGTGTTCCAGAGCGGTCTTCCCCGTACCATCGAAGGTAGGAATTTTCTTCATCGCAGCAGGTGGAACCTGTCCTTGTCCCGCCAAGTTTAATGGTCCGAAAGAGTTCCATGCCGGGAACAACCTGGGTTGTTGTTGTTGTGGCGGCAGCTGCTGCTATTGCTGGTGTGCCATGCCTGCGCTTGGGGTCGGAAAGATAGGGATTCCCGAAGTTGCTTGTGGGTGACTGACTGAAGCGGAAGCGCTTAGATGATCGAAAGAGTTAGGAGGATTAGGGGGGAGACTAGCTGCTGTGCTGTCGGAAGTCAGGTCTTCTTCATCAAATACAGCTTCTTGCGAAGGTGCTCTCCGTAACAGCTGTTCGGATGTTATCAGCCTAGGGTGTTCTCTGAAAGTATCAATGTCGAGTTCAAAGAACTCAGTTCCTTCTCCACTATTCCTAACTCGATATCTTGTTTGCATGAAGGCACGGATACTTTGGTATCGGTCTCAACAACTTTGAGATTTCCAGGTTAAGCAGAGTCGCCAGATGCTAGAGTCTGTTTGGTAATGAGATAAGCATCGGTTCTCACTACCACTCACAAGGTGAGACGGACCGTGTCCCACCGGGCGTGCCAGAAACTATTGGTCACAAATCTGCCACAGGAAAGGATTTTGTACGTATACGCGCCCTAGACCTGGACCAACATTGAAAGGCCGGAGGGAAGAGATGCCCTCCGTGCCAATCTCCGGAGAAAAGCCGGCTCCTTTACTAAACTACTAATTTTTTAAATATGAGAGTGCAGGAAAGAGATAAAAAGAGTAAGAGTGCAGGAAAGAAATAAAAGAGTAGGGAAGAAACACAGTTGGTTGATTTCACAAGGGGAAGAACCAGCAGCACGATCACTAACTAATACCTTGAAGTAACAACAATAAATACAAAAGATAACACATAAATGAACACCACGCTAACTTTCCTATGTATCCTCTGGACGAGTTCCAGGATTCACTTATTCCCCTACGCCTAAATCCAGATTTCAGAATTACAGCGAACAGGAAACATGTAAATATAGCAGAAACACTATCCACAGGCAGCATACAAGAACATTAACATGGCATTTTCTCCCTTATGTATCCTCCAGGAGAATTCTAGGGTTCTATCCCTAATTACACACCTAAATTCAGGATTCATAATTACAGTATACAATCAAAGACAGAATAGCAGAAATAATCACGGAAGGCAGCATACAAGAGAGAAATGAGCCCCAAAGTTCTTAATATCAATTGCAGAAATCAAGTTACAGCAGCTTTCTAGCAAAAGTTTTTCCCCCCTTTTTCATTACAATTCATGGGTTTTTATAGAGGACCCGACCCACCCAGGTGTTGTAGGTGAGTTGGAGAGGAGAGGACAATCCTCCAAGGGAGGTCCCGGGTTCGAATCTCCACCCTACCAAAAAGCTGAATTGGGTACCCAAAATCCAATTGATAATGTTGGTGCGGGTAGGGCTGGGTGCGACCCCGGTGACTTTGACGATGTAGAACCCCTTGTTCGTGGTCTCTTAGACCAAGGCGGCCCCGCAAGAGGTTTTTCGCCTTAAAAAAAAAAAAAAAAATAGAGGACCCGACCCTCTGAGCCATCATTGCGCAAAACCTAGCAATACGCCCTCGAAAAACTGGAAAATCTGCCTTCACTCCTCCCGCGACTGAGCTCTCACATCCGTTTCTATATTTAGCAATTACGGCCGCATTAGCCGGGGAAACTCTCATTAATGGGCCGCCTGACTCGTCCTAAATCTCTGGGTGCAATGTTCGAGTGGCTGTCGGGTCCATCGGGTTTTTCCTCCTGCGGCTGACCTTTCCTTTTCCATTGCTGAAAATGAGTCCCGGGTCTTTCGGGCAAGTAAAGATGCATTTATGACCCACTCAATTGCCTCGAAGAAATGCCCAGTCTTGGGGTGTGTGCCCTGGAGAACTTCGTTGAATTTTAGTTCAGGGAGCTGCTTCACCATGGATGAGAGCCGAAGCGGGATAAATTTCTTTGTATTGGTGCTTCGCAACGAAGGGACATCCAGAAACAGCTTCGCTGCGAACCTTCTTTCAAAATGGTCGTTCGGGAAAAATTCAAGCAAAGTAGAATTTTGCCTTAGAAAATTTTGGGCATACAATTAGGCTTCTACTGAGGGAGCTTCGCACAAAATTCAGCCGAAGTGGACTTACAAAATTGCTTCGCCGCGAACCGTTTCAAAAACAGCCTTTCGAGGAAAATTCAAGTGAAGCTCCTCCATGCCTTAGAAATTTTCAGGGACAACCAGCCTTCGGAGGGGGAAGCTTCGCACTTGAGTCGCTCGAAGCAGGTGCTTCGGGAAGATTTTGAGCGAAGTAGATTTTCCTGAGGGTGGTTCGCCAAAAGGGACGGCCGAAGCAAGTGCTTCGCTAGCATTCTGCGAAGTGTTTTTCCACACTTAGAAATTTGTTTTGGCATTTTACTTTACATTGTATGCTTTGCAAAACTTCTGCCCGAAGCTAGTTTTGTGGGGGCTTCGCTTGCGAAGCTCTTTCTGTGCCTTAGAAAATTTGGCTTGCACCTATGTTTTTCTTGTCTGCTGCTTGTGAAGCTCCTTTTTCTTGCTATATTATGGGCGAAGCTCTTTCAAATTCAGTTATTTACAAGGGGAATTCAAAAACTGCCAAAATTGATGTAACACTACTATCAACAAAAATAAGGAAAACTATATCAAGAAAATCAACATAATCAAATTTCCCTACCCCTTCAGAAGCAATGTGACAAAACTTGTCAATAGATACCCAAGTTCAAATCTTACCAGGCAATATGTTGTAGTACCTCTTTGTGGTTGGTGGAAATACCATGGTAACACAGCGATGATGGACTGTGAAGGGTCCCATATAACTAAATTAATAATAAGGAGTCAAACAAAAAAAGGCATCAAGTATATACTTCTTTCAAATATGATTGTGAAAATAAGGACCTCATATAAATCAATTTTCCACTTACAAAAACACAGCCAATGCATAATTGGGTTGTGGATGCATAATACAGGAAATTATTTTTGAGCAACAGGAATAGGGGTTTTACATGTCCTATGATTAGGTTATGTTGCATATTTTAACTGTAATGTTGGAAGTATAACTAAAATGTTTTAACAGTCGTATTGAACTTTTCATCACTTGCTTTGCTTTCTGCAAAGGGACAACTGTTACAAGCATTTATGATAAAGAAGACACCCAAATAAAAAAATAGATAACATTGTTTAATTGTCTTAGAACTTTCAATGTAAATGAGACTTTCTGGTAAGCCTCCAACTGTAGCTTTTGCATGCTACTTATCATACAAGTTCTGGTTTATCCATGCTTAGCTGTGCAGAATATGGTAACTATATAGGCCCTAGGGCATAGCCTACCTGGAGTGAAGTAGAATAATCATAGAAGTTAAAACTCACCTGGAAGAGACAAAAACAAATAGTTGTTTTAATATAACTTTTAATATAGGCATCGTTCCTTAAATGTTATTTAATTTGACCTGTGCTATATATCTTATTTTTATTTAGGATGATGACTAATGCCTTAAATCCATCCTCAAGTGAGTCTGCAAAATTTTATATTTTTATTTTAGAAACTTTAAGGAAGATATAAATAAGTGACGATTCCCACAGCTGAAAATTTTAAAAAAATCTTATAAAAATGCACTTGCAACCACTCACTTCAAGATTTCGAATTTCTTTTCTCTTTAATGTTTTCCCATTCTATTTTGTTTTTCTATTTTAAATCTTCTATCACTAAATTTACTTAATCTGACAGTTGGGCAGCTCAAAATGTGAACCATATGTCAAATTGTTTCTGATTCATAATTAACAAAGTTCCTAGTTGTCATGCAATTACTTGGTTACGTAACACTATTATTTCATATAATTATGCTCTTTAAAAAGGTTTAAAAAAAAATTGACCAAGAAGAATGGAATCAAAGATAGATTACGTGAATGGGTTAAATAAGCAAACACATGAACAAACGTGATGAAAAAGTTCAGAATTGACTTTAAAGAAAGGTACTGACCTTATTCACATAATTTATAATTTTATCCATCTGTTTATACCAAGTTCCTGCACTTTCATATGTAAAGTCTTCACCCATGGTAAAGATGATGTGATTTGTGCGATACTCTTTGGCCTGTGCATTCATACTTCCTAAATCACTTACCATGAAACCCAGCAATCCTTATTGTACAAATGATTGTTGCACAAGTATCCTATTAAATATAATGTGTATGGAATTACCTGTTTCCTAGCAAGCCGAACAAAACTATTGACCCTTTCCTCAACATTATAATCATATAGAAAAGGATCATCCTGCATGCCAAAAATATTTGGTGATATAGCTTGAACTTAGTGGCTAACATAAAAACAAGACAAGGATAAGAACAAGCAATCACCTGGATTACGGTTTCTGTGTTTGCAATATCAAAATCAAAGCCAGGAGGAGGAACATAGAGGTTTGGAAGTATTCCAGCAAATACCTGGAAAGAAAATATTTGCAATACATCAAACACAATCAAAACACTGCAATCACATTAATATGCGCAGGGCTAATTGAACATGAGAACAAATAGCATGCAAGAACGAACATTTTTTTTTTTAAATGCACTGCTTTGAGAAATAATTTGAATCCTTTGTATCAACAGAACTTAATCAGTTATGATTATATTGAAGCAGGCAAAGGAATTCTCCTTACAATGCATTACACTAGATTGTTTACTTTAGTTTAGCTTATTTTCATATTATTTTGTGGTTACTCCAATACATTGTAATTTGTGACAGCTCTTTTCAATGAGTCCCATTGGCCTACTTTGGCCACCTGTGAACATTAATAGAATTATCTTATCTTGTCTAAAAGAATATCCATCAGTAAGATATTATCATGGACACTAGCTAACAACACTACTATGACAATCTTGAAGTCTGCAAAAATCATCAATTTGTTCCCACCTGTGCAGATGACCCAAAGGTCTTAGAACCTCGCCAGATCATCTCCATAGTCCGATGTTTTCTACGATTTTTAATGTCTTGGTAGTCAGCACGTCCAAAGAATAATGAATCGAATCCAACCTGTAAATTGATGTCTATGAGATTACCTATACACAGATCTCCACTTAAAATTCCCACATAAATTAGGACTCCAAATTAAAAAAATGAAAAAAGCATCCAGCATCAAGAAATTTCAGAAACTGATCAGACAAAATCCAATAACATCAGGTTCTACAAGCTCAAAAATGCAGCAATCCTCACAAGATCAAAGATAATAACTGAAGTCTGCCATCAGGATAAATTCGTTACAATTAGATTCACATTAGAACCTGTTGCTATAGCTATGTTCAGATACCTACTAGAAGCTGTAGAAGAGGGAAAAAGTCTATTCCAGAGCATTTGTTTGCCTCTTAATGTTAGAACTAGCAGTGCACAGTTTTAGAGCGGCTTTCCATTAAATCACAACAAAATTTAAATATGTGCTAACTCTATGAAGAGACAAGTAGGGCATGAACCGCATGGGTGCATAGCTGAAGTGACCAAATGAGGCCTGGTTTGCTTGATCTTCCAAAGCACATGGGCAATCAAGTGATATGGAGCAGGTTTTGATCCAAATGGAAGTCAGAAAAATCATAACTATCTACTAAAAAAGGACACATAAATTATGTGAGAAACTACAGAATCAGCATGATTAGTAGCCTCTTTGCTGAGCCGTTTGGCATCATTCTAAAGAAAAATATAAGTAAATAGGCAGAAGAGAAGAGGTAAGAACTTCTCAAGTCGGTTTTTGGCCTAAGCATTCAACCACTCACCATTTTATAACTATTAGAGTTGTTGCTGATAAAACATAAGGAAAAAACTATACCCGTTATCCATGATTTGTAGAATTTTCTAAATGTTTAAATACAGTCCCACAAATAAAACTGTGGGAAAGAATGGAAAAACGTAGTCCCAATTGAGTGAAGATAAGCAACATTGCACTTGTTAACATTATGAAAGAATTAGCAAGACTAACAAATTATTAAAACAGAAGCAAGGAAGGACCAATAGATAATACATTAATAATACTAGTGCAAAACAAGGTGATACCTTCTCACCCACATTATTTTCTTTATTTATAGATGAATTAGAAAAGTAAATTAGGAAGGATTTGGGAAAATAAGTGTGTATGCTTTGTCATGATTGATGGTGTACTACTAGCAAAGCGCAAAGATGGTCTACTATTGAAATTCACAATATTTTCCAAAAACAAACAGAAGCAATCCATTAACTCAAATCTTATACAGAACGTGTAAAAGGATGAAAGAAAGGAAAAGAGAGAGATTTGGGGGCACCCACAAGCACCATAACTAATAATTGTACAATCCGTAGATTAGATTCACAACACTTCTGATGATTAAATGAGTTGTGGGGGTATATATACCAATACCAAAACCCCAATTACATAATAGAGTTTAACCTGAGTTGACATAACAAGAGGGCTTAAGATTAATTATAAGTTATAAAGTGGGTTTAAGGTTAATCGTGACCCATAGGGCTTACATAATAAAATATTACAATAAATTCAATACATTGCACAATGAATGCCCTTAGGCCTATCCAATATTACATTATACAATGTTGGCCTTGGCCATGAATCAGATTACAATTTCAACAACCCCCATAATCTAAATTGAAGAGCCAAGGAGAGAAGACATTAGTGACAATAATATCTTCCCCCCCTCCTCCCCCCATAATGGATGCTCTAGTGGCCTCTCCAGTTGAGACAAATCCTTCAAAATCTCCCTCATCATGTAAAATTCATGATGTCCCTCCCTCTTACATTAGCGACAATAATATTTTCCCCCCTCCCCCCATAATGGATGCTCTAGTGGCCTCTGCAATTGAGGCAAATCCTTTAAAATATCCCTCATGATGTAAAAGTCATCCACTGATCTTCAAAAACTTAGCTTCAACCCTTTGGAATTGTAAAAATAAATTCTTCATTGGATGTCCCTCCCTCTTACAATATCCGCAAGAGGTCTTCAACTTCTTTGAAACCTTAGCCTGGCCCTTGGGCCCTTGGATCTTAGCCTCCTTAGATTTGAATTCCTTTGCATGAGCTTGTATTTGTGGAGTCCCACCACAATTCTACATTGCCACCTAAAAATGAACTAGGAGAGAAAAAAGTTGATCAAGAGTAAGAGTCTTTTGAGATTTCAAGAACATAGGAATCATATGAACCATTAGGTTCAACATTTGAAAAGAAGGGGAGAGATTAGCAAGGACAATCTTCACGCATTTTGCATCATCTTTCTTTTTGCCTCCAAAAGATGCAATATCTACCCTCAAAGACTTGAATCTCACAATATAGTCTTTAACATTATCAAACTGAGCCAATTTAAGAGAGGAGGACTCTAATTGCAAGTGACTCACTTTAGTGGTATTAACTTTCCCAAAGAACTCATGCAAATTTGACCATACCTTGATAGGGTCACTCTTTTCTTTGTTGTGGAAAAGAAACTTTGGTTCAATTAGCAACAAAAACAAGCCAAGAGTCTCTTTTTCTCTTTGGTGTCAGGTTTCTTCATCATGAACAACTACTTTATCTTCTTGAAAGATGCACCTCAGGTTCTTACTACATAGTAGGCCAATCATTTAGGTTGACCAAATACTATAATTTCGCCCATTAAGATGAGTAACTAGGGCTTTAAGATCCATCTTATACAAGTCAACCCCTAACACCATAACTAGTCCGTGAACTGATGCCCCCAGTGCGCAAAGCTCGAAAAATCGTGCGATTTGAAAAACAATGGGCTCAAAATGCTTTCGTATGCAAAAGTTATGACCTCCAAAAGATTTGCCCCAATGGACGCCAAAAAATAAAAAATTAACTCCAAACCTTAAAGAAAGAAATCCAATTGCCCCTGTCGTTTGGCAATTCATGATTTGTTGGTGTCTTCCACTTATTGCTTGCCACTTTAGTGCCTCTGAACTTGTGTGACTATGACACTTGCTCTTTTCTGATCGGAGGAGGGTATACAAATAGTTGAAAAATGTTTTTGGTGGCATACAACATTGCCACATTCGCTAGATGTCTGTGTCATCCAACTTATTGTAAAATTACGCCTAGTGAGAATCAATCTCAAGTCTATAGCGTGCAAGAATCATCGAGCTAACCAGGCCGCCAGTGCATGCGTTGGTGCCTGTAAGTCGCTTCAACCTTAAGAAGATGATACAACCTATTGCCCCAGTGAAAAAAGGGAATGGACAAGTCTTGAACTCAGGATCTTGATCTCCTAAAGCCGATGCACTATTCAATAGCGCAACCTAAGTGGATAACTCACAAACACCAATGCCTCCTTGAAGATCATTGCACATTTTTTACTTGCTTTGTAAAAAAGGCAACCAGGAGCCTCGAAACCAAAACCTCCTCCCCCTTATGCACAAACCAAAGTCCTGCTAATCAATTCACCACACTATCCAACTATATGAAAAAGAGTAATGCCTCCTTTTCTCATTTCCTTTTGGTGACGCAAAATGACAATGCCTGCACTGAGAATCGAACCTGGGATCAATGCGAACAAAGCGCCTTATCCACTCTTGGCTGACCACCTAGGTGCCCCCCACAGTGATGATAGGGAGGCGTGCATCCTCTCCTTAGAGAGTGTAGATGTGCCTAGGGTGTGCCAAGTTGCCTGACAAAGAGCACGTGCGATTTGTCACCAAAGAAGGCATGCACAGGAGATTCAAGGGCGACATTTAAATTCAAACTGCAGAACTTGCTATGCCTCTTTTGCAAAAATGAATAGAAATTTGAGCATGAACCTTAGTAATGGGGGAATAGAAAGAGGAGAAATCACAAATTCCCCAAAAATGTTGAATAAGCAGATGAAAAAATATTTTTGTACCGCCTCTTATGCTGAAATCACTTATGAGGTCTTGAAGAGTAATTTGTCCTAAATATCGCATGAAGGACCAAAGGCTCCGAGCTAACTTTCTGCGTGACCAAGCAATGCTGCTCCATATCCGCTTTGATACCATGTTGGAATTCACAATATTTTCTAGAAACGAACAAAAGCAATCCATCCACTCAAATATTATATAGAAAGTGTAAAAGGACAAAAGAAAGGAAAAGAGACAAAGATTGGTGGGCGCCCCTAGGCATCATAAATAATCATTGTACAATCTGTGGATTAGATTCACAACACTCTGATGATTAAAATAAGATTTGGTGGGGGTAATTATACCAACAGCAAAACCCCAATTACATAATAGAGTTTAACCTAAGCTGACATAACAAGAGGGCTTAAGGTTAATTATAAGATATAAAGTGGGTTTAACTTTAACAAGATTAACCGTGGCCCATATGGCTCAAATAATAAAATATTACAAAGAATTCAATATATTGTACAATGAATGCACTTAGGCCTATCCAATATTACATTATGCAATGTCAGCCTTGGCCATGAATCATATTATAATTTCAACATCTACAAATACATACTACCTCTTTAGACAGTTTTTAGCTACACTGAAATGAATGTTAATGTAATTAAAACAAAGCTAATAGTAAGAGGCATAGTGTCCAAAGACAGACTTAAATTAGACTCTGCAACCCTCTTCTTGAACCAGGACTCTGGCCCAAAGCAAAACTCTGCAATGAGTCAGTAAATAAGAAAAATAAATAAAAGCTGGTACATTTTACTGAAAGAGACTTGGCAAAAGTCAAAATGACTTGGCTTGGATCACTTGACTTGCTGACTCCCTTGTACTCACAGACATGGGAAGTGTCTGAACACTATGATAAGAGGTACTTGAGATTAAGGTATGAATATCACTTTCCAGGATGAGATACGGAAAGTTGTTAATTCTTATAAGCACTTGGGCCTTTGAATTTGATTTTAGATACAACTAGAATTCTTGTGTAGACAAGTGTATAACAGGAGATATAAAATCTTTCTATGGCATGCCAAACAAATGCAGACAAATCCAGTTGTGGAATTAGAAATCAAGAAAGTTCCTTTTCACAATGTTGATGTTGATAGTAATCTTGTGTGGTTGTCCTGTTTGGGGTCTATTGAGAAAGTCCAAAAATAAAAATAATAATTAAAAAAAAAACATTTTTCGTTTTTTACTCTACCCTACAATATTAGCAAAATGCAGGAATGTTACTATTAAAACATACCCTGCCAATTTTTAACATATCAAACGAAAAAATAAAGGATAGATTACCATACAAGCCATGATTGTGACTCATGAAAAAGGATAGTACCAGGATGTGATGAAATAAATCCAAAAATGAGTAATCAAAGAGATTGATTAGACTTAACCATTCAGATCTTTGTACAAATGAAGGTAATGAAGATGCTTTTGTAGGATCCTAGTAACAAAAGAATATTCTACAACTATTTGACTAGTCCTATGGTAACCTACAAAGAATTATGCTAAGATAAAATCGATGTAAAATGACAGACAACCAAAATTTTATCCAAGATCACATTATCTTGCAATTGAAACAGGGGGATATAAAATCACAAATATAGAAGGAACAGGAGAACTTGAGGATGAAAGCATGTGATGCTGCATTGTCTTGTGCACCAAGAGATACTACATAAACACTCATCACAACATGATAAAATGAGCATATTATACAACTTACTGAGTTTGCCATCTAAAAAAATGTGGGTAAGTAACTATATCAAAGATGTCTTGGAACACCAAAAAATGAACACTGAAAAAACTCATATGGCTTGTAGTGACAGCATTGAAGTAAATGACAGCTAAGATCCATAAATATTTATGTAATCAACTTTCTTCACATTTCTTTATATTATTTCCCATGCCATAGGTTCTACAGGGTCTCCCATGCACAAAGTTTACCACATTTACAACCCAAAAACTTCATTTCATTTCAGTTCAAAAACTTGTGTCATTCTAATCAGAATAAAAATAAAAAATACAATGCAATTTAGATATCTGTCTTATTCAACAGATACAACAGCATGTTCTTAGACAAACCATAAGGCCCAATTCATGGAAGTTGTAGGTTAAGGTTCAAATGCACTCAGATTGCTAATGCTAAAGACAACTATGTGAACTCATGAACAAATACACTTTTCTACATATTCTATTCTCTTTTGGTAACAGTGAACCACTGATCATTTTCTTATTTTGCTAGACAAAAACATAATTTAAATATTAAAAATAAATTCATTCTGACATCTTAGAAAAGAGCCATGTTGTATCATCTCCATGCAGCAGAGATGGCACAACCTCACATATGCATTGCACAAGAATCACCATCAGCACTAAAAGCATAATTTCACAGTTAACAAATAATGTGGCATAGCATTTTGCAGACTATATCAAGCACACGAAATCCCTTGATTGCACATAAAGGATCATGCACTTAAGAGATACTTGTGAAAACAAATCAGCACTACATATCTTTGGTATTTGTACATTTAATGATGTGAAGACAGGAGAAGAACTATTTTAGGAGTAAACGAAAAAGATGAGGTAGAGATTAGCATCCAGAGATTTAATATTTTTTACATGTAAGTAGACACATGCACTCACACATGAGTACCTGTGTGCACACACACAGGGTAGAGGAACAATTAGCATATGATTGAAGAAGAGAGTTGGATGAGCTTCTAAGAATCTGATTGAGCACCATAATACTTCTGTAAAAATGCATGTAAGATTTACTGCAAAGGTGATAGTTGCAGTACTATGGTATTTCACTAGGATTTTAATACTCTTAGGGCCTCAAACTTGGGATTGACCTTGCTTGGTCCACATATAGCCAGTATGTTTGGCCAGTGATTGTGTCTAACAAAAGGAAGCCATATGCTGGCAAGAAAAGTGAAAATTGCACAACAATACCATACAGACAGTCTACTTCCAAATAAATTGAAAAAACACAGCCTATGGAGTGAGCTGCCAGCAGTGAAATGGAAAATCATAACATATTGAAGTTGTCATCCTAGCCAATTGGGTAAATCTGTAAAACTAAATATGACTGGTTGAATTATTGTATAGGAGAAATATAAAACCATTGGAAGGCATTTCCTCCTTATCAATCGTGATTTTTTGGCTGTTCTAAGATAATTTGAACAGCCGCAACAAACTGTTAACATTTCTGTTATAAGGTAGACGATTTGATCTAGACTGGGGCAAACTGCATAAGGACATTCATAATCTTAAAAATTTCACGGAGGAAAGGAACAACACGGTTTTGAAACCCGTACATGTTGCTTTCAGGCATTATATCTCGCTTTTATAACAACTGACACAAATTTATTATGACAATGTAATTGGCATGGAAGGCATGGTACAGCAAAAAGTTTGGTTATATCTGTATGTAACCTTCATGAGCAATAGCTTTTTCAATATTTCCCTAAGCATGGGTTATTCTATTACCCATTGAAAATAACTAGCCCGATTTCTACATTTCAACAGAACAGAAGGTAGTAAAAACAGTAAAGCACATGTGGTGATTTTACTAAGTAATAATTAGCATATGCTAAGAGTGCAACAGGTTGAGCAAAAACACTCTATTAAATAAGAATTGAGTCATTTAAGTTCAATTTCATGGTTTCTCTTTCAAGCAAGAATCAATGTTCACATCCTTGTAATTTTTTAATGTAAATGTAAGTGTACACATTACCTTTTTAAGTTAGATATAGGATATTAAGTATACGATTAGGTTGTCCTTATCCCCATAACACTTGATTTCACTACATTTTTTTATTTTAAGGATGTGATGTTGTTGACAAACATTCATTTATGCTTGGGGATCATATTGTATATTTCTATATTTCAGTAGGGTTGAAATCCAAGTGGTTGCTATAATTTGGTATGTGTATTTGAAGTTGGTACATAGGTATCCTCATTTTTAGTATACTAGGAAATTGTATCTTTCACACGTGGTCAACAAGTTTTAGGTTGTTGTTTTGTTCTACTATATTATATTAGTCATTGCTATGCTATATTGATTGTTTTTTCTTTTCATGGTGGTTGCTTCCTTTTTTTAGAGTTTTTCATCTTAAGAGCTAGCAATATGATTTCCACCAAAGTCTTGAGATCATTCATCAGTTCTCTAATGTGGGGTTTAGTCCCTCTTTGAACCAAAGCATTTGAGAACTCAACAAGTCTAACTCATCTAGCTATCATGTTTTTCATGATTTTACTATAGTATTTTACACTGTTTATTTGTTTTGGTTCTTTTTATTACCTAGAGACTTCTAAAATGCCATTTTGTTTAACAAATCTCTTGTTCCTTGTGTCCTTAGGTGTGCTCTCTAGGTACACACAAATTTTTAGTTTTGATTTTTGGTTGGACGCTAATGGTCCATCAAGCGTAATCCTTTTAGGTAAATCACTATAGTAGGAACTTTATCTTAATTTCGAAATTCACACAACTACAAGAAATTGTTTAATTCATAGTTGAGAAAATCATAATCGGATTGAAATTGGCATGAAAAAGAATCAGGAAAAATCAGGAATCGGCGAAAAAATAAGAAAAAACAGGCAAAAAAAACAGTAAATTTTCATTGAAAAAGCCAAAGAAAATGCAAATTTTCATTGAAGAAAAACTGTTTTCATGCATATCACATTATTTTGGGAAAAAATCGGCTAGGATGTGAACTGGGAAAAATCGGCTCAAATCGGGATTTTTTGCATATTTTCTCAACTATTTGAGCCACCCCTGATAAGTTAACTTTCATGTTAACATCTTGCAAGTTCACCTTGACTCTTTGCTGGTGAAGGGTTTAGAGGGTGATCTCATTTCTCACATCTGTATCCTCTTCCATATTCTTGAGCAATTTATTATTTTCCTTATTCTTGCAATTGACTTTGGACATCCATTTTCAAGACCACGCCTTGTTGTCTTATGGCTTTGAACATTTTCCTAGTTTGCATCATTAGGTGGTTGTGTCTTCCCAATTGGTTCATAATTGTCATTTGCCCTGACAATTGAATAAAGATACTTCAATCATACATGCAACAATAAATTACAAGACAAAACCTCTTGAACTTCAGTGGTACCTCCAAAAAAACTACTTGACATGTTAGGGTGGAGGAAGACCATCATCAACGAACAGCAAAAGATGGAAGTCTCTTGACATTCATTATTTTGAGACATGGCTAAGTGAGGTCTCCAACAAAATTTGTCTTCTTTGTCTAGTTAAATACATACAATGATCGACTCTTTAATTCAATCCAATAAAACCTCAGTCTCCCCACAAGTCACTTTTTTTCAGAATTTCAAATCAATGGCATGTCACTTTAATTGAGCGTCCTCTCAATTGTTGGGTACCAAGTTATCTCAGCTAAGCCTTGCATGAACCATTGGCCATGAATTATACCACTTGACCCCCATTCCATCTGTGGCCCATAAGTTATCTCAACCAAGTTATTTTGGTCATCAGGCAATGCATAACCTCAAAGTACCCCTAGTTCTGTTTCTCAGCCACAAGTAATCTCAGCTAAGCCTGAACATACCTCAACTAAACCCTAGATTCTATCAATAATCCAAAAACTCAATAAACCTTCCATTAATCACCATACAGTGAGTTACTTTGACCATCGGCTCATCAGGAGGCTCATCAGTTACCTCACTTGAGCATTTCAGCCATTAAACCTACAAATAAGTTTGACTAAGGAACTTATAACTCAAAAAACATAAAATCTGTATGAATGAAAAAGCTTAGTTTTCATAGTCAAATCACCATAATTTAACCACAGCAGCCATAATTCAACAATGAATATGGTCAAAGAAGTACTAAAGTTTAATGTAGTCAAAATAGTCAATTTCTTATATCTATGGTCAAACAACAGAAAATAAATGCAGCTTTATGTTTTTGAAGCAAAATGCTTCCTTCAATTAACATTATCTTTGTTATTCTTAAATGAGTTCAAATAAAGGTCAACAGTCTAGTCAAAGGTCTTAGTCACCCTACAAGATTTGCTGATGTCAGCAATATTGATTGCCCTGGACATTCTGCTTTATACTGATTAGAGGAAACTTGAAAGAGAATTTGACTTCACTTATGTCAGTAATGTAGTAATGAGGGTGTCTCCTCATATTTACAACAATGTTAAAGAATTTGACAGCTCATATCACACTAGTTGGCCTAGTCAGGTGCAACACCAAAATTACTACAGCTGTAAGTCTTTGATAAGTTGGGAAAGAAAAAATTAGGATTGTTTGTAGTTGAAAAAGCTGAAGAATCAAATGGCATTAGCTCGATGGGTTAATTTCAATGACTTTCAAGGAGGAGACCCAAATTCAAATCTTGCTAAGTGATACATGCATAATAGCCAAGCTGTTGTAATACCACTATCTGGTCATCATGGAATATGGGTGAGGCCCATTTCAATCCCACATAACCAATTGAAAAAAATTTGACAAAGTTGAGAAAATTATCATAAGTACAATGATTAAGGCATAACTACAAGATAACCATGATAAAATGAAATTCTGAAATGTGATGTCATCAGCTACTTTTACGTCTCCTGACTCAAACTTTTCTCCAAAGGCTTCTATAAGGCATTGTAACTGAGTGTATTTTTCAAGTCCCATTTACCTACTTTGGTTGTTCATGGACATTACTAGAAGTTGTTTCTTTCTACTAGCTTCAACACATTCAAAAAGAACAATATTAAGTTGTGAACAAGGCATTAAAGGAATATTATATTGCTGCAAGACTTAAACTTCAAATCATAATGTATTCTGTATAAGCACTAATATAAGGCCCATGTTCAAAGGATGGTAAACATATCTACAAAAAGATGTAAAGAAGAATGGTGATAATATTATGTCAAGGACAAGTCAAACAGTTTCTAACCAAAATGCATAATAGCTTCACCAAAATTATGAATTGTTATACATTACTTAGACATGCATCATCACCAGAAGGTATGTTCAATCTTTTCATCATTATTGAAAAAGGGAAAACAAGAAAAAGAAAGCAATATCCTATTGAAATTATTTTCCACCCAAGTTAATAGGAAGTATCAAAAGTTGACCAAAGGACATGCAATCCAAAACTAAAAAAGTGCAGAAGGTAAGAGATATAGCATAGAATGGTCTAAAATATAAGTAAGTGATCTTTGTCCTCAACAAAAAAAAAATATTTTACTCCTTAAGTTTCCATGCATAAAATATAACATTAAATGCAAAAACAATCTACTGACCAGCTTGAATGGATCCTTAGTAGACCAAATTGAACAATACCTCATGTGTCCCACTCGAAAACTTCGACCTTCTATTTTAACTCAAATCATGTAGTCACTAGGAAAGGAAAAAAATAAAAATTGTACTAATGTCCATGAGTGACTAAAGAGGTAAATGATACAAGATGTATAGTTTGGTTACAATAGCATGAAAGAGACTAGGTAAAGTTTGGTTACAATAGCATGGAAGAGACTAGGTAAAGACTCAAGATGTATATTTTGGTTACAATGGCATGGAAGAGACAAAATAGTCCTCGAAAGTTAAAATACAGAATTTTAAAAGTATTAAAATATCAAATGTGTTGTCGATGCAAATCAATTGAAGAAATAAACAAATCTGCTAACAAAAAAGGTAACCACTTATCGCAATGTTGGAAATTTGTCTTTTAGAATTATCAATTATGAAGTGAACCGATCCATACATTGTTTGCAATAGTTATATTTGATTCTAAGGAAGAGCAACAGGGCAAGATTGAAGAGCATCATTGTTCTAGGAACCACATTATGGTTGGAAACTGTGATCCTCGATCTACTTCTATTGCCTTAAAATAGAGTTAAATTTAGTTTTGGTACTTTATTAAGAAAATAGAACTTGACCAGCAACCATATTTTTATTTAATAGCTTAATGAGTCGAATAAGATATGGTCCACCAAGTTTCAAAGATGGAGACGACAGGGGAAAGAGTATCAAGTTTCAGGTATGGCTAAAGAGACCCCTCAACTTTAAGGGAATGCAAACGGACCAGGACATCAGGGTTGCCCCTAAAAATGGAGGATTGTATATAGCATACGACACTTTGAATGAACAATTAATAAAATGAATGAAAATTAAAAGTTCAAAATTGTGAAAATTATGAAGCATATTGTTTTCAATGATATTGATTTGATCAAGTCATCTCTCAGTATTTGCTTTAACATTAGTAAAATGGTGATCTTTCACCTGCTAAAAGGAGGAGATTCCTAACACTTCCCTAGTTCTTAATTGCCTCAGTGCCACATGAGCTAATTAAAGTGAGATTCAAGAAAGGATAGAAGTATAGAAAAAGTTTCCACCATACACAATTTTTTAAAACTATACAATTATTTCATTTTATTTTTCAACTTATAACTGATTATTTTTCAGACCTGTATATCTCATGTCTTTTTTATGACTAGATTATTTTCCTAAGTCAACCTATGCACTAAAGGAATTGGCTCCAAGATTGGAAAAGAGATGCCACGATAACAATAAATACTTGGATTTCTGGTTAGTTGATAAGGTGACAATTTAGCAGCGTCAGGGAGGGGAATCATACTTATGACACCTGAAGCCTAGAGTCAAGAAAGTAAAACCGGAAGGAAAGAGAATCATCAATAAACTTGCACGGATCCTAAATATGCATACAAGTATTTTCATCTGTTACATAACAAGCCATCATTTTACCATATTTTAAGAAAGATCTTTTCCAAATTGTTTTTACTATATGCTCTTGGAGATCCAACTCTGAATAGTCCCCCAAGGCAGAAAATCATTTCTTTCCTCCTGCACTACCTCTCAGAGTTGCCGTGCCAAGAGCAGACACTACATATAGCAGAAATGAGAAAAGAGGGAACTTCAGATGCATGGTCCTCTCTTTCTATAGCATGTCGTGGGAAATCAATACTGTAACAGTTCCATAACAACTAGAACATACTTTTTTTTTTTTTTGAGTACATACTTCTTATAAACATCCGCCGTGAGGATTGAACCCGGGTCACATCACCGATAATGCAAGTGGCGTCCTTGCCAGTAGACCACACTCACGCGGATAACTAGAACATACTTATCTTCAAGATGCATTCATACAGCTATGAGTATAATGAAAACAATTTCCAATTAAAATCATAGATTAATCCACAATACTCCTATATTTATACTCTGAGCTTGCAGAAACAGAAGAAAAATGCAGGACTACCTAAAACTGTGGAGAAAGTTTAACATACCTCAGCACTGAGAAGATAGGCTTGAACAACAGAGTGTCCAAAGGGATCAATCTGCCATCCAGTGCGTGGCATTATTCCAAACTCTTTCATAAGAAACATGTGCCCTAGAGTTGTTTGGTCTATCATGTCCACATAGAAAGTAACTGCCTCGTCATGCATACACCAACCCCCATTTCTGATAAAAGGAGTATTTCACCATGTCAACACTACATATGCTTGAGACAACAATATTTCAACATAGAAGTAATGCATGTATGATGCAGCACTGTATCTGCTTTAGATCAAATTTCAGAAGCTAATCAATTTACATGAATTCAAGCTGCCCAGAAGCTACAAGCTTCCGAACAATTTCTTTCTTTTTTTCATTCTGCTCCCTCCACCATCTTGAAAAGAAACCCTGAAGCCAGAAGGCCTAACCAATCAGAATTATTCCATGACTAAATAAATTAATCCAGAACAGAGGTCAATTTTCTTTTGATAAGCATATAACCTCAATTGACAGGAAAATGACCTATCTCTGTTTCACTGGGTATACAACATCTTAACAGAAGCCAAATCGATTTATCTTACCAACAGTCAGACATGCCAAAACAATAAAAAATGGCCAAATTCCCTTCCCATATGCATACAACATCTAACAAAAGAAAATGACACAGTTCTGTTTCACAGAAACAAACAGTAGAAAACAACAGAAGGTGATCTAATTGCACACCACTAGGCACATAACCCTAAACAATCCACAATGATCCAATTCCATATTCAATTACTAAACACAGAATCCAAAACAACAGAAAACACAATTCAATTCCCTTCAGATAAGCATACAATACCAAATTCCATTCCAACGAAAACATATCATGATACAACAGAAGCTGATTCAATTACATTCCAATGAACACACAACCCTTAATAAAACAAATGGCCAACTCACTTCCAATAAGCATTGAACCTCAAAAAGCAGAAAAAAAAAAGACCCATTCGATTGAATGCATAACAGGAAAAAACGAAAGTTAATCCAACTCCATACCAACAGACACACAGCCCAAAGAAGTAGGCAATGACCAAATTTGCTTCCGTTAAGAGTATAACTTCAAAGAACAGAAAATGACCCACATCAATTCTAAAATAACAGAATACTACCAAGTTCCATTGAAGTGGACAGACAACATTAACCAACATAATCCCACTAAATTCCATTCAATTTAGCATACAGCATTAAAGAACAGAATCCCACACTATCCCATAGCAATAACCATATAACCGAAAACAAATATCAAAATAAAAAATCACATTTCAACAAAATAACCCAGTGTATAATCTTCTTACCGTTTCAACATATATGAACTTCCTGTTTGGATCCTCCCGCAAGGCAGAAACAAAGGAATCCACAATGTACTGAACTGCTGCCACCTGCAAGCATCAAAAATCACAAAAATAACATAACAATAACTATACTCATGCTCTCATGCTCTCAACAGATTTCCTTTTCCACCTTCCGTCAATAAAAAAATTTCACTCCAATCAATACATTCCCTTCATGAATTCAAGAAATATTTAGCTAGTGATCAATAAAATGCCTTCCTGAATCCCATGTGTTCTATTTCTAATTTCCAATCATTAAGTCTCCAGATTGAGTTTGTACCAACTTGTATGGAACTATTAGACCAAACAATTTCCTTTCCCGTTTCCAACAGATAAAAACCTTTAATGAAACCTATAGGATTTAGGGGGAATGGTTAGAGTAAAGATTTTCATAGAGTAAGCCAGTGTACTTAGAATAATTAGTAGGGAGTGAAAAGTTTCATATTAAGGTTTAAATTTCAAAGGTGAACCCTACAATTAAATTAAATGGCATAAGCACAACTAATTAAACATTTCACTTTTCAAAAAAGCTCTGATCTAAGCTATTATAATATCACTATTCACAGTAAGATAATTTCAATCCCATATAACCAATTAAAAAATAAAAATAAAAAATCCCTCCAAAAATTTCAGAATCAGCTTAGCTTTCGACTCCAAGATGCCTTACTTTCTTACCCATTTCCAGTCATTATGTATTGAGATTGAGTTTAGTGGTCCCAACCTGTATGGAACTGTTGGACCCAACAAAATACTGATCAACTGTCTTAAGCCACCCAAGGTCATTGTGGGTGTGAGGAACTAAGTGCACATTTAGCTTCCCCTTCACTGGCCCTGCTGTGATGTTGTAGTCTATTGGCATGCATTGGCATAGACATAGTAAACTGACCAACAAGCTGCAAATGCCAAGCCATTGCAAGAGTGACCTCCCCATTCTCATTTTGCTGAATAGTGTTCCACTGTTGCCATTAATCCTGAATGGGCACTTATATATAAGCAAGTCCTGTGGATAAACCTCAGTGGTTATAAAAGCTTAGTGGGGACCCTGCATGGTAGTCAGTTTTGTACAACTGTTTGTCCGCTTTCTAGGAGATTTTGGATAAAGTTGTTTTTTTTGCTGGAAATTGCCCAATAGACTTCATGATAAGTAATGGTCATCTCCACTAAAGCAGACAACTTTCAAAGAGATTGAAGATATTGGGGACTGTAAATTACCAACTTTAGGTCTTGACGATCACATGGGAATATATGTGAAATCTAAATTGCATGAAAATTCGGAGCTGCTCGTCTTGCTTTTTGTCCATCTCAGTCTAGGGATCCATGATACGAGGGTAAACAAGTTGTTTAGATTCCAATTTTCATGGTCAAAAGGGTTAGTGCTATTGGGTAGATGTATAAACCATTTTTATACGTAGGATAATAATTGTATATTTATTGGGTTAATGGTACGTGGGCAATTGGCAGACATGAAGCTAAAATTTAAAATTCAACGTAATAGTCCTTTCATTGGATTCCTGGCAAAAATTGTATGAGAGTAAACTAGCATTCTTTGTCTGATTTGGCAGAGGGAGATAAGTCTGATGGCCGTAAGAGAGGACTTTCCCAAAAGAATCTTTTTTCTTTTAAGAAAGAAAAATTGGTCCATTTTTTTAAGCAATCGCAGTTACTTGTTTCTTACGGTCATCAGATTCATAAAATTTTGTTTTTCTACTCAATTTAAATTGAAATTGATGAGATAAAATATATCTGTTAAAATGTCCTCGTCTAACTAAATAATTAATTTACTGAAATTTGACTATGTCTAATCTTGACGATGGTATAGATTTTTTTTTGGGTGATATAGGGGAGTTGGTAACATTCACACTGTAATTGTCAAGAGGGGAGTGGGTAATTTACACTATTTTTAGTAATTGTCAAGTGTAGGGTTTAAACCACATGGGTTGCTTCTAACACGTACTACTTCGTTGTTGATGACCTGACGTGAGGGGATTCAAATCAAACTACTACCTTTGCAAACAGGCATGTCTCCAAGGTTTGAAATAAAATGAAATGAAAGATTTTAATTACGTCCGCGAGACCCAAACATGGCCTATGGGACCCCCAAACATGGAAGCACAATTACTCAAATCATATGACCATTAATATCCTTGAGAAGGTTGTTCCTTCTCCTGTTGATTTGGGTTAGCAACTCCCCAACTTTTTTATTTTACTGTCTTCAAATAACTTTGCCATAGACCCTTTTCCAAGCGTTTCTTTGTATTTGCCATGGATGTCTGAAAAACTCGGGCATTCATAGATGAAATGTTCCTCTGTCTCTATTGCCCCTGTGTTGCATAGAGTACATATCCTTTCTTCCCATTGTTCCTTGGGCGTTGTCCATCTCCCTGTTTCACATCTAAGCCTATGAGAGCTAGTCCTTATCTGAGCAATGAGGATTTTTTCCCTCCACTTGATTTCAGCGCCTATATACGCTTTTTCCTTGTGGTCATACGTTGGGTTAAACTTTGCAATATAGTATTGTCTTTTCTTGCTTGCATTTTTCCACATTCCACTTCTAAACTTTTCATTCACATAGTTTTTTATGTCTTTGTTGAAATTTGGGCATTCATTTATGTTGATTTCCCAACGTTTCATCCATTTCTGATTTTGTTTCATCCATGTGTTCTTTCGCCTATGCAGCTCTTCGTCCCTAGCTGCCCTAGGCCATCTGTTGTTTTTCATGTTTTCTGTTTTTTTCAAGTAACATAACAACTTGGTCATAGCAATTGCCTCTAAAGGGAACATTCCAGTTTCAGCTAGAATAATTTCATAAGGGACTGTGGCCTTAATTCTGAGAAAATTTGTGATTAGACATTTTTGAATCCTTTCTATTTGCCTCCATTTTGTATTTGTCGTGCCACTAGCCCACACCTCGCAGCCATACAACACAACCGGTGTGACAAGTAGGCCAAATAAGACCTTGGTGGTCTTCCAGTCCCACAACTCGGCATTCCTACACCTATTTTGAAGTGCATATAGCGCTCTCCAACCACTTTGAGTTCTTTTCATCCTACATGTATTCCAATTGAGCTTGTCATGAAAGTCTATGCCCAGGTATTTGTATTCTACCACTACCTCAAGAGGTTCTCCTGCAAACTGAAATTCGAGATGTTGCTTCTTCTTTTTTGTTGAAAAAATCATGATTTTTGTTTTGCTCATGTTCACCTGCATCCCAACTTCCTTACAAAAGAGTTCTAGAGCCCGAAGGTGATCTTCTAGATCTTTAGTTGTTTCGGCCACAAGAATTACATCATCTGCATACATGAGGAGTTTTACCACATATTTGGCTAAGTGCACACCCTCTCCCCCAAATTTGTTTATCCATTCTTCTAACTTGTCAATGTACAACCCAAATAAGGTCGGAGATAGAGGGCAACCTTGTTTGACGCCTATGTCACTCCCAAAACATTCAGATAACCCTTCCTGCATTCTGATTCTAGCCTTTACATGCTCATATAATCTGTGAACTGCTGCCCTGTAGTGAATTGGAACCTCTAGCTCTTCCATTTTGCTCCATAATTTTTTCCTTGGCACTATGTCAAATGCCTTTTTGAAGTCTACAAAACAACAAAAAGCCTCCTCTTTTTTGTCCCATATTTTTTCCACTATGTGTCTAAGCGTGATACAATGATCAATAGTTGAGTGCTTGGGCCTAAAACCCGCTTGCCCCTTTGCTCTCTTTCCCTTTTCTTCCGCCCATATGTTGATCCTACGCTCTATCATACTCCCAAACAACTTTGCAAAGAGAGGGTTGATCATGATAGTTCGATAGTTTGAGGGATTATTTACATCTCCACTTTTAAACAAAGGAATGGTCAAGCTAGTTGTCCACTCTGTAGGGAAGCCGTTTTGTATGACCTCATTGAAAATTCCTTTGATTTGTGGTGCAAGAATATCTACCCCCATTTTATATGCTCTGCTTGAAGATTGTCTATGTCATGGGCTTTACCAGTTGCTAACTTTTTTATCCCTTGAATAATGTCTTCATTTGTGAAAAGTTCTTTCTTGACAATGATAGTAGGGGGTGTCTCCTGCTGATTACTATGCTCATACAATTGTTTTGAATACTCCAACCATTGACTAGTTGTTATGCTATTTTTAGTTTGCATCTTTTTCACGCTTAGTTCCTTCCAAAATTTCTTTGGTTCATGCTTCCCTAAGTAAATCAATTCTTTCCTCCTTGTTCTAGTGTATTCTTCTTTTTTTGCCCTTACTAGTTTCTCATATGCTTTTCTGTTTGCTCTTGTTTTACCCGTTGGTTCCTTTAGTAATCTTCGTGCTTTCTTGCAATCTTCATCGAACCATGGGTTGGTTGGGAAGCTATTTCTTTCTTTCTTTTTAGGTTTAGCTCTCTTGCATTTGTTTAGAGCTTCTTGGATAACGTGCATTAACCATTCACTCTTATTGTAATCTCTGCTACTGTGAGGTAGTCCCTTTCTTTCCCTTTCTTGTAACTTGTTATTCAATGTTGCCCTAAAACTCTATCGATTTTCTTCTGTTAAGAGAATGTTTCCCTTGTGAGGAAGTTTGTTTTGATTGCCTTGCATGTGTTTTTCCCTTGGTTTGTCTCCTTGCATTTGAAGTTTCATAACAATTGGGTTGTGATCTGACTTAAGTTCCACTGGAGAATCTTCCACTTCTAGCTCCTCTATTTTTGGTATGCAATTTTGTGAGCATATTACATAGTCTATTACACTTTGTCCCTTATATGTTTTGCATGTATACTTTCCTGAATTTTTCCAACTGTTCATCCCATTGCAAATAATCAAGTTGTGTATGTTGCAAAGGCCTAACAACTCTTCTCCATATTGCGTGATAGCCCCATGCTCATCTTCTGAAGTCCTGGTCCACTGTTGATTTTCCTCTTCTGGCATCCAAAGAGGATTAATCTCAATATCTTCGTTACCTTCTAGAATGTTAGCTTGCTTATTTGTTGTCCTTGCATTGAAGTCTCCAATTAATATAATCTCCCCCAACTTACTGTATATCAAAATGTCTCTTTTTAGGGAGGAGTATGGGTCTTCTCTATTAAGGTCATGTTTCTTATAGAATTTAGAATTCTTGGGAGCAAAATAACATGTTGCTATGCTAATAACTGACTTATTTTCTAGGATCTTTATCCAGATGTACTATTTGTTTTCATATTGTTTTTCAATTTTAATGACCCTATCCCACTCCTCTTTTATTAAAACCATAATACCCCCATGCCCCTTGCCATTTTCTGTTGCTTTATTCCATATTGCTATTTTCTTGTATCCCACAAAGTCTAGAGTCCTACATCCATCGTGCTCATGTGTTTCCATCAGGATGATTATATCTTTATCTCTAGCAATGGGCCCTAACCCGGGTCCTCTTCTCCAAGGGTAACCTCTACAATTCCAACTTACCATCGTAAGATGTTCGTTCGAGTGAGCCATACTCCCTATTTGTTTTGGGTTTGTTTAGATGTGATGTACGCCTTTCCATTTCTTAAATATGCCCATCTCCCTTCATTCCTTGCTGCCCTCACCTTTTCCCATTCCTTATTTCTTTCTTCCTACTGTAGAAAGGTTAGGTCATCATCTAAATAGAATTGTGACCCTCTCAGCATGCCTCTATTTCTTAATAACCTTGTTTTATCCTTGTAGCTCATCAATGTGACCCGAATATGCCTATCTCTGCCTCCTTCTCTCAACTTGCCAATTTTACCTGCTTGTTTGATCTGACCTTTCCATTGTAACCGATCTGACAAGAAGTCCCTGGTTAAACGGTTTGTGTCTTCCCTATCCCCATAATCTTTTAACCCTTTGATGATTATGTTTGATAACTTCTCATGTCTTTCTTTCTCTTCTATTATTTGAATTTTTACTTGCTTCTCTATCAACTCTTTCTGTTGATTGACTAGTTCTTTTACTACTTGAGACCATGTCTTTGCCTTTGCTAATTCATTTTGCAGCTCATTTTCTCTTGTTTCCATGTTTTGGAGTGTTTCTCGTACCTCTTTTATTTGTCTTGCATTTATTTTTTCCACCTCTATTGTATCATTGATTGGGGAGTGGATGGCTTGTTTGAGGACATGCCATTCACGTTGACCCATGTTCGCAAGGTTTTGTAGCTTTGACACTTGCTCCTTGAGTAGGTTGTTTTCCTTTTCCAGCCTCTGATTGGTGTTTATAACCTCATCTAATTTAGTATCTCTTATTTTCTCCCTCCTTTCCATGCTCTCAAGTTTCTCTTTCATCTTCATTAGCTCTTGCACATAAAGTCTTGGTGCCCACATGAGTGGCGTGGTTGTGGGACTGTAAATTTCTTCCCTATCTTGAAACTCATTTTGGTGACCTCCACTTTCCATGCTAAATGCTTTCTTGCTTTCATTTCTGATTTTTTTATCCTTGCTTGTTTTTTCTTCTGTGTTCTTGTGTGTTGTCGCTTTGCCTTTGTCTCCTTTTTTTTTTTCTTCCTTCCCTCTTTTGTCCCCTATGTTGGTCTGACTGATCTCCCCGTTCGACGATGGTTAGTGCCTTTGATTGTTCCTTATTCTCCACATGTTTATGTGGTAGAATATTCTTTACTATTATTTTCCGCTTAGTCCTCTTCATTGTTGTTGCCCTTGCTCGAGCTTGTCGATGCCTTATTATTCTCCAGTATTGTTTCACATTGACATATATCGGTTTTGCCCTTCCTTCTTTGGGTGTCTCAGATGGTAGTATTGTTGTATGCCCTATTGCTTGTGGATATGTCAATCCCCATGTTCCATTAGCTCCGCTGATTGGAATAGTATGTGCATACACGGAGACCAATTGTCCTAGGGTTTCTACTTGTTCTTGCAATTGTTGCTTCCCTTCTTCCATTATCGAACCACCCCTATACTACTGATCTGTTCTTTCCTGTTCCCTGTCAAACTTTCATAAAACCTAAATAATTTCAAGCACTAAATCAAAGACATCGAAACTTACCTTGCCATTGAAGCCATTTTAGTGATTTGTGTAGGCTCTTCTTTTTCATGATTAATTAATATTTAATTCATTTCTAACCTTAAACCCCAGATCTACTATTGCTGAAACCCACCAGATTTACCACTATCGAAGCTCACCAAATCTACCACTGTCGAAACTCACCAAATCTGCCACTATCGAAGCTCACTAAATCTATCACTATCGAAGCTCACCAGATCTACCACTATCAAAGTTCACTAGATCTATTATTGTCAAAGCTCACCAGATCTGCCACTATCGAAGCTCACCAGATCTACCGCCCACTAGATCTACCATTGAGATTGATTTGTGGTTGTTTCCTCTTTAAAAGAAATACTTTATTTTATTTAGTAAATTAATATATGTGGTCATTGAGATTGATATGTGGTCGTTGAGATTTATCTATGGTCGTTTAAACCTAACCCTTATAATGTTATGTAGACACATAAATATTATAAAGTGATAGGAGTAGATGCATTTCCCTTATTATTTTAAAAACAAGTTATCTTCTAGTAGGAAAAAAACCTAACTTTAAAATAATTTTAATTTTTTAAAAGTAAAAAAAAATAATTTAAGTATTCATTTCCTTCTAAATTTTTTGATAAGATAAAAAAAGTAAAAAAAAGTTGAAAAGTTAGATAATATAGAATTTTTGTTTTATTAAATGTTACAAAATAAATAAATAAATAAAATTTATATATATATATATATATATATATATATATATATATATATAATATTTTTTTTGGTAAGTTAGATTTTATATACAAAAGTGGGTTTTTTGAGAGGATCCCAAAACCTTATGACAGTAAATGTCATAGCATGCAATAACAAAAAAAGGCCCATTGGGCTACATTATCCATCAGAACTAGATACCTTAATATTCGAAAAAAACCCCCCAAAATAGTGACACCGAGATTAGAGGCCGATGGTAGCCCCAGATTTGGACAACATCCCAAAAAACCAACGTAGTTGAAGCTGCCAAAAACCAAACATAGGAATGTCTGCACACTACCTCAGACTTTCTCGGGATCCTCATGTTCGTCTGAGCCTCCACGACCCTTATTTTTGAGATGCTTCAGGATCCTGATCATTGCGTTAGTCGAATTGGCGATGTTAGCCGCCATGTCCAGGAGAAGCTGGTGAGATAGCACCTCTGCCTCGCTTTCGATGTCAGAACTGATGTGTTGTGGTGGGGTGGACTTCTCCACCTTAGCCTTCTTCAGTCGCTTTGACGATCTAGGAGGAGGAGAAGTTTCCATGTGTTGCCCTCGCTTGCTAGGCCGACTGTAGGAGGAGCCTTTGAAGGGAGACTCCTTGATAAGGCTAGGCAAACTGGTTTGAACCGGACTAGGCAACTGCTCTTCAAGGATTGGGAAGCCAGAGGTGGCACTGGTTGTGGGGGAGGGCGGTTAGCAATGACATGGCAGTAAATAACAGCCATGAGCCCTTGGTGTATGGGTTTGTAGCGAGTCTTCTTGCACTTTTCGACAGAGATGGTGAGAGAATACACCAGGTAGACATGAATACATACTTGTTTGGCATCCCTAATGTGGTTGACAAAGCTAATGTGAAAGCTTCTCAAAGGCTTGTTAGGATCATCACACATGATATACTGCATCACAGAGATCATGGCCATATTCTAGGGTTCAGGGAGGGCGGTGCGAAGCAGGGCCAACTTGTCCCAACCTAGATTTTTGCATTTCTCAGGAAATTGCTCCAATTCCTCCTCCCAATTATGTTTATCTCTCCTTATGTTGCATCCAACCACCTACAGACCTGTAATTTCGTACAAAAGTTCCACCATCACTTTGAAGTGAATACCACGGACACAAACCTCCCCTCTATTCCATGTCTTGACGAAGGCATTGGTGATGTCTTCTTCGGCTACTTGGAACTTTTGGAGGAAAGGAACTAGGCCTTTGAATTTCATGAAGGTTAGGGCATCATTGCACAAGGAAATCTCAACGGGCTTAATGTAGGGGCTTGCCATGGAAGACAAAAGGAAAGGAATAGGGCTCTGGGAAAATTTAGGACACTCCTCTCGCGACAAAGCAGACAGACTTGAAAAAGAAATCACAAATTGAGGCAAAAAGGCCGACCTTGGGTTAAAAAAGACATCACAAGGGGGAAAGTGTCTAAGGTGGATAACCCGACTTCGAAGGTGCCATGCGTGGCCTAGGAACCAAGCTGCCTCAAAATTGTCGGGCTTCAAGTTTTCGAGGGAGGAAGACGGGGGCGGCCCCTTGAGATGGTCAGTGATGATGCAACAGAACCCAATCAAACTCTTTCATTGGGCGTGACTATGATGATTAGCTAGTCACACCGTGTTGGTAATTGTCCCTAAGTCACCTCTATGGTTTCTAAGACTGACAAAAATTCTAACCACCTCACTGGGACGGTCCTCGGGGGACATCGTAACCCACCCGCCACTGATATATTCAATCGAGTTGCCTGTCATGAAGATCTAGGCGATAAAGAAGTGGACACATGGACTAGAAGCTCCATTGTCTTTTAGCCTCTTGCGGGGCGCTGACAGGGCATTATCCCTCCTCATGATTGGAATCCTCTTCATTGTCCTGATTGGCTACCTTCTCGACATCGACAAGGAATTTGTGGTGCCAAACCACCAATCAATTGGACAAGAGTCCTTTGCTTGCCGTGTGGTCTGCCATAAAATTGCCTTCTCTGTAAGTATGCTGGACTTGGGTGGGGTTACTTCGATGGAGTAGTTTCCTTGCCTCATTGATGGTGTTGCTCACCCTCCAGGCAGGGAATTTGAAATTTAGCATGTAGTTGATGACATTCATGGAATCCCCCTCGATAATGGTCGGTATGGGATCCTCTCAAAGGAGTTTGAGCCCTCTCCATAGAGCTCTAGCTTCGATGATATGGTTAGTTTGGGTTCCCAAGATTTTACAATATGCCATAATAAGCTTACCATTCTGGTTGCGTACCGCTTCTCCTACTCTGACCGAACCTGGATTACCTTTAGACGCCCCATCAAAGTTGAGCTTTATCCACCCTTCAAGAGGATGCTTCCACTTGACTTTCTCTCTTGCAATGTTGGGGGCATGCTGCTTGCCACACCCACAGGGGATGTTCAAGGTCCTGAATATGGCCTCTTCAAGGGTCTGTTGATGGCTGGAAGGACAGGGGATCCCTATAGCAAAAAATATGGTTCTGGAAGCTACAGATGGGGGATCCCTAGGGGAATTGCCAAAGACTCTACTATTACGTTCTAGCCAAATCTGCCAGATAAAATTATGAAGACTAATGTTCCACAAAAAATGGAGTTTAGGATTGCGAAAAGGGTTAGTCCACTGAATGAAGACATCCTTGGTAGACCTAGGGAGGATCCACTGAATCTGGAAGGTGGATAGGATGATGCCTAGGATCGAGAAGGAGAAATCACAATGTAAAAACAAGTGGTCTAAGGACTCCTAGTTTGCCTCGCAAAGGTAGCACCTATTAGGAATAGAGAAGCCACGTTTGTGGAGATTATCAATCGTGAGGGCTCTATTTTGAACGACTATCCATGAGAAGAAATTTATCTTAGGGATCAGGAGTTTCCTCCAAACCATGTTGTTTGGAAAGCTTGAATCTTGGCATTGGCTTTGAATGTCGTAGGCTGACTTAACTAAAAACTCACCGCTATATGAGCCTCTCCAAATGGGCCTATATGGGCCTCTGCTAGTAGGGATGGTAGTCGACCAGAGCGCGGAGGAGAGGATGTCAATTGCATCCTCTAGGTTGATGGCCTCGATGGTCTTCTAAAGGGGGGATCCATTCTGCCAAGTAATAAAGTCATCCACCTTCTTCCTCACATTAGCATCCAATATGGTATTAAGATGCGCCAGCTCAGGTCGCTCAATCAAAGGTTCCTCATGGACCCACCTGTCCCTCCAAAATTCTATGCTTCTACCATCTTTGAGGATCCACCTCAACCCGTCTTGAATCAACTGACAGGTCTGAATGATGGCTTTCCAAAAGGTCAATCCAATAGTGGGGATCCCTTTGTCAAGAACAGAGTGGTTAGTAAGATACTTCCTTTTGACTATTTGAATCCACTCAGCCATCCTCCTGAAGCCTAGACCTCCTTGCTTCTTTCTTTTGCACACCATATCCCAAGCTAATAGGGGGATCCTTGTCTTGTCATCGTAGCCTGACCATAAAAATCTTCTCTACATCCATTCAATCTTACGGTGCACAGTCATGGGAATCTTGAAGATTGACATAAAGTAGATCAAAATTCCTTGGAGGTAGGCCATGGTGAGGGTTGCCTTAGTTGCTTGAGATAAAAATTTGCCCTTCCAGATTGTCAACTGTTTTTGGATTCTTTCAAGCACATTGTTCAACATGCCCTCCTTGGATCTACTACAGAAAAGGGGAAGGCCAAGATAGGAGGATGGGAGGGCATCGATGGAGCATCCTAAGATTCTTGTGATCTTGGATTGTCGCCCCATAGGGGTGTTAAGGAAGAAGATATTGTTTTTAATGTAGACTTTATGTCCTGCAACTTTTTCATATAGGGAAAGAATGTGCTTGATGGACTTGGCCTGGGCCATAGAGGCTTGTGTGGATAGGATGGTAGCATCCACAAATTGCTGATGAGTGACTACCCCTATCCTAGAGGCTGCTAGAATGCCTATCACCTTCCTCAATTAGGATTCCTTGAAGGCTCTACCCAAAGCCTCAGCTAGAATGATAAAGATAATGGGAGACAGCAGGTCCCCTTAGCGAAGGCCTCTAGCACTCAGGAAGAACCCTGCAAGGGATTCATTGACTAGGATGGAGAACCAGGGAGAGGAGGAGGAGCCATAAATGAGATCAACCCATGAGGGATGGAACCCGAACTTAAGGAGGAAATCACGGAGGAAGTCCCTATCTACCCTGTCAAAGACTTTGTTCATGTCAAGTTTGATGAAGAGGGCAACCTTCTTGGCTAAGGCTGAGTGAAGGGTCTCATAAACAATGATAAATCCATCTAGGATGTTCCTACCTTTCATTGAGCTACCTTGGTAGGGGTCAATGATGAGAGGGAGGATGGGCTTCATTTTGTTGGCCATAGCCTTGGTGAGGATTTTGTAGAGGACATTGCATAGGCTAATGGGTCTGTAATTTGACAGAGTTATGCAAGCTGGGGAATTTGGAATGAGAGATATGAAAGTGGAATTGATGCTTCGAGGAACGACCTTGGAAGTTTGAAGCTCTCTAATAGCCTTATAGACATCGACCCCAATGACATCCCAGAAGGTTTGATAGATGCGAGGAGGAAACCCATCGGTCCTAGGGACTTTTTTGAGTTGCATGGAGAAGAGGGCCTCTTTGATTTCTTTTGAGGTGAAATGTCTAATCAACATAAGATTGGCATCTTGGGGGACAACCACCGAGATATTAGCAAGGAGTTTAGATTTGGCTTGGTTATCACTCTTTGGATGGTTTCCAAGGAGGTTCTGGAAAAAGGAGACCGCTTCAAACCTTATCTCAACAATATCCCTGGTGGTGGATCTGTCGCTGCATGTGACCTCTTAGATTTTGTTGGATCCTTTGTGTCTCATAGTGGAGGCATGAAAGAACCTAGTGTTTGATTCATCCTCTTTGACCTAGAGGTCCCAGGATTTTTGTCTCCAAAAGGTTTCCTCCCTAGCAAGGATGTTGTGGTATTTTGCTAGGAGTTTCCTTTCATTATCTCTAGTGGTGCTGTTGTGATCCCCTACCTCGATCTACCTTTCTATTTCCTGGAGTATTTCTGTGATAGAATTTTTGTAGGAAAAGATATTTCCAAAGACCTCACTATTCCACACTTTTAGTTTTTCCTTGACCATTTTGAGTTTCTAAGCAACTTTCATGGTGGGGGATCCCGAGAAATTTTGTTGCCACCAGGACGTGATCTCAACCCTGAGATCCTTATTGTGAATCCACATGGATTCAAATTTGAAGGGTGTCTTGAAAGAAGGTGACTTGCCTGCTTCAAGGATGAGGGGACTATAATCTGAGCCAATCCTCAGGAGGGCAAGAAGGGAGGTATCCACGAAAGTGGGAATGGATTCTTGGGAAATGAGGAATCTATCGAGCTTTACCTAGATGAGTCCACTACTTATTCTTCTATTGCTCCAAGTGAAACTGGACCCTTTGAGTTGGATGTTAAGAAGTTCATTGAGGTTGACAAAGTCTCTGAAATCCTCCATGTTTTTGCTAAGGGTATCGAGACCTCCTCTTTTCTCATAAGGGTACAAAGGGCTGTTGAAATCTCCTCCAATAATCCACGATATGGTGTTGAAGGTAATCCTCATATGGCTAATAGTTTTCCATATTTTTGCTCTCTCGACGAGAGAGTTTGGGACGTAAATGTTGGTCAAAATCCAGGAATGGTTGTTAGTCTTGGAGTGGAACAGGATGTTGAGGATTCTGCTAGAGGACGACAACAACCTTCCTTCAACCAGGGCTGGGTCCCATAGGCACACGAGTCCTCCTGAGGATCTGTTGAGTGGTATTTTCACACATTTGTGAAAGTACACTCTCCTTTAGGATTTGGGCTCCAAATCCCCTCTTGCAAAGAAGTTAAACAACCAACTTCTCCAAGGTTTCCGCTATATTAGCATTTGCATGTGTATTAGTAATCTCAAATAAAGATATTCAATTTAAATGCTTGGAACACCTTAGTGATTGCAAGTAACTGTAAACAAGGGGCAATGTTGGTTTATTTTACCATGAAACTTTAGTGATTTTTCATTGAACCAAAATAAATCAAATGTGAGTTGGCCCTCATATGACCACGATGTAGTGCTTTAATTCCTTTTATCTTGATGGTTTTAAAATAGATTTTATCTTGTATTAAATCCTCAATGATGAATAGGGTCTTCAAATGTAGCTTCAAAATGTCACTTTAACTTATCCCTCTTAAATGAAAACAAATTTTCATCAAGATGAACAATTAAGTGCTTTGAGAAAACTACCTCCAATGTAATACTCAAATTACCCCTCTTTCGTAAAATTAGAATTTTTATAAAGAGATGGTAATTTTAGGCACAAAATGGAAATTTGTGAAAATGCCATAAAACATATCTCCTTCAATGAAACTGGAATTTTCATGAAGGGGATGTCATCATAGTCTCATGAGTGCAAAACAAAACTGAAAAAATGAAATTGGACCTTAAAATGGAAATTTTCTATTTTCGGATTTTTAAAATCTGTAACAAAACAACAACTTCGATGAATTTTTAAAAATACTAAACAACCCCGAAAATGAAATTTCAAAGTGCGTATTGGAATTCTGAAGTATAACCTACGCACTGGTGAAATTATTTTTAGATTTTGAAATTTTTTTAATGTTTATTTTAATGCCTAAAAATAAGAAAAAATTCTAAAATTAAAATTTTTGAAAACAAAAAATTAAAAATTTGCATCAAAATAATTGCTGAAAATGCAGCAATGCAAAAGCTCCTTCAGTTTGATAGCACCCCATCCTGCAAAACCGAATATGTGAGAGTTTCGTACATGCAACCTAGCCTATTTGACTTGCAAAACAAACACAATCAAAGTAAACTAGGTGCTGGCTCCTAGGGTTTAAAATAATTTCCAGATTGCAGACATTCACATGAAATAACCCAAAACAATGGCATAAATTTCACATACAAATCTGAAATTTGAAAAGAGAAACATAGAACAATTAAAATGAAGCATGCAGAAAATTTCTCATCCTTTCTTGCTAACAAGGCCTGAAATTTTTGAAGAGAAGCTTTAGCATTCAAATTAAATTCCAAGTTTTACAAATGCGGCCATGCCAAAAGTCCCCCTCCATTATGCAAGTATTTCCACCAATTTTTAAAGTTTCAAAAATGTCTCTTCGCTCCCTTCGTTTGGTCAAAAGGATCTTCAAACGCTCCGTTTTCGTTTTCCTTGGCTGACTCTTCATTCTTAGATGACTTTTCGTTTTTATTTCTCCCTTTGGTTTTCATGCAGGTTGTTTTGTTCTTCATTGGCTTGGCTGGGTAATGAATCCCCCTGCTTCCGTTACACATTTTACTTTTAAAACGTTTTATGGATCTGTATGATCATTATGCCTCCATAGGTTTCACCTTGGATTATATATCATTAATCTTTATTCAAGACTTGCCATACGCCCTTTTGTCTTTTCCTCGATACTACCCCGCATACGAGAAAACAACAGTCACAATACAATAAAAATATAATGTGGTGGCCACATACTATCTTTAATTACTTCCCAAATATAAACATAGTGCAGGTAGGAAGAGTGTTCAAACGTCCTCTATCGCCTCGATCGGTATTTCTTCGGAGCTTATCGAAGCCTCTCGCTGCTGCTGCTCCTGCGGCGTTGCACTACCGTGTCCACCTAGAAACGACCTTCCTTCAATTTACCTCTGACGCTGATTTGAAACATGGCGTCATCTGCGTTGGCTGAACTGCTGCACATTCCGCTGCTCGAATTCTACGACGTTATCTGTCAGGCTGTCGTCTGTTATCGTGAAATATTCCTTCTATTGTATACGTTTCCACATTTCAATGTAACTTAACATTACCCCTTCTATTTTCGAACTCCTCTAAAAACCATGACTGGCGTTCGAATCTGATAATTTGCTATCGAGCCATTTCGTTAACACTATACTGGAAACAATCACTCGACACATCTTCGTTAACACTATACTGCCACTCATTCCACTTTCCAAACCTCCCTGGTGAACACGAGACCTCTACGCAAAACTGTCTCGCTAAAACACTCTGCTATGGCACTAGTAGGTGAATGTGTGCATTTTTTATCTATTTGATTTGAACCTGTGTGCTCCATGATCTCCGTTGTCACATTAGAAGAAGAGGTATTAAAGTGGAACAAAATTCCAACAGTATTCAATGGGCCACCATGCTTCTGTCCACTGCATTCTTTGAAGCAGAATCCACATCAATATTTGACTGCCATGTATATGTTTTACCGACTTCTTCGTATCCAATCAGCTCGCCTGTGCATCACACCCAAATTGCTCACATGTCCGCGCTCACCGATGAATTTGCTGGATTTGCAGAGGGCTACTGACAGTTCTTCCATAACATCTATCCCACATCCATATGTAGCTGTCGTGTTGGAGACAAAGACCCTGCACACAAAACAAATCACCTATTAAATTGGAATCCAATTTATTAGTGCACCACCAAATCCTTTACTATATTACGTAATATATTAAATATATATTTTTTATTGAGTAAATACTTCTTATACATATACGTATCCATCGTGGGGTGAACTCGGGTCACATCACCGAAAATGCAAGTGGTGCCCTTGTCGGTAGACCACAACACAATAAAAATATATATATATATATATATATATATATATATATATATATGTGAGATGTATATACTTAAATTCATTTGTTATTTTCATCTTCTATTCTTTGACCCAAACAAATGAAATAAAACCTAACAACTGGACATCAAACTTTCAAACGATAACACTGACAAAACAAACTTGCCGACACACAAAGTGATGATAAAAAGGAAACGTCAACGAGAAAATGACCACAAAGTCGTTAACAAGAAAATGACGACAAAAGTCGTCGACAAGAAAAATTTGTCGACAAGAAAATATTGTCGATAAGAAAAAGTTGTCGACAATAAAATATCATCGACAAGAAAATGACAACAATAAAATATTGTCGACAAGAAAATACTGCCAACAAGAACCGACAACAATTGCAAAACCTACGACAAACGAAGGATTAGACACTAAAAATGAAATGCCAACACCTGGATATCAAAACGAAAAGGTGGGTCCCCAATTTTGGGGTGTGTTGTGGATCAGCCACAACAGGATCCTTGGGCGGGGCTGAACAGGGTTTCCCCTTTGTTCCAGATGATGTTAGTCAATTTTTGGGAGGAATTTTCATCATTTTTGGTTTCTTGGATGATGAAAATAGAGGGATTGATTTTTTTTCTAATGTTAGCAACTAGACGTTGTTTGGCTACTCCGTTTAGGCCTCTCACATTATAGGAGAGGATATTCATTTCAAGTGCTTAGGATTTCTCTGACCTCCCTTCACCTGCTGAAGGGGAGGTTTGGATCCTCGCGAGTCATATTTTTGGAGGTCGGGGTCTTCGAAGAAGAGAGTCAGCTTGGTCCCATTAGCAATATCCTCTGTTGTTTATTTATTTCTTTGATCATTACTTGATGACCTTCCTCTTTTCTTTTTGTTGTCGAAATCGATATCCTGCTTTTTGCTCCTAGTGTTTTTGGGACTAACTTTCCCAGTTGGAAGGGGAAAGCTTCCTTCTTCTTCAAGACCAGGGGAGTGAGAGCCCTCGCCCCTAATCAAGTGAGAGGGGGAATTCCTGATGGCAACAAGATAATCATCTATATAGGGATTATGGGTGATGATGGGAGTGAGGGAATGTACATGAGTTATGGGATCCTCTAAGCAAGGTTCTATTGCCATTACGCTCGATGGGAGCCCGAGCTAATCCTAATTTGATGACCCTCCTTGCTCATACCTTTGGATTAGATCCTGATAGGGGGTCATGGGTTGCAGCCTAGAGCTGGAGGGTAATGCCTCCTTTACAACAAAATTCCCTATCTTCGACTTGCCCCTTTAATCGGACCCTTAGGGCCTTGGTTTTAAGCCTTTAGAGAAGGACATTGGAAGTGAAGGTGACCTTGGGTGTTGTAATGAGTACAGAACGCAGGTTTGTTCTCATACTCGATTGGTTGTCATTTAATGAGGGTTGGTCCCCGATAAAGATTCACGTGGGTAGGGAGCTATGTTTCCATATTGGTGGAAGAGTCGATAGCGATCAACTCATTGATGGTTCTAGATATCCCTCTTAGGACATTCTTGTGTCAGCACTGGAAGGGTAGATTCGACAGTCTGACCCATATCGGGGTGACAATTATGTTTTGAGTTTCAAGATTAAAGTCCTTACCCCATTTGCAGAGGAAGTGGCTCTTGCGCCCTAGGAACCATGGTCCCCCGGAGAGGATGTTGCAAAAATCCTCCTGAGTATTTAGCCTGATGGCGAAAAAGCCTCTAGAAAGGGCTACGATCTCCATATTACTGCTAGTTATCCTCTTAGAGTACATCCATTTTCAGATGGTCTCCATGTCCGGGCACCCTCCAATGAACTTGCCAACTAGGGTGAATTTTTCCAGCTCAAGGTAACTATCCATTAGGTCTTCAGGTATGACCAGATCAGCTGCCGAAGGGATTGGTTCCTGGTTTGGGACTTTGGCTAGGGGTTCTCAGTTGACAACATCAACATAGGTTCCCTTTAGGGTTTTTGCCGCGTTGGTTGTCCCACTCGTGGGACCCCCTTTTTTAGGGGGATCTTTCCTAGGGACGAAAGACCCATCCGTCGAAACCTTTCCTGTCGGGTTGGGGGTCCCCTTTGCCTCGAAACCTCCACCATCGAAACTGCCATTGTTGGTTCCTCCTGCGACCTACTCTGTCCCTCCAATCCCCGTCCTTTCGCTCTTCGCTCTCCTGCTCTCTTGCCCTCCATTTTTCCTACGATTGACCATATATATATAATATAATTTTAAGTGTATATGTTGATTAAAAATTATAATTAAAATTAGTTTATGTTTAAAAATTATATTGTAATTTATTTATAATAAAACATATTTAAAATAATATTTATATTTTAAAAAAATAAATGGTATTAGTTTAATTGGTTAGATTCTTTGACACTCAAACATGAGATTAAGGTTCAAATCTTGTCAAACAATTTATGGATAATATTCAAGCTTTGTTGTAATACCATTATGTGTTTGATGATGTATTACAAGTGAGCCCATTTCAATCCTATATAACCAATTAAAATATATCTATATTTTAAAATTATTTTTATGTTTTTTAAAGTTCTAAAATAATAATCAATATAATACACGAAATGGGTGTAAACCCTAGGTGCAAACAAGCAATGGAAAAAGTCGATAAATTTGGCTATAGTATTCGTGAAAGGGATGTAAACCCTAAGTGCAGTCAAGCATTGAAGGAAAAGGGTTATTCGCAAGGTGTTTCTTTAGTCTATGACAAAGCCTCTTCGATCAGAAGAAATATCTTTTAAGGATCTTTGGATTCGCGGGTGGATAAACCTATGCCCTCTATCAAGATTTTGGAGGATGAATTTGGGTTGGATTTGATTGATCATGAGGTTCGAACAATTATTTACAAACTTATGGTAAGTAGTCCATGCCTGGAGGAGCTCAAAGGATACATTAAAGATTGGTGGATCAGTACATAATTCCAAGTAACTCTCATACCCAAAAGTTTCTTTTTTGTTTCATTTTCTAATTTAGCGGATAGAGATAGGGTAAAGGATTATAGATATAATTTATTTTTTGGACAAAAGTGTGTCTATATAAGGCCTTGGACTTATAGTTTCAACCCCTTTACAGAAGAAGCTAAGGGGTTCCCAGTCTAGGTGAATCTTTATGCTCTCCCTATGGATTTATTGGGAGAGAATATATTCACCAAAATCGATAATGCCATTGGTGCATTATAGTATATGGATGCCCAAACATAGGAAAATTTGTCCAGTAAAATTAATATGAGTAAAGCAAGATTGGTTGTTTGGATGGATGTTTTAGTCCATGGACCTCAATCCATTACTATCTCCTCAAGCAAAGGGGAATGAATCCAAAATATTGAATATGAAAACTTCTCCCTAATATGTTATGGTTGTCAGCAATATGGCCACTTGAAGAAGAGATACCTGATCATCCAATCATGCTCTGATTCTTCCTTGGTGGAGGAGAAAGCTCTACATGTGAATCATTCAAAACCTTCAAATGTATTAGTTTAAAATAAAGAATCTCATCCTCTAGATGCATCAATTATCCAACAAGAATCATGCAAGCAACAAAAGACTCAACCCTAAAAGAAGAATATGAATAAGATCATTGACACAAACCAAATGGTTACTAAAGACCATCTAGATGGTTCCATGGATAATATTAACACCTCAAATGGTATTCTTGAAGCTAATTATGAAATAATTGGTGATGATCAACTTTTTGAAAATGAAGATCCTACAAAATGTGTTACAACTAGATATTACCTCAGGAGCTTGAAGTGCAAAAATTCATTCTCAAATATTACCACTCTAAAGGAGGAAGAACCTCTACTACAAAATAAAAATAATCAAACTGATTTCTCCTTGATGGATGATTGTTATGTTTTTTTGCCTTCTATCTATTGGAGGTATGTGTCATGTAATGGTTTTTCTTGTTGTTAGTTCCTTAAAAAAAAGGGTTGATTATGGAAACTTAACAGTTTTAGGAATATGAAGACTATATTTGATAGAAAGGCAAAGATGGTTATGCTATAATTAACTTGTTAGAAATGTAATGAGAGCAATGTAATGTTTTGTTTTTGTAATGGGAGTGGCCCCCAATAGAAACCACACATAGCTTATTAAAAAAAATCAATATAATGCAATTATATGAGTGTAATTGAGTTATAAGCTTACTACAGTGGCAAGGGCTTTGGCCTCTCTTTAAGAGGTTCAAGGTTCAAACCCCATTCAGTATGAGGGGGACCAGGGCCCTTCATAAAAACTTGCGTAAATTCATTGAAAATTTATGAATGTAATTTAAGTTCAAAGTTTTATGTTGTGATAGACATTTTTACATTAAGATACTATAAGAATATGTTTTAATTTAATATCACACTAATGTGGATGGACCAGGACCCTTCATAAAAACCTGTGTAAATTCATTGAACATTTTATTAATGTAATTTAAGCTCAAAATTTTATGTTGTGATAGACATTTTACAATAAGAGACTATAAACATATGTTTTAATTTAATACCACACTAACGTGGATGAGATCATGATGTAATCCAAATGGAGTTATTTCAACTCAATTTAACCTATTGAAACATACAACTAAATTTTTTTAAATATAATGCGTATGCCATTTTATTAGGAGCCACTCTCATTAAAATAGTAAAACATTAAATTTGTTGGTAAGTTAATTAGACTATATCCAACCACCTTTTCATCAAAGATATTATTTATTTTCCCCAAATTATTGTGTCTTGACAATCAACTCCTTGATGTCATTTATGTTAAGAGATATAATCTCCCTCAACTAGTTGCCCTTTAAAATTTGAATTTAACCAAGACAAAGATCAACATTGTTGTAGTGTCATGCTTTGCTCTCACCTAAGAGATGCTTTTATTTATAATTGTTACTGTTGAGGAGACATTGTCCTTGTATAGAGACATATGTGTCTATCTTTAACTAGTTAATAGAATTGAGTTGTAGGTTACTGGTTTGGAACTTAGATTATTTAACTAATTTTATGTTTTGTCATTGTATAAAAAATTATCTTAAATGTCATAAAATTTGACTTGCATTAAAAGAAAAATAAAGAATGTATTAGTGCATGAGTATCATATACATGAATAATGTTAATCTCCATTTTGAAAGGAAGGTGTCCTTTTGTCTTGTGAGTGTAGGTTTCTATTGACACTTGCACAAATCCAATAAATTATTGATGCCAATACCACATGTCATCATCCAATGGCCATTGCAATGTACAACCTAGATGTTTTAGACCAGTTCAAGCCACTTACACGCTCCAAGAATTAGTGTTTGGTTTTTTAAAGCACAAGATATAAATTCTTGGTTGTTTATTAATGCCACCAAGAAGCAAAGCATATCACCTTCCATATCCTTTGCAACTTTGTATATTTTATAAATGTATCTTAGGACTTCTCAGAACAATTTGGAAAACCAAGAACCCAAAACTTCTCATTCTTATCTTTCAATTTTGTTGGAATATATTACATCATTTGGTTCATGCCAATGTACCACCATGGGTACATCTATAGATTAGGAAAGAGTGTCATAGATTAGGATGAAAGTATTTACTTTATGCAATGTAATAAATGCACAAGTGTGCAAAGTATTTTGGTAATGTAAATGTGCATAGTTGTCCCTATGTACATGTGTCCATAGAATAGGAAGATGAAGAGTCATAGGAAGAGTGAAGGCCAAGAATCCTCCATATGAAGAGTCACATTCCATCCTATAAATGGGTATATGGATAGAGAGCAATATATAGAAATATATAGAGTGATTGGTCATATACAGTCACAATGGAGAGTGATGAAGTATGATGTATTTGAGGTCTTTATTCAATAAAGATCATATTTTTGTGAGCATTTATTAGTGGCATTTATATGATTTATTTTTGAAGTTTTTTATGAGTTTTATATGTTTAATAGATTTCCATTATCATATATTTCATATTGCAACTTTATTTTAGATCTCGTGATTACTTTATTCTATGCATTTAGCTTCAAAAGCTAACAGTGGTATCAGAGCTACAACAAGGTTTTATCTTGCATAGGTTTTTGGTTGCAAAGAATATTTCTACTAGTTAAGGAGAAACTAGTAAAGTTGAAGAAATTACCTCTGGAAAGGAAAACCAGAGAAGATAGCTTTTCTCACTGTGTTGAAGGAAAACCAGTGATAATTAAGGATTTACCTATTCCAAGAGCAAAGTTGGAATAGAAGGAAATTTATAGGTCTTGAAGATAGACCTTGATATTGAAGAGATTAAGAGACCCCTAAAGGAGGTCCTATTGATAAGCTTGATAGATAGAGAGAGAAGATTCCAAATTAGTATTTGGCTAGAATATTTCCACAGGGTTGAAGGAAAACTCATGAAGACTAGGATTCAACAAAGATTTGCTTTCACTAGTTTTTGAGATAGCTAGTGAAGATTATTGATTTTAGAATTTTGGAACTTTGAATATATTTGATTATTATTGTCTAAGTTTTTGTTGTAGAAGATTAGTTCTCAAAAGTTGAGAAGCTTCCTACAATGGATAGAGAAGAATTTCACCTTCGATTGCCTAAAAGTCTATGTGCTTTCCTCATGTAGGGATTAACTCTTTGTTGCAAAAAAGTAGACATTGAAGATTAAAGGAGGTCCAAGAAAGAAGGCCTCATTGAAGATTGAGGAGAACCAAGAAGGAAGTCCTCATTGAATATTAAGGAGGTCCAAGAAAGAAGGCCTCATTGAATATTGAGGAGAACCAAGAAGGAAGTCCTCATTGAAGATTGTAGACTACAAATTGAAGATTGAAGAGACCTAGAAAAGAGGTCACATTGAAGAACTTCTAGATTTGGAAGATTGAAGATTGAAGATTGAAGTCTAAAGATTGAAGATAAATAGGACTACAAAAAGGTCCTATTGCAAATTTGAGAAGCAAAATATTTTGGAGATCCAAGAAAGGAGATCTCATTGCAAAAATTCCATAATTGGAAGATTGAAGAAACCAAGGTAAGGTTTCATTAAAGAATTTATTAAGAAGATTTGAGTAGCTACAAAATTAGAAGACCCAAGAAAAGAGGTCTCAAGAAGATTTCTAGAGAAGAAGAAGAAGGCTAGAGAAAGCCTCATTACAGAATTAGAAGACCCAAGAAAAGAGGTCTCAAGAATATTCTAGAAAAGAAGAAGGCTAGAGAAAGCCTCATTGCAGATTTGAAGCAATGGCCATTGGAGGAGTTTTGAAGAAAAGTTTATGTTAGAATATTGCAAGTAGGAGAAGCTCCTGATAAAAGGAAGTTGGGACAATTATCACCATCCAAAAACAATCCCAAAAAGGAAAGAAGGATTTGGCAAGAAGTTTGCCAAATTTTGAGAAGTTTTGAAGATCTCAAGACATTCAGATTCTTGAGGAAGAAGATAGTGAACAAGATCAGATTTGAAGTCAAAATTTGACAAGAAGCTTGAAGAAAGAAGAAGGATTGAAGAGGCCACAAATTTGAGAGATTTGAGAACAACCACAAAGGTTTTGTAGGCTGATTTGTAAAAGAGAATTTGTTGATTTTTAGAGGAGAAGTTGAAAGGTCATAGGATAACAAATCAAACAAAGCATAGAGCTACAATTTGGAGAAGCTTTGGAAATATTTTTGAGTAATTTTGGATAGCCAATTAAAGGAAGGCTTGATAGTAAAAGAGAGTAGCATATTTGAATATTCATGGACATCAATGAATCAAATTTTTGTAAGTAGCGATTGAAAGAATTTTAAGCTGCAAATTTGAGCAACATTGAAAGAGTAAAGCAAGCCACATTTTGAAATAATTTTAGGATAGATTTGGAAAATATTTGAATAGAAAAGCACAAGAGTATTTAGTAGCATCTAAGGAGGAGATTTACTATAGATTTGGATAGCAAAAGGGTAATATTTGCAACTGTAAAATTTAGAGATCGATAGCACACATTTGAAGGCAAGAAAGCTAATTTTGGGTAGCAACTACAACTACAAGATAAAGAGCCTACAAACAACAAGAGAAAAGGAGTATTGCTGCAAATTTAGGACAACAAGCTATCAAGAAGGAGAGCTACAAAAGAATCCATAAAAGGTGTGTTAAATTGATGCCATACAAAGTGTTATTTTAGAAACTTTAAAAGTGCTTATTATAAGTTTTTAAGAGCATCAATTTTAGAGCTATTAAGAGCTAGCAAAAGGATTTTTTAGAGTGTATCTAAGCCAAGGAAAAAGACACTATTGCACACCATTATTATTGTAGAAATTTTCATATTACAACAACTAGATTTAAAGCTTGTAAAGAGCTTAAAAGGAGTAATAAGAAGATTAGTATATGTTGTTTTCATAATAAGAGAAAGAGCAGATTTATCCTATGTTATAGTGAGGCCAAATAGTCATCAAAATCTAGGCATATTTAAGGTGTTTAAAAACACCAAGCTTGTAGATTACATTGGTGAAGGAAATCACCAAAAGTGTGGTAAAATCCACCACTGGAATCACCACCAAATTGCATAGGTTGAGCACCATTGAAGAGTGCAAAAGTGATAGTACAATATAGGGGGACAAGCACCCTAATAGTGTCTAGATGAAAAACCACCAAAAGAGCAACTTAGCCAAGAAGGATCACCATGGAACAAACACCAAAGGAGTGACAAAAAAAAAGAAAACTATCATGAAAGAAGCCACCAAAGAAGAGCACTTGAAAGCTATCATTGGTGAAGTTGAAGAGACACTTGCAAATCTGGAAACGTAACCAACAAAGAAGAGGTTATATTTTGTTATTGAAAATGTATCAAGGAGGCTAAAGATTCAATTTCGTGCATTCACCAAGAAAGAAGACGTTCATAACACAACGCTATCCTGTTAAAGCATATCACATGCACAACCAAGTGTCCAAAAGGGAAACATAACATGGCCAGGGAACGTTACAAATTTGAATGCCAAAATTTTGGTCAAAGAAGATGTTATAAATTCCTCATAGAGTGTGAGGAGCATTATAAAATTGCATGAGACACTTGTCACAAGAAAAAGAAAGAATATACACCATCCAAGAGTCACAAGAGCATTGATATTAGTGAATCCATTTGTCATAAGGGAGAAGAAGCACCACACAACCACAAGTTACGTTAACAAGAGCGAAGGAAGAACTCTAGTGACACTTGTCACTCATCTTGCAAATATTACAAGCATTACCAAGGAAGGTGAAAGGTTTTGAGCACTCATTTATTGCATGATATGGAATAGTCTCATTAATCACAACAAGGACTCCACTACATCAAAGAAGAAACGAAGCATACCACCTTCCATCTCCTTTGCAACTTTGTATATTTTATAACTTTGTATATTTTATAAATATATCTTAGGACTTCTCTAGACAATTTGGAAAACGAAGAACCCAAGACTTCTCATTCTTCTCTTTCAATTCTATTGGAATATATTACATAATTTGGTTCATGCCAATGTACCACCATGGGTACATCTATATATTAGGAAAGAGTGTCATAGATTAGGATGAAAATATTTACTTTATGCAATGTAATAAATGCACAAGTGTGCAAAGTATTTTGGCAATGTAAATGTGCATTGTTGTCCCTATGTACATGTGTCCATAGAATATTAAGATGAAGTCATAGGAAGAGTGAAGCCCAAGAATCCTCCATATGAAGAGTCACATTCCATCCTATAAATGGGTATATGGATAAAGAGCTAGATAGAGAAAGATATAGAGTGATTGATCATATACAATCACAATGGATAGTGATGAAGTATGATGTATTTGAGGTCTTTATTCAATAAAGATCATATTTTTGTGAACATTTTATATGATTTATTTTTGAAGTTTTTTATAAGTTTTATATGCTTAATAGATTTCCATTATCATAGATTTCATATTGCAACTTTATTTTAGATCTTGTGATTACTTTATTCTATATATTTAGATTCAAAAGCTAACAGTAGTATTAGAGCTACAACAAGGTTTTATATTTCATAGGTTTTTGGTTGCAAAGAAGATTTCTACTAGTTAAGGAGAAACTAGTAAAGTTGAAAAAATTACCTCTAGATAGGAAAATTATAGAAGATAACTTTTCTCATTGTATTGAAGGAAAACCAATGATGATTAAGGATTTACCTATTCCAAGAGAAAATTTGGAATAGAAGGAAATTTACAGGTCTTAAAGATAGACGTTGATATTGAAGAGATTAAGATACCCCTAAAGGAGATCCTATTGATAAGCTTGATAGAGAGAGAGAAGATTCCATATTTGTATTTGGCTAGACTATTTCCACAGAGTTGAAGGAAAACTCGTGAAGATTAGGATTCAATAAAGATTTGCTTTCACTAGTTTTTTGAGATAGCTAGTGAAGATTATTGATTTTAGAATTCATATCACCTTCCATCTCTCTTTCAATCACCTTCCAAATTATTGATATGTTTCTTTATCTCTCCTTAGCTTTGAATGATAAACTAAGGATAATTTTTAATTGTTGACAACATTTTATCTCCATAATTTTAATATAGATCTTCAATTATATGTTTTGTAAAACTCGTTCTATCTCCCTAATGAATATGACAATACAATTTTCAACTTCTATTCTTCAAAAAATAGTAATTTTACTTCCCTCTTATCAATCAAGGATGCAATTTTTAAATATTGTAAATATTTCAAATTTATATCTCTAATAATTTTGGATTAGAGATTAATGCAATTTTTCTTTGTCAAGTACTTCTATGTTGAATTCCTTTTATATTCCAAATTTAAGACTATAATTTCTCAATTCTAAATTTCATAAACTATGTTGATGTTGGATTCCTTATAACTCTAACTCTAGGAATTTAAAAATTCAAATAAAATATTTGCAAGTTTTGTGTATTCCTAAGTTAATGTAGAATACCTTATTTCTCCAAACTTATCAAATTGCAAATATTTAATTTATTTTATAAATTCAAATGTGCAAATTACAAAAATTCAAAATCAAAGCTTTAATATTCAAAATAATCTTCAATACTTTGTAAAAGGCTCTAAATTGTAATATTCAAAATTTTAAGGTTTCAATAATGCTTATCTCTCCAATAAAATACTTTTAAAATTTAACCTTAGATAATATATCCTTTAACACCTTATAACTCCTACTTAGCATAAATTTTAATTCCAAAAAGTAATAAATATTACCTTTGATATTTTAAGCACTCTCACCTTAACGCTATGCTTGGTCTTCCTTTGAAATTGGGCACTTTTCCTCTAATCAACTTCCTTCAAATTGGTCAAGGTGCTTCTTCTTTGATGTAGTGGAGTCCTTTTTGTGATTAATGAGACTATTCCATCTCATGCAATAAATGAGCGCTCAAAACCATTCACCTTCCTTGGTAATGCTTGTAATCTTTGCAAGATGAGTGACAAGTGTCACTAGAGTTTTTCCTTCACTCTTGTTAATGTAACTTGTGGCTATGTGGTGCTTCTTCTCCCTTATGAAAAATAACTTCACTGATATCAACGCTCTTGTGACTCTTGGATGGTGTCCAACATTTCCTCTTTCTTGTGACAACTTCCATAATTAGAAGATTGAAGAAACCAAGGTAAGGTTTCATTAAATAATTGATTAAGAAGATTTGAGTAGTTGCAAAATTAGAAGACCCAAGAAAAGAGGTCTCAAGAAGATTTCTAGAGAAGAAGAAGAAGGCTAGAGAAAGCCTCATTGCAGAATTAGAAGACCCAAGAAAAGAGGTCTCAAGAAGATTCTAGAAAAGAAGAAGGCTAGAGAAAGCCTCATTGCAGATTTGAAGTAGTGGCCATTGGAGGAGTTTTGAAGAAAATTTCATGTTAAAATATTGCAAGTAGGAGAAGCTCTTGATAAAAGGAATTTGGGATAATTATCACCATCTGACAACAAGCCCAAAAAGGAAAGAAGGATTTGGCAAGAAGTTTGCCAAATTTTGAGAAGTTTTGAAGATCTCAAGACATTCAGATTCTTGAGGAAGAAGATAGCGAACAAGATCATATTTGAAGTCAGAATTCGATAAGAATATTGAAGAAAGAAGAAGGATTGAAGAGGCCATAGATTTGAGATATTTGAGAATAGCCACAAAGGTTTTGTAGGCTGATTTGTAAAAGAGAATTTGTTGATTTTTAGAGGAGAAGTTGAAAGGTCATAGGATAGCAAATCGAACAAAGCATAGAGTTGCAATTTGGAGAAGCTTTGGAAATATTTTCAAGTACTTTTGGATAGCCAATTAAAGGAAGGCTTGACAATAAAAGAGAGTAGTAGATTTGAATATTTGTGGACATCAATGAATCAGATTTTTGTAAGCAGCGATTGAAAGAATTTTAAGCTGCAAATTTGAGCAACATTGAAAGAGTAAAGCAAGCCACATTTTGAAAGAGTTTTAGGATAGATTTGGAAAAGCTTTGAACAACAAAGTACAAGTGGATTTAGCAGCATCTAAGGAGGAGATTTACTATAGATTTGGATAGCAAAAGGGTAGCATTTACAGCTACAAAACTTTAGAGATCGATAGCACACATTTGAAGTCAAGAGAGCTGATTTTGGGCAGCAATTACAACTGCAAGCTAAATAGCCTACAAAAAAAAAGAGAAAAGGAGTATTGCTGCAAATTCAGGACAACAAGCTATCAAGAAGGAGAGCTAAAAAAGAATCCATAAAAGGTGTGTTAAATTGATGCCATACAAAGTGTTATTTTAGAAACTTTAAAAGTGCTTATTATAATTTTTTAAGAGCATCAATTTTAGAGCTATTAAGAGCTAGCAAAAGGATTTTTTAGAGTGTCTCTAAGCCAAGGAAAAAGACACCATTGCACACCATTATTATTGTAGAAATATGCATATTATAACAACTAGAGTTAAAGCTTGTAAAGAGCTTAAAAGGAGTAATAAGAATATTAGTATATGTTGTTTTCATAATAAGAGAAAGAGCAGATTTATCCTACGTTATAGTGAGGCCAAATAGTCATCAAAATCTAGGCAGATTTAAGGTGTTTAAAAACACCAAGCTTGCAGATTATGTTGGTGAAGGAAATCACCAAAAGTGTGGTAAAATCCACCACTGGAATCACCACCAAATTGCACAGGTTGAGCACCATTGAAGAGTGCAAAAGTGATAGCAGAATACAAGGGGGAAAGCACCCTAACAATGTCTAGATGAACAGCCACCAAAAGAGCAACCAAGCCAAGAAGGATCACCATGGAACAACCACCAAAGGAGCGCCCAAGAAAAAGAAAACTATCATGAAAGAAGCCACCAAAGAAGAGCACTTGAAAGCTATCATTGGTGAAGTTGAAGAGACACCTGCAAATCTGGAAATATAACCAACAAAGAAGAGGCTACGTTTTGCTATTGAAAATGTATCAAGGAGGCTAAAGATTCAAGTTCATGCATTCACCAAGAAAGAAGATGTTCATAACACAACACTAGCCTGTTAAAGCATATCACATGCACAGCCAAGTGTCCAAAAGGGAAATGTAACGCAACCAGGGAACGTTACAACTTTGAGCACCAAAATTTTGGTCAAAGAAGACGTTATAAATTCCTCATAGAGTGTGGGGAGCATTATAACATTACATGAGACACTTGTCACAAGAAAGAGGAAGCATTGGACACCATCCAAGAGTCACAAGAGCATTGATATTAGTGAAGCCATTTTTCATAAGGGAGAAGAAGCACCACACAACCACAAGTTACGTTAACAAGAGTGAAGGAAGAACTCTAGTGACACTTGTCACTCATCTTGCAAAGATTACAAGCATTACCAAGGAAGGCAAAAGGTTTTGAGCACTCATTTATTGCATGAGATGGAATAGTCTCATTAATCACAACAAGGACTCCACTACATCAAAGAAGAAGCGCCTTGACTAGTTTGAAGGAAGTTGACCAGAGGAAGAGCACCCAATTTCAAAGGAAGACCAAGCATAGCATTAAGGTGGGAATGCCTAAAATATCAAAGGTAATATTTATTACTTTTTGGAATTAAATTTTATGCTAAGTAGGAGTTATAAGGTGTAAAAGGATATATTATCTAAGGTTAAAGTTTAAAAGTATTTTATTGGAAGAGGCCCCCCAAGGAGAAAAAAACGAGAGATAAGCATTATTGAAACCTTAAAAATCTGAATATTACAATTTAAAGCCTTTTACAAAGTATTGAAGATTATTTTGAATATTAAAGCATTGATTTTGAAGTTTTGTAATTTGCACATTTGAATTTACAAAACAAATTAAATATTTGCAATTTGATAAGTTTGGAGAAATAAGGTATTCTACATCAAATTAGGAATACACAAAACTTGCAAATATTATTTTTAGAATTTCTAAATTTCTAGAGTTGGAGTTATAAGGAATCCAACATCAACATAGTTTATGAAATTTAGAATTGAGAAATTATAGTCTTAAATTTGGGAGATAAAAGGAATTCAACATAGAAGTACTTGACAAAGAAAAATTGCATTAATCTCTAATCCAAAATTATTAGAGATATAAATTTGAAAGATTTGCAATATTTAAAAATTGCATTCAAATCATTGATTGATAAGAGGGAAGTAAAATTGCTATTTTTTGAAGAATAGAAGTTGAAAAATTATATTGTCATATTCATTAGGGAGATACAAGGAGTTCTACAAAACATAGAATTGAAGATCTATATTGAAACTAGGGAGATAAAAGGTTGTCAACAATTAAAAATTATCCTTAGTCTATCATTCAAAGCTAAGGAGAGATAAAGAATCTGAAAACTTGAGTTTACTTCAAACACTTATTTGATAAATTAAACTAGGGAGTCATAAGGAAGTCTACATCAAAACAATATGGATAACATAGTAAAAGAAGTATTTAATGAAAATAGTGAAGAAATATTGCATGCACTCAAGTTCTATTCTCATGACTTAATCTCAAATATAGATGGAGATCAAGTATTTGATATTCTAAAGGAGAAATTGATCTTATTTTTCAAAGAAGCTAAGGAAGGAAAATTTACTACCTTTATGGAATTTCTTCATGGAAAACTTTTTAGATCTTGTTGGGAATCTCAAGACATTATTATTACTACAAAAGAATGTCTAATAATGTATCTTTCATTAGTTGTTTTTGAACTCTTTCAAAGAAAAATACAGGTTGAAGGAAATATTTCATATGATTATCTCAAGGAAGATTCATTGAATCCAAATCAATATTATTGTGATGATTCACTAACTCACAATACAAAGGATATATCACTGGCAGAAGTGCAGGGACAAAGAAAGGAAAGAAATCAGATCAAAAGAGATAGGGAGAAGACTGAAACTAACAAAGATGATTGCCTGAAGCATTCAGGACAAGAACCAAAGTTGTGTCACTATGATAATATGCTAACACAATGCTTAGAAGGAAAAAAACCAACGATGATACAAAAGCAAGGAAAAGAAAAGAAGAAAAGAAGAGGTCACACCAGAAAAGTTAAACAAGAATCATTTGATGCAAATTCAGAAATTGATCTTATAAAGATAGATTGAAGACATGAAGATGAAGACCATATTGAAGACTAAAGTCTTCAATAACAAAATAATGTAATACAGGGGGATGTTGGAATATATTACATCATTTGGTTCATGCCAATGTACCACCATGGGTACATCTATAGATTAGGAAAAATTATCATAGATTAGGATGAAAGTATTTACTTTATGCAATGTAATAAATGCACAAGTGTGCAAAGTATTTTGGCAATGTAAATGTGCATAGTTATCCCTATGTACATGTGTCCATAGAATAGGAAGATGAAGAGTCATAGGAAGAGTGAAGGCCAAGAATCCTCCATATGAAGAGTCACATTCCATCCTATAAATGGGTATATGGATAGAGAGCAATATATAGAAAAATATAGAGTGATTGGTAATATACAGTCATAATGGAGAGTGATGAAGTATGATGTATTTGAGGTCTTTATTCAATAAATATCATATTTTCATGAGCATTTATTAGTGGTATTTATATGATTCAATTCTGAAGTTTTTTATGAGTTTTATATGCTTAATAGATTGCCATTATCATATATTTCATATTGCAACTTTATTTTAGATCTTATGATTACTTTATTCTATGCATTTAGCTTCAAAAGCTAACAATTCTCCTACTTGTTACTACGCATTTATATAATATAGTTTTATGCACCTTGCAACACTTCCTATGTCAACCATATGTAATGACATATCTTTCATAGTATAATAGTTTTATATTTTAGAGTCTATTTATGCATTTACAACATTATATTATGTGGGTTTATTGAGGTGTTGTATAATCACCAACCCAATAATAATCCCTAGATTTTGCCACATAATTCTTACTATAAATTGAAGATGCCACTTGTTGGTTGTATAAGTTGTCCTCTACACCAACCATCCTAGGCTCTAGTGTGTAAATTAGGTTATTGATGTATTCTTTATTTTATAGTCAAGTAATTATAATTGTACTTATTTGAAAATATTTTTATTATTTGCTACCATGGCCAAAAATGTATTGTCATGTCAAGAGAGTTACTAATGTCTATGTTCCAAGTTAATAAGAGAATACATATCCTCTTTAAAATGATGCTTTATCATGGAAAGAAAGCTTAGTCTTGCATCAAACATGTATAGTAAGCTTAATCAAATTTAATTGTTTTATCACCTTATAATAAGAACATCACTAAAATGGTTATTTATTGCCTTGATATAAAATTTCCTCATATTTGTAAAATAAAGGATTAGAAATATTATTGTTAAAACTAAAATAAAAAGTACCTTATAAATAATATTTTAGTTAATTTCAATCAATTTGAAATATAAATTATTGACATTTTATTTTAATTAGAACATAGTTTAAATCCTCTAATAAGGATTAAAAACACATATTAGGTTTATTCTGCAAGCCCTCCTTGATGTGCATTTTATTTGGGGATTGTTTGTGAATTATAGACTTCCAATTTTAAAATGTTATTTTCCCAAGCCATAAAGTTGGTCAAGCTTTGGAAAGGTACAATGTGTATTGATGACCAAGACTAGCGTTGCCACCATAGTACTCTGGTGGACATATTGGTACTAAAGCTATTATGGTTTGTGCCAAGTCTATATATTGGTGCCAAAGCTAGTAAGGCCAATCCCAAGTCTACATATTGGATCTAAGGCTTCTATGACTAATGCCCAATCTACAAATTGGTGTAAAGGTTATCGAGGCTAATGCTAAATGACGTGAGTGCCATGTCTATAGACTGGTGCTAAGGATAGTACCAAGTTTGGAATTTGTGTTCAATTTGTCTAGTTGTAAAATCTACACTTATTTATCAATCCAGGTGAACGATTTAAAGGAAAATAATACAATATATAGATTATACCAAATGATTAATCTCATACTTAATTATGTTTTTCTTAGTTTCAGGTTTGCAGAAAATAACAAAAGTTATAGGAAAAAGAAATTATGCTGAATTAAAATAAAATGCAATGTTATGATTTAAATTTAATAAAATGCTATGTATATTTATTTGTGTGGATCTATGTGCAACTTATTGATTTAAGTATCTGTTTTTACATTATAGTCTATGATGATGCAATTTCATTTAATTGATAAATTAAAGTTAATTCTATGTACTAACTAATCCTATCCTATCTTAGGGGCGAGAGAATAGGAAATGGCTGTAAGAGCGGGTCCTACCTTCTAGAGGACAGTGTAAATATTTCTCTCCTAAACTATTTTACTTTAGTAACTAATGTGCATTAATACTACTAACATTATTTTAATTTATGGATGCAGGAAAATACAATAAAGACTACATAAGCGAATACATCATTATGAAGTAAATGATATAGTTACCAAATACATGATGAAAAGTGTTGCTGCTTCATTGTAGCAAATTCAAATGTACAAGATCTTCGAATATCAAGCCTTCAAAGTAAAATATATCTGACATTAGAATTCTACTATTTTGACAATTCAACATTAGACCTTTTCAAAGGTCTCCCTTGTATTTTATAATACTGCTTGGACATTATTAATGAAATTTCTCCATGTATTTTTCATATGTCTTATCGACTTGATTATTCGACTCCTAACCTTTCAACAATAATAATATAAACTAATACTATTTCATAACCTCCTTAGACTTTGTCACAATCATGATGGTCCAAGTGGTAAACTGACGAACTAACATAATAAAAGTTCTTAATTTAAATAATATAATAATGCAACAATACAACTATTTATCCTTTATTTGAGGAAGAGATAAAATAGGCTTGCATAAAAATCTAAACATCTTAACAATATAATAAATTACAATTTTATAATAACAACTCAACAAATATAAAATTCTCGTGCATAACGCCAACATGTCAATCAATTGTGCTGACTGGATATGCCTCATAAGGATGCTACATTGTCACTGAATGTGGCACAATAATGCATTGGACAGTTTGACTTCATCAATATCTTTTCTGTAATACCTTTCAGTAGATGCTTTTTGTAACAGCTTTTCATAGTTATATTTCGTAGCACCTTTTTGTAGCGTTCACCCACGAATCTCTTTAACACATCATCCTCGCGACTAGTCTATCCACACTTGTCATCAAGTCCGTGTCTTACCGCATCATCTCTTATGAAGCTTTTGCAATATTATCTTGCCAAAACACATAAAATTGCACACTTTTACGTAAAACACAAGCATAAATCATTTTTATCGTTATGGATCAATTTCATCCATAAATCACATGAATAAGATAAAATGATCATCAAAGTACATTTATTTTCATAAGTTTATAGATAGAAAATGAATTAAACTTGTACAAAATACATGTTTTTTAATACTCATCATTTCCCCAAACTGAAGGAGATGCATGTCCTCATGCATACAGTTTGAAATTACAATATGTCTAATAAAAACTTTGCAACAACTATTCAATCATTTCAACATTTTTGCAGACATAAAATAAAACATCACAATGTTATGTAAACAATTTCATAGATATAAAGCAAGATGCTACAATTGTTTTCGGAATTCACTTGATAGTTCTCATCAAAACAATGAACTATAATTTATACAAATTATTTAAATTCATTTACGAAAGTAAATCTGCTAAAATATGAAACAACATACTCCAAGGTGGAGATAATAACTATTTTTAGATATGCAATAAGAAAATATTTGCAGATATAAAGATAAAATGTTAAAAAAAAACTTTTGCAAATAATTAAGATCAACATCATTATTAAAATCAAATAAAGTCTATAAAATTATGCAAGTTTTATCAAATTTCTATTATGGATTGTTTGACTTTGGATCTAAGTCGTTATGAAACTGTGTAGGTTTTAGTTTCTTTGCTGGAAAATTATTTTCTCGCTTCATCTTCTGCACCTATTCTTTTACCTTCTTAGGATCAAGTGGTTGTTCAATAGATATAGTCTTCATGTGCTCGACTTCAGTAGATGCTCCATCTTGTGGCTCATATAGTGCATCCTGTTTCTCTAGAGGAGGAGATTTGACTATTTAAACGATGCAATTAATTATTGCATCTATGTCGTTGGGCATCCCAATGTTAAGGAGTAATCTTGTTTGAGGTATCCCTATTTTGACAAACGGTTTCGATCTTTGAGGACGATTCTAATGAAACACTTCAGCAAATGGAATCGAACTGTCTTCTTCAAGTACTTTGGGGAAGTCAATGACCTTGCTAAAATTCATCAATTTCTTTGGTTTTTTATCGGATGTGGAGCTTTTGTTGGGAGAGGTACCGACAGTAGCCAGTTGGGTGACTAGGTCAGCCTGTTTCACCACCCTATCTGTGGAGATCTACTTGAGTATGTCAAGCTGGAGAGTAAGAGAAAATATCATTAGGGTGACATGCTCAGTAAACTCATTCGTGAGTCTATCCAACTTGATATGCAACACAATTTGGTATGTTTGGATTTGCCCAAGAATTTCTACAGACGGATCTAATGTAGGTGGGTTTATTTTTGGGCTGGAAGTCTCTTCTATTCCTTGATTTTCTAGAATGTATCTCTCATATCTGGTTTTCCTGGTAGGCTGATAGGACTTGGATGTTGTAGAATGGCTAGGGCATTTATGTATAGAGGATTCTTCCTTCTCCGAACTCTCAAACTCAAAATTTCCCCTCAGACACATTATCTCCCATGAATTTCGAAACTCTTAGCTCATAATGAATAGAGAGGTTAGCTTCTTCTACTACAATATCCCATGTAATCTTAGTTTCATATGCTTTATGTAAGACTATCATTTTTATCAACCCGTGATGGGCGATTAAGTGAAACTTGGGATTATATTTAGAATTTTTAGTCTGGACTTGGGTAACTGTAGCTTTAATTGAACTATAAAGAAAGAATGGGAGGTGTATGATACAATCCTCGTGCCTATGGTATTTAAGGTTCAACATCATCTTGAGGTGGTAACCCCCACAATTGGATAATCTCCCCTCTAGTGTAAATAATTTCATAAGAATTGTGGTAGCCTCCTACCATTTTATGGGGAGTGAGGAGGTAGCTACACCTTTTATCCACCCGTCTCTATCTTGGGTTATAGTGCATATTTTTCTAAACCTTTCAACCATCTAATTTACCCCTTTGTAGGTGGATTTATAATATTTTTGATCGACTTTCAAAAGGCTTAGAACTTCGGATATTTGGATGGCAGTGACTTTAATTTGATTTCACTTACATGGGTCACCATGGTTGTGGGATTTTCGTTCATGATGAACTACTTTGTGACACCCTAGTCATGCCCTTGGAATTTTGTCAAGGCATCCCACCAATGCGCATCTTGGAACAACTTCACGAGATCACTAGGGTTCTGGGTATGGAAAAATGAGGGTTTGCTTTGTTTATGGAAGGTAGTTCTAGGCATAATGACTATTTTAATGGATAGGGTAGGGTTTTAGTGGAAGACATGTAAGGTATTTTGGAACATGCTTCAGCCTTTGCTTAGAATTTTATCATGGATTAACTTAGCTAAGAGGAAACTTGCAAATGAAGTTGACAAAACATTTACATGCATATAAGACAAAAAGAAATTTCTGTGTATATTCGTATCTTTTAACTCGTGCAAAAAAAAATGTAACATCAAATTTTTGAGTGCATTATTATGTATGTTTGTTTTTTTTGCATGATTAATCAGAGGGTTTCCTTTATTTACAACAAAATGATTAAAGAATATATATTTTTTTATGTTTATGTATTTTGCAACTTTTATTTTATGAAATATCTTCTTAAAAAAATATTATTTGTTTTGAAATGGGTTCGCCTCCTTACCTACTCGTCTTCACTTAATTTTACATCATCATTAACTTCAATCATTACTTCAATACGTTCATCTGCAATCCTCCTTCACTCTTCATTGTCGCTCAATAATTTTAGTCTACTACTCAATGGTTTCATTTCTCAGTTGCAATGGTTTCATCTTCGACCACATAGAGGATTCCCATTTGTAGTTGCAGAGCTTGTTATGGAAATATTAGGGTTAATTTTTGTCTTTTAGGTTTATCATGCAACACAAAACATAGGTAAATCTCAGCCCTTCATTTCTCTTCGATCGATGTCTCATAAATCTGATCTACAATGCTCCTTATTTGCTTTAAGCGGCCAGGTGTCGATGATCACCCTTCTTCATGCACGATGGTCAGTGCTAGCTTGTAGAGAAAGCTTTCGTCAATATCATGTGAATTAAATCAAACCATATCGTACTATAGACACCCAAAAGTCACACATTGCTATTTTTGTGTATCCATAGGTAATTCCAGACATCCCTAGGCTATTGTAGGCTATCATAGTCATGCATAGTCAATCGTAGTCATGCGTAGATTGCCATAGTTCGCCATAGCAGTATGTAGACTTCCATATACTACTTCATTGGCTTTTAGGTCCAAAACCCTAATAAGCCTTCCAAATCACATCCAGTGTATTGGGATATCATTCAACAACCTATTTGCACTCAATTGAGGCTCCCATGGGGTATTAATTGACAAAAACAATTAATATGTCAATTCCAAAAATCTAATTTAATGTTGACTTCAATCAAGTCACCTTTTTAGGGCAAAATTGATTAAAATAACCCTTAATATTGATTAACACTAATTACATCCTCCCACATGTGTGAAATTAGGGTTTGTTAGGATATTTCTTTAATCATGTCCTAAATTGACTTAAAGACCTCCTAATCAGGATTAGCCCTAATCCATCCTCACACATGTGTGAGGATGAGATATTTCTCATAAAGAATGTGACATTGCCACATTGCATTTCCTAACCTAACCCTAGTCAAAATTCAACCTAGGTTTAGTCTATCTAACTCCTCCCCCTACACCTTGCCTTTTCCTATAAATAGTGGGTCCTAAACCCCTAATTATCTCTCTCCAAAATTCAACAAAGCACAAAAACTCTGCATAAATGGAAAGTGAACATTGAACAGTCAGTTCTCGGTGCACACAATTAGATACCGACAACATACAAATGCACCCAAGCTACCTAAGAATCGATCCATCGGAGGGATTTTGCAAAAGAGACTTCACAGATGAATTCATCCCCCGCCCTACGAATCCGACATCAGTTGTCTCCTCGAGTGGCGAATTGGTCCAACAAAGCCCAAATCACCTCAGATTTGGCAGGTAAGCTCTGTTTTACTATTTTATCACCTTCTGCATAATTTATTTCAGTTTTTGTTATGTTTTCATGGTCATTTCATCTTCATAAATATGGGGCCTGACTAAGGCAATCCCCCCAACGCATTGACCCCCCCTTGCAAGTTATTTTCAGGTTATTCAGCAAATTTGAAGAAGAACACCAAAAAACAACAACCCGATGGTGGCCCGCATGCAAAGAAGCCCACATACACTAAGGGACGATTGGAGATGACATCAAATTGATTGTAATATTGTTAGGAAAAGAAATGGATAAAGGGAATCATGTCCCTATTGTAACTTGTATCTCTTAATATCAATGGAATTAAAATTTTTTAATGCATCATTGTGTTTTGTGTTAATATATCAAATGTCGATTTCTACCCATTTCATTTTGGCATGCCCGGTGGGACCCCCACAACGGATAATGCTAGGTTGACTATTTCAAGTGAATCTAAATTTGTTCTCTAATTTATGTGTTTTTAGGTACTATATTTATTTTTCACAAAGATCTCCAAAGCCCTAGGAACCACCCTAGGCCATCAAATTTTAGATTTGGAGCTTCTAAACTGGATTCGTCCCCCGCCCCATGAACCAGTCACCAATTAGCCTTCGAGGTGGCGATCTACATCTAAGGGCCCCAAAACCTTATAATATTGATTTCTTAGGTCTCCCTGTAACCTACAAAGGCCTTCTGAATTGTCAGATATCAGACCTAAGCCTTCAAAACTAAATTTTCCCCTTGGGTGACGATTTGAGCATAGAAGCCTCAAAAACCCCCAAATCCACAAGGGTGACTCTTTCAGGGGTCAAGCAAAACCCCCATAGCATCAGAATGCAGGTATGTCTCATTTTAAATCTCTGTTATGTAACATTTTGAAAGTACAAAGTATGCACTAGTCAAATAACAATTCCTAGGTGTACATTTTCTTTCATTTCAAGTTCGTAGCATTGGTAAGTTTCTCTGAAGTTTTAAGACCTGCAACTTTCCAGCAAGTTCTTAAAATTTATTTTCAAATAAATTTACATTTCCTTTAGTTGTTTGCATCTAGTACAAGCCTACCTTATTCCTTTTTTTTAGTTTATAGTATCTATTTCTAAAAGAAGTGTATATTCTAATGGTTAAAATTAGGATTTCCTAATCTCCTTCTTCTATGTCATCTAATCTCTGAAGCATATTGTAATTGATAGCTTATATCAGGGTTTCCTAGTTCTTTTTTTAATCCACACACTTGGATTGCATGTTTCCATGCTTTGCAAAGTAGATTAATTTGTTTTATAAAGGTATTTAGGACTAGATAATTTCTTTGCAAAGAATACAAGTTATCTAGTCATTTGCTTTTGAAAAGGCATCAGGATTAGTTTTCTTTTGAAAAGGAAAATAGTTACTTTCTTATCTTGCATACATCGTTAGCAAAACATAAACCCACACATACTCACATGGTACTTAAAAAAGTGGTGAGATTGGATTTCATCCCCAATACATCACTCGAGACTGGTGTGGATCAAGTTGCACTCTCCATCAGCTCGCCCCCCTAAACACCTATTAGCCCCACAGGAGCGGTTTTCTGGATTTCATCACGAAAAAATCCTCCACTTTTGTGATTGGGCCTTGGATTTCATCACCAACGGTTACCTACGGAGTGGGACATGATTAGCGCCTTCATCCACAAGGCTAGTATAATTTATGGAATTGGTAACTATCGTTCTTGACTAAGCCCGCCCAAGGGTGAAGCAAAAGCATGGGTATGCCGGTAGTAGGTCTTAGACAGTACCACCTCTCTTCGTGAGAGGAATTTGTGAACTTGATTTAGTATAGTGGGTTCCCCCTTTCTAGGATATCATTTTACTATGCCTTCCATATAGGTCACCATTTGCACATTGTGATACCATTCTATTCTATGCATATTTGGGTGTTGTAGGAGGTTTGATATTGATGACATTCTCGATTTTCTAGAGTATTCACCCCATTACCCGTGATTCTACATAGGGATTATCAACATTACAACACACAAAAATGAAAAAAAACTTTTACTTTTAACATTTAGAATTTATTCTAGTCTATCATTGTTTGCATGATCACGGACCGGTCTCATCACATTACACCATATATTGTTTTGCCATACAAAACATATCACTTGCTTTACATGTACATTAGACATAGTTGAGTCTATATCACATAGGGTTTATTTCTAAAACCCTTTCTACATATGCTACTATACCTATGGTCACCTGTAGTAGAGTGCATGAGCAAGCACGCTCTATGGAGGAATGGACTCACCCTTCCTCTAGTTAGTCCACTCTTACTCCTTTGATAATGAAGAGGAAGACCATAGATACATCCGATTCATGCATAGAATCCAATGTACAACTCACACACATGATGCCTCGTGATGAGATGTCAACCTTGAGTGAAGCCCTTGCTACTTCACTCGTAGAGGATTACCCGCTCCTTTTAGCCCCATCCTCACCTAATCCACCGACCATGTTCTATGACCATGTAATCTACACAACACCAGGACAACCTCCTCCATTATTTACCATAGACAAGGAGGTCATGCCTACTTCACCTACCTTTGCACATCCCTTATTCCAAAATCTATCTCAATCTCTTTTTGAGAATGACTCATCCCTCCTAAACCGTACCCATCCTGAGGTTGCATCATTTGCCCCTACCATAGGAATGGTGTTTGACCCATCCTCCTCCACTGTAGGAATCCATAAGCCATCCTTCCAAACTACACAACAGATCCCTTCCTTGTAGGAACCGTAAGCATTTCCTCAAACCTCACACCCATACTCTTCACAAGAGGACCAACCATCATCTTCCAAAGAGCCATTCTTCACCATATCTGAATGTACCTCCCAATAGCCCCTTCAGATGCAAGATGCATAAACCCAAACATGAGTGTACACATATACTTTCCCCTCAAACCAAGCGCCTACTTTGGTAGCTTATCCCACCTTTTTAGTAGCTTTTCCACCAATTTCCTAGGTATCCATAGTGTATGATACCCAACCTTTAGAGTCACATTTTCCTACTATGACCTTTATGATACCGCCACCTCCTCCTTTTTAGACTCCCACTACCAATCTCCATCCTACCTATGGACCTAGATCGGTAGCTTACCCACCCACTCAACCAAGCTATTCCACATAGTTTAGCTTCCCTACTTCCTACCCTCAAAGACAAAGACATATCCCATCCTTTGATGCCTTGTCTTGACCACCCCTAGTACTGGTAGTTTTGAAACCTACACTACCACCAGCTACACCTAGCTTATTTACGCCTCCTCTAGTTTGGTCATCGCCACCCACATCCCAACCAGTACAACAGGATCCAAACCAACAAGTACCTATGCCGCAACTGGTAGACACCTAAAACATGTCATGTCGATGGTGACTACTCATATGGACATGCTACAAGAACATATGGAGGATCTTGGACAAACTCCAAGATAGAGCAGTGGTTATAACCACTCAATTTGGGCTCTTTGGTCTAATTAGTCAGAACTACAGCCTTGACCTGCGGTCTATAGGCTGAACCGTGACTGAGACCTACGGTTTATAGTCTATACCGCAGCTATAACCTGTGGTCTTAATTGAAGTTCAGTTGACCTTCTAAGCCAAATCGGTTTGAATGACCATTTTTTCTAGAAGACGATGGTTAGAGGATGAAAGCTTCCAATCCAACTGTCCTAACCACCCCTTCTTGATCTTGAATTCTCCATGAAGCCGCCCCTAGCCCCAAGACATCCTATAAATACCCCTTCAAATTAGGGCAATGATATAGATGATTTGAATAGTGAAGTGCTGTCAAATTATCGAGAGAGAGAGAGAGAGCATTGGAGATTTGAGTAGCGAAACCTTGTCGAATTATACACTCAATCGAGTATACTGAGAGAGAGCTATTGCACTTATCCCCTACCTACTTGCCAAGATTCATGATGAATTGCATTATGGATACCCTAGGAGGCTAGGAGAGCCAAGAAGCACATATTTGGGCAAACGAAGGCCCCTCACAGTGAATCAACCACCAAATTAGTCTAAGGACACCGAAGACGACCATTGAACATCAATTTGGACAAGGAGGCAAGACCATTACCCTTGAAATTGAGGGTAAACCTATCAAAGAGCTCACCATGGATTTCAACCATGGTTTACAGTGTAGACCGCTCACCAGAGCTGCGGTTTGTAGTAGAGGTATCACCACCTTATTGTTTCTATTTATGATCATCGAGTTAGCTTAGATTAGGCACTTTTATGGTTTAGTTTTAGTTTAGAATATTTCTGACCGATAGAATTAAGTTTAGAATAGTCTCATTGCATTTGCATCAAGTAGGCTTTAACAAATTATTTATGTGCTTTCATGCTCTATTTCACGTAATTAGTCCATTCATTGTTTAGCTACTGTCTTCATTTATGCAATTCCATAAATCCTGATCCAATTAACATAGTTTAGAGATGCTTTTCATGCTTTCTTGATTATACACTTTTAATAGTATATTTATGCATTTTTCCCAAAAGGGCCTCATCATGAGAGGTTGCCTATCTTTTTGATGTTTTTATGTTGTTTCTTGATCACAGGGAACAGATTCGAAGGAGATTCAACCATCAAGTTCCTTCCCCAATGCGAAGAAGAGGGTAACTCCACCCTAGAACAGTTTGTGACTAGTTGAAAAGCAACATTAGTGTGCCTACCCTGTTGAGGGCTTTGGCATTGTATTAATTGTATCATCATTCGAGTGACCCTAAGAGGGGCATGATTGTAATTGGGGATTCTTTGCAAATATTTATACAAGAAACACTTATTTTGTTTAATATATGTAATCTTGTCATTATTTTATGCTTGGATGATTGAATTCTATTAATACAGTAGATAGGTACACTCTTTTTGGTTAGATCAGAAGGCGATCATTAATTCATGCGATCTAACTGTTATTTCTTGGTTTTTGGGAATTGCAAGTATAGACCACAACTATCATCTGCGGGCCAACAATTGAACCATAGGTTCAACTCATAGTTTATAGTCTAAATCATAGACCAGACCTACGATTTACGCCTGACCACACAAAAAATAGAAATCAGAGTGCAGATCAACTCAGGACCTGAGGTAGGCCCTATTTTCCACTCTCTGTTCTATTTTTACTCTTTGTGTTTTTACAGAATGCTTATTTTGAAATGCAATTAGGAAAAGAAAATTAAGAAAAAGGAAATCAATCATGTCCTAGTTTGTTTTAATTTGCATTTGTAGAAAGGCGCTGCTATAAACAACGGACCTATGATTGTAGTCCACCCTAGGCTACAACATGCTTAATAGAGTGTCTTGTTTGGTTTGCATGTGTGAGGCCCAATTAGTGGCCAATTATCATCGTAATGTGCATTGTTTCAAAGAGCATCTAGAATAGCTTACATTTTATGAATTTGAAATGTTCTTTCATTTGCATAGCATATAAAAAATGAGCATGAATGCTATATGATGCATTTATTTTATGTACATTAAAATGAACCACACACACCACTTGTCACTTAAACGCCAGTGAGTTGGGATTAACATCCAACCACTAGTAGGGTTCAACGACGGTGGGTGTAACTTCCATCCGTTGGCCGAAATCCCACGAACCTTTGGATACTAGACAAATACCGGATCCAAGAACCTTTCGTACCCTAGAAAATTTGCATGTATTCTCTTTAGAGGGTATAACGTTGACTAACGGGTGAGGATCTGGGAGGACCTGTGCTCCATGACTGTGTGTGGGCTTCATTACCACACATTATAGGTTGGATTTCGTGACTTGGAGTTCATAGCCAAGTTGTCAAGCTACGAGCGTATAGGTGAAAGACATTAAACTGAGAATAAAATCCAACAAGTTTTGCAAAACACGATAAAAGTTTCTACACTGATACAACAAATCTTGAAAACACATCAAACAATTTAGGGCTCAAATTTTAAAATATAAAGAAGATGATCACATTGTTTACTTTGTATGCTTCTTTATTGCTTAATTTATCAAGATAAGGCCCTCCTTGAGGACATAATTTTTAGTAAGAGAGGAAACCTCTCGAGTCTTGTTTAGTCAGTGCATCATGATGACTAGGTATGATAGAGCTCAATCACGAGCTAATGAGTCGGAGAGTTCATGGAGAGGCTCTAAATGCTTCCTATGTTCTCCTAAGGAGCTTTCAAACCTCATACGCCTCATTGCTAGGAACCATACTCATCATGCATCTGAGGATAAAATACTCCTAGCATGACATTCTGAGAGTCATCGTGAGCTCCCTTCACCACACAGGGGGTTCACCCATATAGATCATGGGGTTTCTTCACATATGGTGAGAACCCAAGTCATTAGGTCTCTGCATGGTGAGATAGAGAGTTGTGGATCGTACTCCATGAGTCAGTTCTATAGGGAATCTGAGTCTCATGCAGCCTATAAGAGGCAAATACCCCAAGACCAATTGGAGGAGGTGCACCATCAACGTAAGTGCCTAGAGCGTGAGTCCGTAGAGAGGAAGAGAGTGCATCAACAAAGGTTGGATGAACTCCAACAATGTGAAGAGATAATTTACCAAAAAAAATCACGTGAAGAACAATCATGTGAGGTAACTCTCGAAAATAATCTCATACCTAGAGTGCTTAGGCAATAAGTCAACGTGTCGCATCTAGTGCATCGTTAGGAGTTGCCACTTAAGCAAGTAGATAGCCACCCTCTTAAGCATATAGACATGCCTAGGGTTATCAAAGAGCAATAGAAAGATATGTCTAGGGATCCCATGCGTAAGTGTGAGGTCGAGAGTAGTCAAGTCCAACAGGTGAGCAGTGTCAATGCTCGAAAGTCATCACAATCCTTGGGGCATATACAATCTATTCCACCATATAAGGAACCTGTGATTACTTTCCATAAATAGGAATTCAAACCTATCCCTGTTAGGGAGTCTGATCCTCCATTGCATATCATAGCGAGGATACAACAAATTGTGTATAAGCGAATGTTGGTGGATATAGGATCATCGATTAATATCATCACCACCTCAACAATAAAACATCTCAAAATTCCACCTTCCCACATAAAGGAAACAACATTAATGCTGTAAGATTTTAACGATGTGGAATCCCCTACAGTAGGCACAATAATCCTCCCCATCGAGGTGGGACATAATATTATTCCTACATTGTGCTACATTTTATATGGATCAATATAGTATAATCTGCTGCTTGGAAGACCGTGGATAAGAGCCATGGGGTGCGTACCGTCAATAGTGCATCAGTGCATTAAGTACACCCATGGAGGTGAAGTTCGTGTAGTTGAGGCAGACCCAGATCCCTTCAAATATTATAAGCCTAAGGATCATCCGTAGGAACCTGGTGAGGCGCCTATGCATCTGCAAGTTAAATTGGATGAGTCTATCCAAAGTGTGGATGCATCCTCACAGATGATGGTGGAGTTACCATCCCCACTGCTATCACCTGTGGAGTCACCTACGACCCCTGCACTCTCGACACCACTTAGCAGGGAAGGATTGATGAATGCCCTTATGGAGTTGCTCACAGCCGCTTCGAAGATATCATTAGAGGATCTTCACACTCCTATCAAGGAGGAAGAACCTAGCATGGTCATGGATGCACCTGAGTGTATCACACCCTCTTCATCCATCATGTCACCAAATAGTTCTCACGAGGACGATGGTGAATATGAAGAGCTTATAGAGGCTAGCATTACGATGCTGCCCACCATAGAGTCCATTGAGGATCTAGGTCAACTTTTCATCGAGTCTCCACTTGTGGATCCTATCCTGGAGATATTGTATGAGCATGAGGAAGGTTTAGTTATCACAATTGAAGTAGGACAACCTCGGTATGTTGATGAATTACCTATGACACATGCAGTTGTGGAGACTTCTCATGAATTTGTGGGAATGATCAATATTAGGCCAGAAGAACAAGTGATTCCTAATCACCTAGAGCCGGATACCGGGTAATCCAGGGGTGTTTCCACATTGCCAGAGCCAAAACCTTTGAAATTAGTCACTCCTAACTCATTTCTCATGGCACCATCTTGAAAGCACGAATAGATAGGTACCTCACATAATATTGGGGGTACCGAAAGTGATATAGTTCAACACAATGAAGTGAAACAAAAGCTTGAGCTAAGTCATAGGTGTGAGCATGTGGACAACACTGACGAACTGTGTCATCAAGTAACTTCCACATCAAATCAAGTGAAGGAAATAGGTGATTTGCAATTACCTAATAAATCCATAGCATCCACTTTTCTATTTCCTTTGAATGAAAAAGGTATTTTGAATTAGTCATTAGAGATACATATAAATTCTTTGTCAGTCTTACGATCCATTTTAAGCCATCTAGAATAGATGGAGCATCAAATGGATGAGCAAGATAAGGCATTGTATTTCATCAAGATCTGGCTTGAAAAATTGGAATTACTAAAGCAACCCTTGCTTGAGGATGAATCGCTTCCTGTGCAAGCACCGAAAAAGCCTCATCAAAAGAAAAAGCCCATGTGACCAATCCAACCATTGGATTCTCAAAGCAAACCAATGCGGGGCAAGAGCCCAAAATATTCGTAGCATGATGGGACTCCGTTACAAGAGTCTATGTCTGACATCTTTTAGAAGCTGCAAGAGGCTAAGGTCATCACCTTGCCTAAAGTCATCCCTTTAAACCCAAGTAGAGTTAAACATGCGGGTTACAAGGAGCATCACTACTATCTCTACCACCAAATAGAGGGTCATGGCATTCGAGATTATCATGATTTTAAGAGTGTGGTGCAAAATTTGATAGATAAGGGGGTTTATCATGTAGATGGTTCTCTTAGAGTGCCCCAACATGCTGAAGTGGAGGTCACACCTCCTCAAGAGCAACCTCGAAGTTGTCAATCACCTTGTAGGCCCAATAGGCCAGTGCAACGAGTAGTTTCATTTCAGATGAATACTCTAACTTTATTCCAAAAGTTACACGAGACATAGGCATTCATATTACTCGAAGTCAAGCATAGGGTATTCAAGACTGGGTCACCTGATAGGGGTCCCTTTTGTGTGTATCATCGAGCGCATGGACACGACATTCGAAGTTGCCAATAATTTAAGAGGGTCGTAGAAGACCTAGTAGAATGAGATTATATTTGTGAGGATGGTTCTCTCGTTCACCCATGCCAAAGCATAGGCACATCGGTGAGGTCCGATATTCACTTGGGGGAGTTGATTTCTGTCACTCTTCCTAAACAAGTTGATTAATTTTTAGTGAATAGCATGCACGTTAGGGGTCTGCAAGGTAGCATACCTTTTCCACCAGCCACGCCAAATTTGTTAAGGAAAAATGAGGAATCTAGAGGTATTGCACCTCCCTCCCCATCGTCAAATGGCATACACATTGGGAGTATATAGGGCAACATGCCCTTCCAAAAAGGCTCCAAGGGTTCCTAAAATTGCTTGGTCGCGTCAGTCAAAGGCCCCGAGAGTTTTCTTATAATCGCTCGATCATCCTAAAAAGCTCCAAGCTCGCCTATGAGTAGTTTGGTCAATCAAAAGGTACCAAGAGTTTATGAAAAATTGCTTGGTCAATCCAAAAGCTCCAAGGATTCTTAAAAGATCGCTTTGTCATCCCAAAAAGTCCCAAAGGTGCTCATAAACCCTTTGGTCAAACCCCAAAAGCTCCGAGGATTTTCTTAAAATCGCTTGGTCATCCTAAAAAGATTCAAGGATTTTGCTAAAAAATCGCTTGGTCAATATAAAGGCTCCAGAGGCATGTACTCACCGTTTGGTCAGATATGAGGCTCAAAACTCATAAAAGGTATAAAATCAATAAAATCCAAAAAAAAAATGGTAAAACATAAAATCCAAAAACATTTGCATTTGAATTTTGCATGGTCATTTTTTTTTTACATTTACTCATGCATCCGTTGCATTATTGCATTGCGTATAGGCATTCGTCATCCGTTGCATTCCATAGTAGGAGGGATTATGTTTGTTAGTCTTATGAATGACACCAATTTTGTGTTTAAATCATGCATCTCTACATTTATCATGATCCATAATTCATGTGAGTAATTGTGTTTTTCAACACAACCTATAATGTTGCTATGGAGATATACTAGGGTTTTTCGATCACTCAACCATACCTAGTGGTCTTATCAAGAGTTGGTAGAAAGCTTGCTTTGCTTTTGTAGCTAAGGTTCAGTTAGTATAGCCCTTAGCATATTAGAAGCCTATCACTAATCAACAAATTAAACAATCCTAACAAGGACTAGGGGAAGATGAAATCCATGAAGCAGGACCAGGTATCTTGAAGCAAAAAGAGTTATTCTTGCTTATCCCTCTGTGCGGACGATATGGGAAATGTTGGCAGTTGGCAAAAGGATAGGTTAGTTCCCTATTCAAAATCCCTTGCTTATGATAAAATGTGCAATATCCTAGAGTGAAATTCCACATCAATCCTCAATATTGATACCCTAGATCGATATCATAGATCGACTTCCCAATATTGATATCCCATATTGATATCATAAGATCGATATCCTCAATCGATATACCAACAACAATTTTTCCCAAGTAAATCCCCCAAAGGAATTTTTTTGAAGAAAATTATCAAATGTAAAGGCCAAAAAGTGATCATCGAATGAAGATCAGAAAACAGGCTCAAATCAGGTTTAAAGTGAAGATCATAAATCAAAATTTCGAGTGGAGATCAAATGAATATCAAAAATCCAGTTCGAAGAGAGATAAAATGAATATCCAGAGACAGTTCAGAATGAAGATGGAATCGAATCCCTTGCTTCACCACATATGAGCAAGTATCCCAAAAATTGAAGGATAAAAAGAAATGAGCTTGAATCCCTGGAATTGTTGGCATTATTATACCTTGTGCATGATGATATGTCTGATACACTCACATCTCGCTTGTGGGCAGACCAATGTTTGAATGTGGAAGAGCTAGCTTCAGGTGTCCTACATTGCCTAGTGGCTTAGTCCAACTAAAATATAAACTTAGAATTGGATCAAACATTTGTGGAACCCCTATCTTAGAAATGGGCTAAAAGAATCCTGCCTGACATCAGGGAACGCTCATGTATTATCTTAATAATCATGTGCACACACAGGGATAATGAATAGTTAGGGCCTTTCCTAGCAAAAGCATTTTATCTTAGAAGTCTAGTGTGGTTAGTATGCAACTTTTGATAAGTCTATTAGAGTGTTTGAGTCTCATGGAAAACCTCAAAAATCTCTCTCATAGCAAAAAAATATCAAATATCTCAAACTATATAAAATCATTAAATTGCAAAGTACCAAGTACATGAAACATCATCAAATAGAGCACAATCAAGATATAGGATAGATACCGAATGGATATTAGAAATAATATTTAGACGACCATTGAATATATCGTGCATATTTTTCAAATTTGCAAAAGAAAAGCATTCATTGCATTTCATATATGGATGATTAATTGATTAAATTCTTACTTTGAGGATTTTCTATTACATTCATGATTTTTATACATTCTGTGGTGTCGTCCATTAGATTTATAAACATATTTGCATTAATTCCTTATGTTTTAAAGTGATTAAAGCATACAGGTTCATTTACATTAGATCACCATCGTGTAAATAAATCATTACATACATTAATGTATATATTAAAGTAATATCAAATATGCGTTAAGAGAAAACATTACATCCATATGCATCCATCATACATCGCACATCTAAGCATCTAGATCACTGCATATAATCATCATCATAAATCAAATAACTATCTAGTGCATGTCATCCATACGACACATCATATAACATCAAATTAACATCAACATTGCATCCATGTGCATAACATAAACAAAAAATTAAAAATATATATGCAAGTACACATAATGAGCCATAAATGATTAGATCATATATATATATGTGTGTGTGTGTGTGTGTATGTCTCAAAGTACATTAGGAATACAAAAATACCCGTAGGCTACAATCATGTAGGTCCTAGACCCTACACCAAAAATGGTACATATGCAAAAAAGTATCCTAGCTCTAGTAGAGCCCTAGCTCTGGCCCGCTCCCCTTGAAATGCAACTCTCATCACCTCCCTCAACCCTATGCTCTGGAGCCTACTCTACAGTTGGCTCTGGTGCCTGTTGGGTGCCCTACTGATGACCCTATGTACCACCTAACCCGAAGAGGTCTAGCACACGGGATACTAGAATGTCTAAGCGACTAGACCAATGACTAGAGATCACACCTGTCTCCCTATGACTCTTGTACAAGCTACCTCCATGAGTGCTAGAGGACCTATGCATCCTCTCTGTCCTATGCGTCTGCTGGCTGGAGCTCACCATGGACTGCCCTGAAGTCCTAGACCTATGTTATGATCCTCAATCCTAACATTATTAGTTAGTATTAGTTAGTATTATTAATCATTTAATTATTATATTATTAACTTATAAAGTGAACCATCACAACCCTTCATAACGTGAACCATCACGTCTCTTCATACGTGAACCATCATGTATCTTCACCAACGTAGCTTTAGGGTAGATATATATATTAGGTTGGCCATCCATATCAAATCATCCAAGAAGAAGAATAAGAATAAGAATCATAGATTCTAAAGGAGGGAGCCCCCTATAGCGGCAAAGTGATTACAAGGGAGCCCCCTTTGAGTGGCCTGCGATTACATTTACATTAATTTGTTAATAATTTTATAGTAAGACCTTGGGGTCTTACCATTTGGTATCAGAGCCATGTGGGACCCAGTCATGTGGGAATTGCTCAAAGATCTTCATCAAATCACTTTTGTGCGTGAGTATCAAACTCGGTTTGAGGATATCACCAAACACAACATAATATTGGATGAATCAATTCTCATCAATGGCTTCATTAAGGGATTAAAAGAGGAAATTAGAATGGAGGTGACAAGGTTCAATCCCTATACCATGATGCAGACCTATGGATTGGTAAAATTAGCTGAAGATAAAATCAATGCACAACAACGATTAGAAAAACTACTTATGGAAAAATCATCGACCACTTACATCACTCTCAAACCTATGCATAATGGAAGGGTACAAAGCACTTACACAACCTCCAAATCTAACCAAAATTTATGAATTAAACATCTTAGCTTTGAGGAGATGAAGGAACGACGAGCAAAAGGACTCTGTGATAATTGTGATGAACAATTTGGACCCCACCATAAATGTGCTACACTAACATTGTATTTATTGAAGGAAGTTGATCCTTGTCTCTCCATAGAGCAAGCAGATGAGGTAGTTGTGTCCAAAGCGACCAGTGCACCTACTTACTGCAATGAAGACAATGAGGTCGATGTGCAAGAAGTGATTGATGTACCAAGCAAGGATGAGGTAGACATACCCAAAGTGATCAATGCTATCCAAACATGCACTCTACAAGACCTACACATACCTTCATCACCAATAGTGAGTTCTTACCATATGACCAAACCTATTCGGAACCAACGCAGAGTGACTACACACTCCTCCATTGGCTCTACCAAGGAACAAAAAAAGGATATGAAATCATTACCATCACTTTTGATGCATCATTCTGAAGTATTTGAGGAACCCTAAGGGTTGCCCTCCCATCATCATCATGATTTTCCTAAGGAAGATTCTACTATTGTTCTTGGCAACTCCCCGCTAATGCTTTATCCTTCTCGATATCCCTACCTATGAAAGGATTCCATTAAAAGAGTCCAAGAACTTACACAAATCCTTATTGGAAAACAAAGGACAAAGCTTCTCACTTTGAGCTTTGAGGACAAAGCTATTTTTAAGGAGGGTGGCATGTAATGATCCTCAATTCTAACATTATTAGTTAGTATTAGTTAGTATTATTAATCATTTAATTATTATATTATTAACTTATAAAGTGAACCATCACAACCCTTCATAACGTGAACCATCACGTCTCTTCATACGTGAATCATCATGTCTCTTCACCAACATAGCTTTAGGGCAGATATATATATATATATTAGGTTGGCCATCCATATCAAATCATCCAAGAAGAAGAATAAGAATAAGAATCATAGATTCTAAAGGAGGGAGCCCCCTAAAGTGGGAAAGCAATTACAAGGGAGCCCCATTTGAGTGGCCTGTGATTACATTTACATTAATTTGTTAACAAATTTTATAGTAAGACCTTGGGGTCTTACCAACCTGGTCCTTTAAGACCTAATAGCATGTTTGTTCTTAGGTACCTCTAAGCCCTACAGTCTGATATATCCCTCTAGCTGAGAGATGCGAGCTGCCCTCACATCGCATAGGTCGTTTCCCTCCTCTATGAGGGAAGTGAGCCGCCTGACCTCTGCCATAGGATCACCACCTCCTGGTAAGATAACTGATGGAGCAGTTGGAGGTCCCATGATAATATGAGAGGATGGAGGATCCCCCCTCTATACCTTGAGTAGATCTCTCTCTGCTATAGCCTCACCTCGCTATGCCAGTGCCAAATCATGTGCACTAGTGAGCTCATAAACTTGGAGCTCTATCGCTATAGCCCATGTTGTAAGACTCATAATCTTCTCCTAAGCCTCATCTAGCTTCCTATCTCGATCAAATAGCTTCACCTCTAGACTGACGATAGTAGTATCTCGCTCTAAATATTGAGTCTAATACCTCCCAAGCTGATTCTGTAAGCTAGTAACTTGAGCTAGGAGCAACCCCTCCACGCTATTAGGAGGGACCTCATCCTCCTTGAAAGCCTCCTTATATACGTCAACATCCATAGGGGGCATCCTCTGCTACAGCCTCTACACCCCATCCACCATCCGTCCATTGGTGCATCCTACACCCATCTAGGTCAGCCGTCGCCTCTGCCTAATCATATACCCTGCCTAGAGGCCCTGATTCTTACCATCGTAGCATCAACCATCAAACATAATATGATAGGGTGGTCATAGCCCTATCAACTCTAGACTCCTAAAAGTCATCAGCCTCATCTCATAATGTTGTAGGCTGAATCCATGGTAGATGCATCTCTAAGACTAGACGCCTATACGAGAAAGGAATCTCTAGAATGTCCTACACCAGGCTAAATTGTTGTAGGATCCAAGAGTAGAACTTGTACTCTCTAATATCAGCCTTTCGGCTGAGTAGCCATCTGTCTCGATGAGCCTGTCATAGCCACTCGCCAGCCTTTGGCCAAACTAGGCAATCCATGTAGGGATGCCACTCAATATTATCCAGCCCAAGTGATGCGAACTGTGTAATGTAGTGCTCAGTGTGGCCTGCATGAATCCTGCTCCTGAAGCCCTCCTCCTCACAAGGTCAACATGCAACATAGCACTGATGAGCATCATCAATATTTGTAATGTGTAGTGGTAGATCTCCAGGATGCTCTATCTTGATGTGTTGCCAACCCCAGATCTGTAGCAGTAGGCTGCAGCTCATCCTGCGGTGACTTCGATAAGTAAATTGATATAGCTCCTTGTAAATTTGGCACAATAGGGTGCTCCCCCAGGCCAATCATAGCGATTGATATATGGAGCTCTAAGTCACTCTCTTGACAGTGGCCAAGAGGTTCTAGGGAATCCTCTTGCTCGAGGATTCTAGAAGAACAACTTACACCACCAGGTGCATAAATATGACCTCCCTCATGGAGAATATCTATTGACCCTGCCAGTATCTGATATGAACTCCTCTCTGATCGATGTTCCACTGAGCCTCTTGGCTCTGATCGCCAAAGATCGCATCAAAAATGGAAACCCTAGGCCTAAAAGTCAAAGAGGTGATGGTGTCACCATCAATAAGGATCCTAAATATTTAGTGTACATCCTCTAGGGTAACTGTAATTTCACTTGTAGGCAAGTGAAATGTGTTGGTCCACGCATTCCAACATCGGGCCAACGCAGTCAGATAAGCCTAATCCACCTTAATCGAGGGTAGATCCAGGACAGCCAAATTCGATAGCTCTGAACCATCTCTGCTCCCCAGTAGTGAGCTATCCGTGGAGAGTCTTAAGAATGTCTAGCTTGTGGGCTTTAGAGGTTAATGTCTAAAATAAAATCATGGCATAAGAAAAAACCTAACTAAAAATACAAGCAGAAACATTTAAAAATGATCTAAAAAGTGTAAAAAACATCTAAAAACTGATAAAAATACAAAAACATGTCATCAGACAGTAATAAAAATAAAAAATGTCACATAGACAAGTCAAAAATGTATTTATTAGCATTAATTGCCTATAAAACCGTAGGAAAATTAAAAAAATTGATAAAATTTCCTAAAGTTCGGGAATTGATCGATCAAAAATTGATCGATAGGAGTTTAAATGCGGACCGCAGCTGGTAGCTGCGGTCCCTAATTGGTCAATCGGGAACCGCAGCTGGTACCTGTGATCTCCGATTAAGACCCTATCGAGGTCATTTCCTCGGCTAAAAAAATAAAAAATATAATAAAACCTACACTAGCCTAATCTAACATGAGGTTCGTTACCAATAGTTTAATTAGGTTCAATTAGCCCATTTATTAATGAGGTTAATTTTACTAGTAATGGATGTGAGGTCTCGGTTTCGAATTACCTTGCCCTCACCTCTACCTCGGCTAGATGAAGCTTACCCATGGTTTGCCATCATGCGGTGTGTAGGGTGTGGGTGTAAAATTTTGGTAGGGTTTCAGGTCAATTTTTAGTTGCCACTATCCAGAGCTTTGCAATTGTTAGTCGCTGTCAAGGAATAATGAAACAAATTTAAAAATTGAACCTTTTATAAGCTTTTCTTATTTCGCATGGACCATGGCTGACACTTGCGGTCCCAAAATTAGGGTTTTTCGATCGCAGGCCCTAGCCGTGGTTCCCAAAAATTGCAATAGGGAATCGCAGACCCTAGCCGTGGTTTGAAACTTGTAGCAAATTTAGTAAAAACCACCATGGGAAGGTCTAAAAAGGTAAATTAATGACTCCCATTGGATCAAATTTTCAAAAAGAGCAATCAATGTTGCAAATTTGGTGATTTTCAAAGCTCTAGGATTAATTCAAAAAAATTAAAATTAACAAAAAAAATCAAATAATTCAAAAACCAAATGCACCTTGTATTCAGTACTTTACCCTATACACTTGGTGGTTGTAGTGACTTGCGATCCACGTAATCCAAAAAGATGAGTAAATTACCATAAGGACATTTAGGGCAAAAGTGTCATCGTTGATCTGATATGCTTATTTTCAATCCCTAAGAAGGCCTTCATGGCTGGAATTCTCCATGGGAATTAGGCGTTTCATGTTATGTCTTCTATGACATCTTTTCAGCAAATCATCGATAACTTGATTCAACACAAATCTAACTGGAATTGCCTCATTTCGATTTCCTAAGACGATTATTGTAGCTTGACTGCTCCATGGGATAGGAATGTGCAATTACCATTAATAGTTGGAATCAAAAGCTGAACTAGGCCTAGCCAAGGCATTAATTTTCTCAAATTTAAATTTGTTCAGATCATCCATGTTGGTCAAGCGACATCATCACTTTAATCATTGTCTTACCCTCATCGACTCATCACTTGAGGGGGTAGTCATAATATCAAATCAAAATCAAAATCAACAGAAGATCCCGAATATCATAGATCCCTTGATCTTGTCAAAATTACGTTCATCCTTGTGAATCATTGTCAACAACTATCATAAGCTTACCCCTTTGCTTGGGGAAAATAGCAAATATGATAATTTTTTTGTAACTCTCATCCTTTCGGATTGATAGGCGCGAAAGCCTACTTGGCATTGATGCTATCCAAATGTCTGATGATGAGTACATACTTTTCAAGTTTAAGCCTCCAAAGAGTTGGAAGTAATGATTCTAGGATGTGCATCCTTTTGTAGGACTTGGGGCATCTAATGTTGATCCGACTAATGATCATCATAGAACCTTCGACATCATTTTAGGAGGTCTATTTTTGCTCAGCATTGTTCGATCTCACAACGCATCTCAAAAGGGGCATCTGTAGACACCTAAAATGTGTCATGTTGATAGAGACTACTCATATGGACATGCTACAAGACCATATGGAGGATCTTGGACAAACTTCAAGATAGAGCAATGGTTCTAACCACTTAATTTGGGCTCCTTAGCCTAATCAATCTGAACCACAGCCCAAACCTGTGGTCTATAGTCTGAACCATGGTTGAGACCTATGGTTTATAGTCTAGACCGCAAATGTAACCTGCGATATTAACTAAAGTTTAGTTGGACTTCATTTGAGCCAAATCGGTTTGAACGACCATTTGTTCTAGAAGACGATGGTTAGAGGATGAAAGCTTCCAATCCAACTATCCTAACCACCCCTTCTTGATCTTGGATTCTCCATGAAGCCACCCCTAGCCCTAGGACATCCTATAAGTACCCATTCAAATTAGGGCAATGATATAGATGATTTGAATAGCGAAGCACTATCGAATTATCGAGAGAGAGAGAGCATTGGAGATTTGAGCAATGAAGCCCTATCAAATTGTACACTCAACCGAGTATACTAAGAGAGAGCTATTGCACTTATCTCCTACCTACTTGCCAAGATTCATGATGAATTGCATTATGGATACCCTAGGAGCCTAGGAGAGCCAAGAAGCACATATCTGGGCAAACTAAGGCCCCTCACAGTGAATCAACCACCAAATCAATTTGAGGACACTGAAGGCGACTATTGAACATCAATTTGGACAAGGAGGTCAAGCTCACTACCCTTGACATTGAGGGTAAACCTATCAGAGAGCTCACCACGACTTTCAGTCATAGTTTACAGTGCAAAACGGTCACCAGAGCTACGATTTGCAGGAGAGGTATCGCCACCTTATTATTTCTATTTTTGATCATCTAGTTAGCTTAGATTAGACACTTTTATGGTTCAGTTGTAGTTTAGAAGATTTTTGACCGATAGAATTAAGTTTAGAATAGTCTCATTGCATTTGCATCAAGTAGGCTTTAACAAATTCTTTATGTGCTTTCATGCTCTATTTCACGTAATTAGTCCATTCATTGTTTAGCTGCTGTCTTCCTTTATGCAATTCCATAAATCTTGATCCAATTAACATAGTTTAGAGATGTTTTTTTTATGCTTTCTTGAATATATACTTTTAATAGTATCTTTATGCATTTTTCCCAAAAGGGCCTCATCATGAGAGGTTGCCCGTATTTTTTATGTTTTTATGTTGTTTCTTGATCGCAAGGAACAGATTCAAAGGAGATTCAACCATCAAGTTCCTTTCCCAATGCGAAGAAGAGGGCAAATCCACCCTAGAATAGTTTATGACTAGTTGAAAGGCAACATTAGTGCACCTACCCTGTTGAGGGCTTTAGCATTGTATTAACTGTATCATCATTCGAGTGACCCTAAGAGGGGCATGATTATAATTGGGGATTTTTTGCAAATATTAATACAAGAAACACTTATTTTGTTGAATCTATGCAATCTTGTCATTATTTTATGCTTAGATGATTGAATTCGATTAACACAATAGATAGGTGTATGCTTTTTGGTTAGATCACAACCACATGCCTCACAATCGCAGTATTACCCACAACAGACACCTACCCCACAACCTAGTGTACTAGTGGACACAACAACACATGTCTCCTAGTACCCACCTTATCATGATCAAGCATAACAATATTTTGCACAGTATTATGAAGAACAATAATACCAATATCTGCCACATCCATAGGGTTAGCCTACCATAGCTCAACCCTCAAATCCTATGATACCCGAACTTCAACTTTTATGATGTGAAGTCAAAATGTTGAACCTACGCACCTCTAGCTATGGGCCACAAAAGCCTTGTTATGATGACCTGTGCAACGAGCCAGTTCACCCATCAGTTCCCATTTCTCCCTATCTCTATTGCTTCAAAATACCAAAATTTGACAAGTATAGAGGTAAGGAAGACCCTAGAGAGCATGTGAGCAATTACCGCTCCTCCTACTACCAGCTTCATAGTAGTAACCCTATTATGTTGTGTACCTTCTCCCTATCCCTCGTTGGGTCAGCACTGGATTGGTACAACATGCTCCCATGCCATAGCCTGTATACCTTTGAGAATCTAGCCAATTCTTTCATAGAACACTTTTCCATCAACATTAAGAAAAAGACTACATTTTTTGATGTCTATGTCATACAACAGGCAGATGATGAACCCATTACTGAGTTTGTTTCCAGATGGAGAGCGATTATCCATGACCTCGCCCATAGCCTCCCCACTTGAAGCTTGTGACACTCTTTTCCAAGAGTTGCCACAAACACATTTCCACATCCCTCTAACTTCACCAAAGTCGTACTTTTGAAGATGCCATATCACAAACAAAAGTGATTGAAGACATTAAGGTTTAATCTGGAAATATTAAGTTGAGAGACAAATCCAACTATAACCCCAAATTTTGCTTCAATAGGACCACACCAAATCAACCTTATCCTCGGCCACCACAAACCAACCAAGTTGCAGCCGCTACCTTAGCGCCAACCCTAGATCCTCCACCCTATACACCGTAGCCACAAGCATCTTAGACTAATGCTCCTGCACCATCTCAACCACAATAATACCAAGGCATGCGCCCACAAGTTCCACTATGTAACCTCACACCGTTATCCAAACCATTACCAGATCTGTTTCATAGATTGTATGAGGGCAACCATCTCGTCCTACTCGAGATCCACCCATTGGATCCAAATGCACCTAAGCCTCATGGATATAATGAGAAAATCTTTTGTCCTTTCTATAGGTAGCATGGCCATAATATTGATTCGTGTTGCTCCTTCCATGGGTAAGTTCAAGACCTAATCGATAGGGGCACCATCCAGGTAGCAAACCCTCTAGCCCCATAAAACCAAAACTTAGGGATATTTCAAAACCCCCTATCAGATCACAAATGATATAACCCTCATAGACCTCTGAACAATCCCCCAGTACCACCTCACCAAGTGAACAATGTCCAGTATGATCCTCCATCATGTGGCATAGTAGGTATGATCAACCTTACTATGAGGAACCAACGATACCCATCTCTCTAGACAACACCTATCATTTCCCCGTCAGCTCAGTTCACATCACCACAAGTACCACAAATGCCTACTATTGTACCACCACCACCTCAAAATGTGATTACCATCTATGGTAGCCTAATCCATTAGTTACATAATGCCTCCGCGTGACTATCCATATTTGATCTCCTATAATAGTCTCAACCCCATCGTGAGGCATTGAATGACATCCTACATTCAATTGACCTAGAGACACATGACACAAATGACTTTATCAAATTTATAGGAAACATCCCACGATGCCTCCAACCTTAAATTAGTTTCCATGACCACAAGACAACGAAACTCGTTGGAGAAGGATCAGATCCCACCTCCACATACAAGCCAATATCAATGATATCACCTACAAGCGGGTACTCATTGACATGAGATCATCCATTAGCATTATATCCACAATAGCTCTACATCACCTACACCTCCCTTCGACCCATTTTTCCATGCCTTCCCTAGACCTATGTGCTTTTGATGGCTCCATGAGACCTACCGTAGGATCCATAGTTTTACCTATTTGCATAGGCATCCATACGATCCCCATCCTCTTTCATATCATCCAAGGAGAAATGCAATACAATATTCTCCTCGATCACCCTTGGATTAGAGACATGTAGTGTATCCCATCCATATTACACCATTGCCTCAAGTACGTATGAAATGGACTTGTTTACTGTGTCCCAGCTGATGGATACCCCTTTAAATTTTGTAATGTTGTAGACCTTCCCCTTGCGTCATAATTTCATCCTCCTAACTGTTCCTTGTATCTTCTCATCAATCAGTAGGAGCATCAATATCCTCATCAAATTTCACCTCAATGTCCCAGTGTTCATCAAGAGCACAAACCTCGATGTCTACACCATTAGCACCATATTTTGAGGGACCCAAAATCGCTACCATGCCTTTTTCACCACCATCCTTATGGCCTCCATAATCATCCCAACCTTTATTGTTTTATTTTTCACCTGCGATACCCCAACCATCATCATCACCCATTACACAACCTATTACCGTACCTTCCCCACCCTTGCATATGGAAAGCCCTATCCTTCCTACACCATAAATACCTCCTCTTCCATTTTGACCAAAGCCTAAGACATTCACATCCCCATGTATCCCAACACCCATGCCGATACCTTTATCCAAACAAGCCAAACATCCTATTCAAGCAACAACAACTGAATGTCATGAACCGAAACAACCAACATCAAATTTAGAGAAACAACTCCCACACCCTTCAATTGTGACCATTAGGGAATCTCAACTTTCTCCTTCCTTAACTAATTCTGATACCCCACCTCAGTCACCAAAGCATACCACACCACACATATCCATCTTCATGACAAATTCGGACCTAGGAGACTATAATGTATGCGACGCTCATGTATGTGACCCTTCGATCCAATCCACCCATGATTTTGGTCACCCTTCAGCTTCGGTCCTTACCATTGGAACCGTCATATAGTTAGGAAGTCCCAAAAACCACACCAACTTTGTGTATGTAGGAGTCGACTCTTCGATCCCTCCACCAACTACTCCAATACCACAATCTAGATTTGGTGATGCAATTACACATCTAGCCAACCCTCAATTTTCCTTGTGCTACTTACAATGTTTTCATTGGCATGAGTTTGGACTAGGTAATTATGAGAAAGGGTTACGCACACCTATAAATCTGCGTGTCCGATCACCCACCAATAAAATAGGCCAAGGTTATCGCCCAACCACCTCTTACACATTAGAAGATAAAATTCAAGATTTATCCCTACATCCTCCTCCACGTCCAACACATACCTTGGAAGAGTACATTGATATGGATCTAGTAGAAGACACACCTTCACCCACATCAACCATCACGGTCCCTTATGACTTATTTCAAGAATCTCCTATGTCCGAGACTTCCTCATTCTATGATATAGATAGATTGGTAGAACACTTCGCTACCTTATCCCTAGCTACACCAATGGAGCTCAACATACCTCCTCCTAAGCCATTACAGACACACTTATCCATGTTTCCACCTATACATAGTAGAGAGCAACTTCTTGTCCTCGTTCGTCTCCAGTAGTTCTGCAACCTCCCTTGAGTCTCTTAGGATGCACACAAACTATCCAACCTCCCTCACCATATTCTTTCCCACCTGATTCACCCACAACATCGATCAACATGGTGGAGGTAGAATTACGTTCTCCCATCCGTTACAGTCACAAATAAATTCGAGACGATACCCCAAACCCAAAATTTATAGATCTTGTGCATATATCACCCATACCAGCACCTCAATATTTCCTACTCGCGCTTCATATATCGAGGGCAGAAAATGATCTCTCTTCATCTATGCCACCCTAAATCCCTCACGTACATCACACAAAATTCTACATAGATAATGAATATGAGTTCAATGAGGCCATCGATGACCTTAACCTCATCCCTATCCCTGAATAGTTACATGATGGATCTCATATGCTCATTGAAGACACTATCGATGTAGACATCGATGATGATCCAAAAAATCTACACATCCTTAAATTAGCCACTAGCCTCTCACCTAAGGAGTGCATTGCCTTCACAAATTTCCTTTACAAGTATATAAAAGTTTTTGCATGGTCTTACAAAGACATGCCGGGACTTGACCCTGCTGTAGTGGTTCACAATCTCATACTTGACCCCACTGCAAAACTGGTAAGACAAAATATGTGATGCATGCATCCAACTGTTGAATTAATAGTGAAATTTGAGCTCCAAAAGCTCATGGATTTTGATTTCATTGTACCCATTGAGTATCCAAAATGGGTATCTAGCATGGTCCCTGTACCTAAGCCATCTGGTGACGTTCGTGTTTGCACATATTTTTGTGACCTAAACAAAGCTTGTCCCAAAGACAATTTTCCTCTACCCAACATTGACTCCCTCGTTGACTCTATCGTGGGTCATGAAATGATTTCCCTCATGGATGGATTTTTAGGGTACAATCAAATCAAAATCAACCCAACCGATCAACACAAAACCTCCTTCACAACACCTTGGGGGACCTTCTTCTATAAGGTCATGCCTTTTAGCCTTAAGAATGCGAGAGAAACCTACCAACGCGCCATGACCTATATCTTCCATGACTTAATGCACAAAAATGTCGAATACTATGTAGATGACCTCATTGCCAAATCTAAGAAACGTGCAGACCATCTCGAAGATCTCTGTTAAATTTTCAATCGATTGTTAGAACACAATGTACGCTCGAACCCAAAGAAGTGTGTGTTTGGTGTTGCTTCCGGAAAGATACTAGGATTCATTGTCTCCCAACAAGGAATTAAGGTTGATCCTAGTAAGGTTAAATCCATCATCGACATGCCCCATCCCACAACATTAAAACAATTACGTAGCCTCCAGGGTAAGATCACTTCTATCCGTAGATTCATAGCATAATTATCGGACAAATACAAGCCATTCAATCACCTCTTACAGAAAGGAGTAAGCTTCAAATTGAACAATAACTATCAAGAAGCATTTGACGCCATCAAAATCTATCTTACATTACCATCGGTTATGTCATCGCCACATCCAAAATTACCATTAATTCTATATATTTCAGCCATAGAGTTTGTGCTAGGTACACTTCTAGCTCAAAAGAATGTGCTCGATAAAGAGCAGGCTATCTACTACATCAATCGTACGCTAGTCAGCTATGAGACAAGATATGGATACATGGAAAAACTATGCTTAGTGGTCGTATTTGCCACACAAAAATTATGCCACTATATGTTAAATCACACAAATTTTGTCATTGCCCGAGATAATCCCCTTCGGTACATGATGAACAAGAGTTATCACAATTCACGCACATCCAAGTGGATCATGCTCTTAATCGAATTTGACCTAGAATTCATTTCCCAAAAATCTATCAAAGGGTAGGTCATCGTTGATCAACTAGCCGAAGCTCCTTTGATAGATCATCAACCCATTCTCATTCAACTTCTAGATGATTCCATATTCCACATCATCGAAGAGGAAGAATATGTTGAAACCGAAGTCGTAGCTGACCTCACCCTGTTCTTTGATGGCTCTAGATGTCTCCATGCTAGGGGTGCAAGCATTGTCTTTTTCACACCTAAAGGAGAACCACTCCCCTTTTCATTCAAACTCGATTTCCCTTGTACCAACAACAATGTAAAATATGAAGCCCTAATCCTAGGACTAAAACAAGCACACTCTATGCACATCAAACGCCTCCACATCATAGGCAATTCACTCTTGATAGTCAATCCAAGTGCAGGAACTCTAGCTATGCAATTGCCCAGTTCTCCAACAATACAAGAAAATCGCACAGTAACTCTTATCCCAATTTGAGTGGTATGCCCTCGAAGCCGCTCCACGATCATAAAACCACTTTGCAGACACTATGGCTTCCTTAGGGTCCCTCATTCTACAAAACCCAATATTTGATACAATCATAGCATCCATACATACGCTTACCCGATCTGCTCTATGACCCACACTTCCTACAGACGATAGGGGTGTGTATGTGGTACACACTAAACCCCATGACCCATGGTTCTCGCAAATGAAAGACTACATCAAGTTAGGTTTCCTACCATGTGATTTACCCCATGCTCAATGCCGAACCTTCAAACAAAGAGCGATCCACTATACCTTGTTGGGGGACATCCTTTATCGTCATAGCTATGACGACATGCTCCTGCATTGCCTAGAATCGTAAGAATCACAACGGGTTGTACAAGAAACCCATGATGGTACTTGTGGTGGCCATTTTAGTGGTATGGAAATCACCAAACACATACTTTGCATGGGTTACTACTGGCCCAAAATGGAGCAATATTACTGCTGAATATGTCAAGTGTTGCATCAAATGCCAACAACATGCCAACCTAACACATCTACCATCCCAAGCACTTCAACCTATCCAGTACATGTGGCATTTTTCCCAATGGGGCCTTGACCTAATCAAAAAATTACACCTGCTTCCTCTAGCAACCACAAATTTATCATCACTACAATAGAATATTTCACCAAGTGGGTCGAATCCATCCCACTGGTCTAAACTACAGGAGCTAAAATTACAGTATTCATTACAATGCATATCATATGTCGCTTTGGAATTCCATTCCAAATAATTTTTGATAACGGGAAATCATTTAAAAACAAAACTGTTCAAGCCCTATGAGACAAATTCCACATACATCATAGTTTTTCTACCCCATACTACTCCCAAGGTAATTTCCAGACAAAAGACACAAACAAAACCATCTATTCCATTCTTCGTAAAACTATAGCAGAGTCCCATCGGGATTGGTATAATCAAATGCCCCTAGCCTTGTGGGCATATCATACGAGCATCCATACTCCTATTGGGGCAACACATTTTTCACTCGTATACGGGGCAGAAGCTATCATGCCCCTTGAGCTTGAGATACCTTCCTTAAGGATATCTATGAAGGATTTCATCGATGAAACTACTCGCCAAGCTCTTCTAGATCAACTAACACTTCTCGATGAATGTTGCATCCATGCCATCGAGCACACATGAGTCTATCAATATTGCCTTCACCGTGCCTACAATAGTAGGGTGCATCAGCACGAGTTTAAGATTGGCGACTTGGTTCTCAAAGAGAACTAACAAATCACAAGTCAACCTCACCAGCAACACGATAAATTCGCCCCAAACTGGTTGGGCCCATTCATGGTTACACATAAATATGGTTCAGGAGCATATTGTCTAGCCAATCTTGAAGGCCTTAATGATCTTGAACCCATCAACATCTTACACCTTCATGCATTCAATGCATGATGCACAAACACATTCACCATCATGAGTGCCACATAGTACTAGTATTAAATCACTAAGCACATCATCATGTGGATCTATTACTTTACTTTATTATTTCACTATACATGTACTTTCATCTTTCTATCATTTTTATGCTATAGGTATTTGTTTTTCCTTTTGCAAGATCCACATCATCAACATGAGAGTACTACAACATCCTCATGCATCACCATGCAGGACCATCCACAACCATAATATGTACTGATTACACCATATGATCTAGACTAGCCACCAATTGCCCTTCACACCAAGCTCTCTTCGCATTCATCCCATTCAGGCCATCATACCTCACCTCGACACCATTCCCCTCGCCAGTGAGGTCCATCATATTCACCATGCTCTAGAGACAGCCATGTCACCCTATCCTCTTTTGATAAAAAAAAAGGAATCCACCCACCCCCAAGAATAGGGGTCACCCTCCCATCCGTCCGACGATCTCAGATGTCGCTATTCACCAACAAATCATCCCCATCACCCCCTAAGAGATTACCATCCTCCTAATAGAGGATACACCCATCATCCGGCTCATCCATCATGCCTACCCGCTATGTTGCCCAATGGTGAGTCCACCTACGCCCAGGATTTGCAAGCCCACATGGTCCAAGCTACTCAAGTTGGTCGTGCAAACATGCCCCCTTCCCATTCGCATCGTCGCTTAGAGCCATTGCCTATGCCATCGGTCCTCAAGATGCCACCTTCCCCCTACGAGGCTTGTCTTTTCAGCAAGCTCTCCAATCCTTGAGATCTTTTTATTCTTCCCCCTCATCATTGAGACCTCATCCATTGTCCCGTGCCTATCAGGCCACACCACACACATCAAGGTCCCGATCACCATCTTCACCAACACTATCACCAAAACATCATGAGATACAATATCTCTTCTCCCGTGTAGAGGCTCTAGAGCTACAGATGAGCCACTGCCATTGCCACGTACACCTGCACCAGTTTCCCATGATCCACACACCTTCACCTTCATGTAGGTCCATCCCTCGACCTTGAATTCATCCAACATTGGACTCTCGTTCCATGTATCCACTACCAAATCATCCTTCATCCAGACCCCGCTAACCTCCAGCGGAGCCCATATATCTATCCCATGCCTGTTCCACACACACCGCTATCCAAAATGTTCCATCATCTCATGCATCAGGGCCTTATCGACCTACCCGAGATTCGGCCCATTGATCCCTCGCATCCCAAACCATGAAACTACAATGAGAATCAATTTTACATCTACCATCACCAACCAGGTCATGACATTGAAGAGTGTAGATCATTTGAGAATCTGGTGCACAACATGTTGCACGATGAGCGAACCCCATCACCAGAGCGTTCCCTTCCATTTAGCTTACTTCTAAGTCCTCCACGTCTCATTACCTCCAAAACATTACCACCTCGTAGCACTCTGACAATGCCATCCCATTACATCCACAACATATCCAACTACAGTAGCAGCTGCAATCCCAACCGCATCATCACTTCACCATCCCACTCCCACCCGGATCCATGCCACTTCACTCGATAGTAGTTCAAATTACTTCCCTTCTTCTATCTTATTTCTTCTACTTCTTACCTACATTGACTCACTTCTTCTCTTCTATCTTTGTTGACTTTTGGTAATCCCCTTATCTTGTTGGTTACCAAAGTCTATTTCTTCTCACTTCTTCCATCTATATATTCCACCCTTACATATTTCTTCTCTAGACAACTATTACATACATTTGTACAACTCACAACTTATACACCTACTACACACACACACCCCACACATTGGGGCAACCATGAGCATAGCATCACACTTTTTGTCATCATTATACATTCTACTCATTTGTAAATAGGTTCTTCTAAACTTCTCTTCCTAAAACATCATAACTTTCCTCTTGTAGATATTACATTCATTCCACTTGCATCATTTACATTTACACTTGCATAATTTACAGTTGCATCCATTGCACATATCCATATGTTTTTCAGTTAAAATTTTAATTCATGTTTGTATATTCTCCCCCAAAATGTGCCTTAGCAGGAGTAATAACTGCACTTGTTAGCATCACCACCTGGATGTCCACTTCCCCTTTTCAGGATCAAGGTATACATAGGTGTCATGTTCGACTTTGACTACTCTTTAGTTCAGTCAATCAAGTGTCACCCTTACCTAACGAGTTCTTGTACATTCTTCTTATGGTCCTTTAGGCTGGTTCAACTTCTCTCATGAACTGCTCACAACAGGTTACACATTAAAAATTTTGAGCCTAGGAAAGAGGACATCTTGAGTAGATATCGCCATCTAGCAAACGATATCCCTTGCTCACTCTACCGCTTGCATGGTCAACATACGACCTGGGGATAAACAAAGGGATCAAGCATAAGCAAAAGGTAAGAATAGGGCAGAAAACAAACGCCAATGCCCTTAGAATAGACGAAAAAAAATAGAAAAGAAAAGAAAAGAAAATTCTACCACAAAATTAGGTTAACACTAGATGAGGGGCAAAAAACAAAAGGTAATGCCTCTTGATATCACCAATGTTATGCTTATCGCCTTTGGTCCTTAGGTTCAACATAACACCATGGGATGATTTCCATCACTAGCAATAGGCTCCAAGAGCCTGCCTACCAGTGGAATAGTCTTATAGGTGGCAACATATTTGTAACATTAGCATCTCACTTTTGTATAGATCACTATTGCATACGGATGAGCTAGCTAGTCTGGTAGCATCTACAACGGGTTAATCCTACCTCCCTCAAAATGGATAAATGAACCTTACACATGCACACACATAGGTCCAAGATAGATTTTGAACCAGCTCGATTATGTTATAAGTTGCCACAAACACTTGTATAGCTGAGAGTTTGAGATTTGATCATCACAACTATGTTGGTCAAAGCCATTACACATGCCTTACATTATCCAACATCCTTGAAATCATGGAATGGATCACATCCATACCGGTATATGCTAGGATACAAGTGCTTCCTTGGTGCATTTCAGTACGTCCATACATGCATCCATGCATCTATGTCATATACATTTAATACACACTATAGCATTGCATTCATACTACATGCATCTCACAAATCACATTATAGCATTGCATTCATCCTATATGCATTTCAAAATCGCATTACATTATTCCATCCATGCTACATGCATTTCAAAAATTGAATCACATGAAGGTATTCATACTATACGCATTTCCATATTAAAATTACATTATTGCATTCATACTACATGCATTCACTACAAAATCACATCCGATATGACATCATATTGCATTCAAAATACAATCATCATACTATTCTACAATTAATTCATACCACAGAACGATAATAGATCTAAACCATTCACACATGTATATCTATTTATCATACACACCTACAAACTATGCTACGCTATCTATGAAAACATAAACAAGAACACATTTCAAACCATCAAAATGACACATGTATATATAATAGCCTAAATCAATATCTATATATATATATATATATCGTCCATACAAAATACCCGAAGGCTACAATCTAGGATCATGCCCGTCATCATCTAGCATCAAAAATTCCCACAGGCTACAATCAACATAAGAATATCCTAACTCCCACCAGGAGTCTCCCCGTGGCCCTCATGGCTCGCTCACATCTTCGTAGCCCGACTTGACTCCACCCCAAACTTCGGAACCGGATCCACAATAGGTTGATCTTGCACCTCAGCCCTAGCACCAATCTATCCCACCGTAGCAGCACTACGTTGGCTCTGATGTGATGGTGCCCACACTCGCGACCATGACCTAGACTACGACACCACTCGATCATAGTCAGGGAGAGGAATCCCGCGCACTGACAGAGCAGTGTCACACATCATCTTCTTGGTAGACTCAACCACCAACTGACTAGTCAAATTGTCAATCATCTGCTCCTGCCTAGCCATAGCAACCCTCATCTCCACCATCTTAGCCTCCAACTACTGAACTCTATCACGCAGTCCCCATGCCTCCTCCTCTATAGCCTGCCTCTCCATGATATCAATAGGAATTTATTGTGCCATCCCAAAAAATGCACCAATATCCAAGGTATCATCGATACCACCTATACCGACCACCCTACCTCCCTTAGCCTCGGCTCCAACAACTTATCCCATACCCATGTCTACATCCACATGCACCTCCTCCACCCTCACACTTTGGGCGCTCACTCCACTACCCAAGCGACACCATGATCATCGCAAAGGAATCTCCTCCACATCACCAGCCACATCCTCCACCCTCGCTCGAGTTATCCTACTAGCTCTCCCCTCTGGTGGAGGTGCCCCAGTAGTAGGTGCCACCCATCGATCAACTACACCTCTCCTAGGATCCCAACTCTATAGTGCCCACCATGCATCAAACTCTGGAGTCATCCCAACATCCCCTACAACCAGGATATCCATAGGAGGATCCCTCTCCCCAACCCAAGGCAACACCACAGGCCGATCCCCTCTATCCCCTCGTCACCTAAAATAAATCATAAGAGCCCCTGGAACATCTTGTTGTAACCCAAACTGTCACCTCACTCTATCAAACTAAAAATACTTAGTCTATCGAGTGTACCGCCCCACCAACCATCTACCATGTCGGATGGCCCACAACTACTCATCATCCTCACCCCAACTCACCCCACCCAACCAAGGCCTCCATCTGATATCACCAGGAGTCAAGCCTCCAAACTTATCCCTCCACAACAACGGGTCACCCTCATGCGACCTCTTGATACCCTGATCAACCTCTGTACTCCATCTCAAAGCATAGGGAAAATACTCTTTGCCCTCCACATGTACAAGGTGAGGCAATAAATATGGCCTCTTGATCGCTATGTGCTCCCATGCCCATACCTGCAGCAAGGGAATCACACTCAATCCTGTCCTCCTACCCCAAACAACATCATGCAACTCTCGATAGACTTGGGCCAATAGTGCAGGCGCCCATGCAAATACAACCTTTCGCTCCACTAGGTCACTCACTACATCCAACATATTCTAGGTAAACAACACCCCGGAACTATCAGGTAGAGCATATATAGAGATCATCATCATAGCCATGCATTGCCAATTTGATATCTTATCTTGTACCCACAACCACTCATAATCAATCTTAGAGACATCAACATCCCTCCAATCTGCCCCAAATAATCTCTCCAACATAACGTCCTTACTCTCATCTACGACTGCTCTCATAGGAACACCCTCAATCGGCAGTCTGTAAATCCGATACACATCTTCTAATGGAACAATCATTTCCCCAGTAGGAAAATGAAAGGTGTTCCTGTCTGCATCCCATCGCTCACACAATGCAAACACGTATGCTCTATTAGTATGGATACTCTTACATTCCCACACACCTCAAAAATGTATGTCATCCAACCAAGATAACTCCTCTTTCATCTTCATTAGCTCCTCAAAACCCTCCTTAAATTTCCTCACCCGATGATGGGGTTCAAGCATCTTCACCTGCCCAAAACACAACAAAACACACAAACACAAAAAAACACACACTAGTAACCCACATAACAATGCAATAAAATAAAACTGCATCAATCACAATTTTCAAATTAAACCTATTTAATTTGACACACACTTCAAAGAAAAACAATGCACAAAACACACGACAAAACACATCAACATAACAGTAGCACATTTGAATACCCATTTTGCCATTTCATGGCAAAAGTCCAAACACATGTGACAAACAATACATATTTGGCCTCCCAACAACCAATAACAAAATCAACTACACATCCACTGAGACACAAAATTCAAAATAGGACCAACTCATTCAACATACAAAAAAAATACATTTTTGGATACCCATTTGCCCACTTAGCGATAAATGTGTCGACAAAATTCAAAAACAACATACCAATCTACATAGATCTAAAAGTCAACTCCATCATAAATACACCAAAATCGAACACACATCAGAAGACATAATTAAAAAATAATAGTCATATTTTTGGATACCCATTTGCCCACTTAGCGGTGAAAGTTCAAATAGATGTTGAATACAGTCTAAATCGGGCTCCCTACAACTCATTTTCAGTTTAGCATGATCTACACCTTGGCACACAAATCAAAGGTAGGCCAAATGAAGTCATTCACCAAAACAAATAATATTTTTGGACACCCATTTTGCCCCTTTACGATGAAAGTTTCATCAATTTCCAAAAAATTTACCTCTAACAAGGTAAATCTAATAGTCTCGGTTTGATAAATTACACCTAAAAGTGACATATTCAGAAATCATACCAAATGAAAATAAAAAAATATAACAGTCGCATAACGGGATACCCATTTCCTACTTTAGCGAACAAAATACAATAACATGTCAATATCAGTACACTATTACTTCAAAAACTGACGGTCAAACCTCACACCTACTCTACCCATTACCCGATCAAATTGGCAACAAAATAAGTCCAATTCAAAAACTGATTATATTTTTGGGTACCCATTTGGCTCTTTTACCACTATGTGTTCAAATTTTAATTAAAAAATTACGAAAATTTTTAAATCGGGACGAAAACCTCCCCCCTCATTCACATTTCTTTGGAAAATAAAACAAAGTAAAAGAACACTTATCGATGGGTCCTTACGCCTGCTACCAGCCGCCCTGCGTCCCCTCATCATCGCCGCTCTCAAAGTCATCACCCGCACTCTTCTCGTGCCATCGAATGCCTCCACAAGTCACTTTCCAATGCCGTGTGTCATCAAAATGAGCCCATTCCAAGCAAATCAGGGCTTAAATATACCTTAATCACTGATTCGCCCCTCGAGGGATGAACTGAAACCCGAGACATTGCAAGCAAATCAGAGCTTATACCTTAATCACCGATTCGCTCCTCGAGGGATGAACTGAAACCCAAGACATCACGTGACATTGCAAGCAAATCAGGGCTTATACCTTAATCACCGATTCGCCCCTCGAGGGATGAACTGAAACCCGAGACATCACGTGACATTGCAAGCAAATCAGGGCTTATACCTTAATCACCAATTCGCCCCTCGAGGGATGAACTGAAACCCGAGACATCATGTGATATTGCAAGCAAATCAGGGCTTATACCTTAATCACCGATTCGCCCCTCGAGGGATGAACTGAAACCCGAGACATCGGGTGAGGCGGTGAATTTTAACACAGACCTGGCTCGATGGACTTGTGACTTGGATGTGACACTAGAACTGACCTAAGTGGTTGGACGTGGCACTAGGATGAACTAGCAACCTACCTGACAACAAGTGGCAGAGTGCCATTAGACAGGACTATTGACTGGATGGAACGTGGCACTAGGATGAACTAGTGGACCTACCTGACAACAAGTGGCAGAGTGCCATTGGACAGGACTATTGACTGGATGGAAGATGAGATAACTGGCCCGAAGGTTGACACAATGGAGGACTCCTGACATGAAGTGATCGTCATGGAAGAAGCGGCTGACAAAAAGGCACTCAGGCAAGTCAACCACCAATAGGTGGTTGATAACAAATCACTTTCTAATACCGTGTGTCATCAAATGAGCCCATTCCAAGGGTGAGGCGGTGACTTTTAACGCAGACCTGGATCGATGGACCTGTGACTTGGATGTGACACTAGAACTGATCTAAGTGGTTGGACGTGGCGCTAGGATGAACTAGCGAACCTACCTGACAACAACAAGTGGCAAAGTGCCATTGGACAGGACTATTGACTGGATGGAAAGTGGCACTAGGATGAACTAGCGGACCTACCTGACAACAACAAGTGGCAGAGTGCCATTGGACAAGACTATTGATTGGATGGAAGATGAGATAACTGGCCCGAAGGTTGACACAATGGAGGACTCCTGACACGAAGTGACCGTCATGGAAGAAGCGGCTGACAAAAAGGCGCTCAGGCAAGTCAACCACCAATAGGTGGTTGATAACAAATCACTTTCTAATGCCGTGTGTCATCAAATGAGCCCATTCCAAGGGTGAGGCGGTGACTTTTAACGCAGACCTGGCTCGATGGACTTGTGACTTGGATGTGACACTAGAACTGACCTAAGTGGTTGGACGTGGCACTAGGATGAACTAGCGAACCTACCTGACAACAACAAGTGGCAGAGTGCCATTGGACAGGACTATTGACTGGATGGAACGTGGCACTAGGATGAACTAGCAGACCTACCTGACAACAACAAGTGGCAGAGTGCCATTGGATAGGACTATTGACTGGATGGAAGATGAGATAACTGGCCCAAAGGTTGACACAATGGAAGACTCCTGACACGAAGTGATCGTCATGGAAGAAGCGGCTGACAAAAAGGCGCTCAAGCAAGTCACAAATCACTTTCTAATGCCGTGTGTCATCAAATGATGACCTGACTCGATGGACCTGTGAACTGACCTAATGACAACAACAACAGGTAAACTTGGATGTGACACTAGAACTGACCTAAGTGCCTACCTGACAACAACAAGAGGTAGACTTGGATGTGACACTAGAACTGACCTAAGTGCCTACCTGACAACAACAACAGGCCCGAACGTTGACACAATGGAGGACTTCTAACAAGAAGAAGAGGCCCGAAGGAGGTTGACACAATGGAGGACTTCTAACAAGAAGAAGAGGCCCGAAGGAGGTTGACCTAAGTGCCTACCTGACAACAACAACAGGCCCGAAGGTTGACACAATGGAGGACTTCTAACAAGAAGAAGAGGCCCGAAGGAGGTTGACACAATGGAGAAGGAGGTTGACACAATGGAGTCAACACAGTCATGGTTGACACAATGGAGGACTCCTGACATGTGTTGACACAATGGAGGACAACAACAACAGGCCCGAAGGTTGACACAATGGAGGACTTCTAACAAGAAGAAGAGGCTCGAAGGAGGTTGACACAATGGAGTCAACACAATCATGGTTGACACAATGGAGGACTCCTGGAGGACTTCTAACAAGAAGAAGAGGCTCGAAGGAGGTTGACACAATGGAGTCAACACAATCATGGTTGACACAATGGAGGACTCCTGACACGAAGTAACCAATGGAGGACTCCTGGAGGACTTCTAACAAGAAGAAGAGGCTCGAAGGAGGTTGACACAATGGAGTCAACACAATCATGGTTGACACAATGGAGGACTCCTGGAGGACTTCTAACAAGAAGAAGAGGCTCGAAGGAGGTTGACACAATGGAGTCAACACAATCATGGTTGACACAATGGAGGACTCCTGACACGAAGTAACCAATGGAGGACTCCTGGAGGACTTCTAACAAGAAGAAGAGGCCCGAAGGAGGTTGACACAATGGAGTCAACACAATCATGGTTGACACAATGGAGGACTCCTGACACGAAGTAACCGTCATGGAAGAAGCGGCTAACAAACAGGCGCTCAGGCAAGAATAGGTGATTGATAACAAAAGGAAAGCTTTTCCGTTATAAAGTACTCAAAGTGCTTTATATGTCCCATGTGGGACCAAAGAAGACAGTTGTTCATCAATTGTTTTCAAGCCTCATCGCACTACCTGCACATGATCTCATTCCTCTCTAGCACTGATTGTTATACCATGCAAGCTGCGATTTCAGTTCTGTAAAGTTACAGGCCATTGCGATCTCGATTAGCTCCAAGCATTTGGGATCTATTATTTTTCGGCACAGCGAAGAGGAGTGCAGTTGGATATTATGAAGGGTATTGTGCAAATCTGCCGCGTATCTTCAATCCAAGTTATTTTTAGCCTATGGTGGAATTTTGTGGAGAATATCCACCGACGTCGGATGCAATAAAAATCGTAGATCGTGCGAGTTCCCGGACTGTAACAGATTTGACATCCACTGTTGCGACTAGCCGTCAGTCGTAGATGTCCTGGTGATCTGAACCAGACAATCGTAGCCTACGTAGATCTAGCCGTATTGCAAATCGATCGCTTCAAAACGGTGACGCAAGGACACGACACACCAATAAAGGGCAATTTTTGCCTCAATAGCCAGAGAAAGAACCACAACGTTGTCAAAATCGCAGGAGAAATCAATTGTGGCTCGAATGCACTGCGTTTAGTACTGCTTTGAGGTGATTGCAGACATCCAAAGCTGTTAAAAAAAATTCCATCAAGCTGATCAATTATAGCAGTGGCGCGGACAACAAGAACAAGCGAATAAAATAAAACATTATTTTTTGTTTTATTTTCGTTTTCTACGAGCTCCGACTGATGAAGAACCGATGACGTCTGACTGCGACTTAGATCCAACCGATGCTACAGATGAGCACACAGGACACCATCGCAGGGATTCACCTGTGGTAATATTTCGCCAATGAATTGCATTTCCAACAAAGTAGTAGTCGAAGACGTTTTGGGATACGAGCCCTCAAAAACATGCATTGAACAGGGTGAGGACGGGCCACCGCACCGCGAGAAGAAGAGCGACGTCTAGTAGATGCTACCGTCGGTAGATGGAAGTACCACTGGTAGATAGAAGCACCGTCGCGATGCTCGGAGAGTAGGTACCGTGTGGAGGATCTGAGCACCGCCAATGAGCAGCCACCAGCGGCACACAGGAGGTGCCGCTGCCATCCGAGCAACGGTTACATCGCTGTTAAGAATAGCGTCGTTCACCCATATTCTCGCTGACGGGTAGCCCGACCTGCATCTTTGCTGGTAATAAGACGTTGCCTCAGACGAAGTCACGGGTTCCATTCTCGGCGTAAAATATTGCTTGAAGGTAAACTTTTGCTGCAAAAGTTGATCAATTCTTTTCAAAAATTGCTGCAACATTATTTTGCACAACAAAAATTGTTGAAAGTTTCACTTTTTTGCATCAACAAATTGCTAAAAAGTTGCTAATCATTTTTTGTTAAAAGTTGCATATTATTTTTTTGGAGCATCCTTGTAAAGCCAACAAAAATAAAAAGAAAAGAAAAGGCTTATTTTGTGCAATTTTTCTACTCACAAAGAGAGACCCTCTTTGGTGAGATAAGGCAACCATTCATCAACCCTCACACCACCTTTTAGGCTTCATAAATAGCAAAATTATTTTGTTTGAAGACCTTATAACAAAAGGGGGGATTTTTTTTTAGGCTTCATAAAAAGCATTTTTTTTGTTTGAAGTCCTTATAATTCAGGGGGGATTTTTTGTGGTGCCATTGTTTGACAAATTGTCTAAGATGCAAAGTTTTGCACAAATTGTAACACGAACAACCATGACACCAAATGGTGTTAGTTTCCAAACAAGCAAAACTAAAATGACAAAGGCACATCACAGAGGCCATGTTGCTAGTGAAGTGTCTCATTTCGATTTTGATTTTGGTTCAGAATGAGCACACAAAGTGCTCATGGCTCATTTCACCTTGTAAGGAACACAAATTTGTCACCCTAGGCAAGCACCATTCCACAATTTCTTTTTAGACTTCATAAATAACATAAGTTTTTATTTGAAGTAAAGGGGTGATTATATCTCTTTTTTAGGCTTCATAAATAACAAACTCTTTGTTTGAAGTACTTGTAACAGAAGGGGGGATTTTTCTGGTGTAGATTTGCCTAAGAGGTAATCTTTGTAACAAGCTTCATGAGTTGCATATCTTTTGCACTTAAGGGGGTACACATTTCTTCCTTCACACTATTTTTGCTAAAAAGGAAGGACGACTTATAAGGGTGCATTTTCAGAAAGACCGACACCTTAGTCACACTTATTGCAGATATTACAACATGTTTTGCAAAAAAAGAGGGGAAACTTATAAGGGTGCATTTTCGACAGTGACCGAAACCTTAGCTACCTTATCAATATTTTTTTGCAAAATCATATTGTAACCGAATGAACCTCGTATATAGTGATCTACTCTACTACACCTAGCGGTTGTAGCGATTGGTTACCCATGCAATCCGGTTGGATGACAAGATTACAATAAGGACATTTGTTGATGTGAAGACAAAATGAGGAATGATCCAATTTTTTCTTAGGAGTAGCTAGAGCACTGTGACAGAGCTTGAGCAAGAGCAAGAGTCAACATATCAACATATTCTTCACTGTTTTGGGGCAGTTATATACTTTATCCAAATACTTTTGTATTGGGGGGTGATAGTGTAGCTAGTAGTTATATTATTACCCAAATAATGTAGTAAGGGGGATGTTAGGGTAGCTTAGTTGGTTATTACATTATTAGTCTGTTATAATATTTGTTGTAACCACTTCTATTTTGCCTTGGTAGTTCTGTAACCTTCGGACTATACTAAGGTGTTGATTGTATTATTTAATCAATTGTTATCAATAGAATAGTAGTTCGCTTCATTACAACCAAAACACCCCAAAATTACCCAAAATGCACCCAAAACCCTACGAAAGCAGACACATGTCCCCTAAAACCCTAGGAACCTTCCAAAATTATCTTTTAACTTCATTTGCAATAATATTCATCATGCATTGGTATTTTATCAATAGTTGTATCATGAAATCACCGCATTCCATTTGCCTCATTGCCGATTCCTCGTTTGAGGGGGTAGTCATTTCCAAAGTCAGCTTTGCATGCAACCACAACATCAAAAATCCAAAAGTGCGATTAGCACATTTGTCTACAAATTTTTTGGTGAAGATTATCATACGATTATAATATCAATCCCAAACAAACATGGGTTACATCATGAGAGTTATGCGTTTCCATGGAGAAATCAATCTAGCATTCATGTACATCGAGTACATAACAAATGATACATTTGAAGTAATCCTAGCGCAACATTTGGAAAAGTTCGTGACCACGCTGATCTAGTCATGATTTAATAATCCAAATGTCAACTAACTCGAGTGGTTTGACACTTGTCACCATGTTCTCATCAATCAATCAACAACAAAAATTTAGATAGGCTTTTGTCTATTCATACTTTTGGACCATGTTTATCTGGTCGCAAAAGCAAAGCAGTCAAAAGTTACCATTCTCAAGCAACTAGTATGGCATTAAAAATGTCATACAAACTCAAAAATAACACATCATTGCATCCATAATCATTAATTTTTATTCACCAGCATTTTTCTTTATTTCTTTCTTCTTATTCTCTACTTCCTCTCTTCTTTCCCTTAGGACATCCAGTAAATGTGTATGGTCACGCTTCGAGCAACTACATACCTTTGATTGGATTCCATTCTCCTTCTATCCCTTTTTCTTCTACACAAACCCTTCACATTTTTATATTAAACTGTGTTCCACACAATATAGTACAAAAAGGGGTAAAATATAGACACCCAAAAGTCACACATTGCTACTTATGCATATCCATAGGTGATTCCAGACATCCCTAGGCTATTGTAGGCTATCATAGTCATGCATAGTAATGCATAGATTGCCATAGTTCGCCATAGCAGTATATAGAGTTCCATATACTACTTCATCGGATTTTAGGTCTAAAACCCTAATAAGCCTTCCAAATCACATCCAGTGCATTGGGATATCATCCGACAACCTATTTACACTCAATTGAGGCCCCCATGGGGTATTAATTAACAAAAATAATTAATATGTCAATTCCAAAAATCTAATTTAATGTTGACTTCACTTAAGTCACATTTTTAGGACAAAATTGATTAAAAGAACCCTTAATTTTGATTAACACTAATTACATCCTCCCACATGTGTGAAATTAGGGTTTGTTAGGATATTTTTTAATTATGTCCTAAATTGACTTAAAGACCTCCTGATGAGGCCCGGAAATGCCTCAATCATAGCATGTTTTGAACATTGAAATTGCCTAAAAACTCTTATGTTTAATCTGATATGCTAGTTAAGTTGATTTAATATGCTGTGTATTAACTGTTTGCATGATCAATGTGTTAGAAATACTATATTCTAATTTTTATAGTTTTTGCATAGTTTTATGTTACTTTGTCATGACTTGCTAAATGAGAAGTATGCTTAGGTTGATAGCAACACTTCACTAGTTTTGTTTTGATGTGTTTCAAGCATTTATTTTATCTAAATCTAGCAAATAGTGCAAGTAAACTATTCTTGTGCAGCAAAAACTGGTTTTCCAATGTAAATTCCAGCCAGTTGCCAATGAATGGCAAGGCATGGAATTCACACATGGAGAGAGATGAAGGCTATTGCAATCTGATCCTGAGAGCTAACCCACCTGAGAAATGCAGATGAAATCACTTGAAGAGCACACAATTGTTCATTTCGAAGATCTTCGGAATGAACAGACATCTTCGGAATGAGAAACACAGTCTCTTCGGAATGAGCGGACATCTTCGGAATGAGAAATGCAGTCTCTTCGGAATGAGCCACTTATCTTCGAAATGAGAATAGAAAGTGCTTTTTGACTTGTTGACTGATTTTTGATGATGGAAAAAGGGAAAGAAATATTGAAAAGGGTAAGGGAAAATATCTCCCATCTGACTTTGCCGTCCTTGCCGACCAAAGCCACCATTTATGGAAAAGATCAATTTTGATCCTCTTCTAGGATAAACCCAGGAAATGTTGCAACATAATAGGAATAGATCTGTAAGATAGGAATGAGATATTCTCAGCTTGTAAGTAGATTTTAGGATATCTATAAATATATAGCTCCCATCCAAGGTTGAGCTAAGGTAGGAAGTAGTAGAAGAAGAAGAATATAGTAGTATAATAATAAGAAAAGTGACTGTTACAGTCCTGTAACGAGGTTTTTAGCAACAATACTGTAATTATGTTCTTGAATCAATAAAGTGCACTATTTTTATTCATGTTGTTGTGAATGAGTGTGAGTAAGATCTAGAGAGAGAGAAAGACTCATACCTTCTTCTGGACAAGGAGGTTGGCCACTTCCAGACCTAGGAGGAGGACTAACAACAAGTTTTTATTCTGATTTTGCTACAGTAGAATAAGTTGTAAAACTTGTCATTTCATTTCCTTGTAAACAGCTAACAATATTTGCAATCTTAGTTTATTTCATGATTAGGATAATCTTGTGATTAATGATAAGTTTGGTTGTAATCTCCATTTTTAGCAAAGCTTTCAAATTACTGCAGATTGTCATTTCCAGAATTTACTATTTTCTGCAATTTACTGCATTTTGTGTTTTGTTGTCAACCCCTGCATAGAAGATTGACAACCTTCTATTACAGAGCATTGACAGGATTTAATTTCCATGTTATAATCAGGTTTCCATTGCTGCAAAAGTAAATAGACTTCCTTTCTGCAATCATAATTAGATTTCTAATTCTGCAACTGTAACTAGGGAGTTATTTCTGCAACATAATTAGATTTCATTCTGTAATTGTAATTAGGATTTCATTTCTATAGTTAGTAATTAGTTTCCATTCCTGCAATTAGATTAAAGTTCAATTTATGCAATTTAGAGATAAAAATGTCCTAAATCCCCCACACAATCGGTTTCACCAATAAGACCTGTTGCTCCCAAATGACCTAAGTTATAGCCCTGTTCACTCCTTTCACAAATAGCCTTGTACATTGCCCTGGATTGACAAATTCATTGAGAATTAATGATGTGCATAATGACAATGCATCATTTTGGCATCGTTGCCAGGGAATAGTGTTGCTAGAAGGTGACAACAGTCCAATAGCTGTTAATTAGACTGAGCTATGAAAATTCAGGATAAAATCTGAATATAACAGCTGGTTAAAGTAACAACTATTGACCTATAATTTATGTCATTCAAGAGTAAACATGAATGAGTAAGCCTAGGGATGAAACAGGTAGAATTACTCAAAAGGATCCCTGGCTTGTTCCATTAAGAAGATCTTCACGCCTAAGGGGTGAATCACCTGTGTTTGAACTACCAAAAAAATTGAAACAAAAATCACCAACTTCATCATCATTAGAACATCCTGAGAAAGAAAAATCACCAACTTCATCATCATTAGAACATCCTGAGAAAGAAAAATCATCAGACTCATCATCAACAGAGGATCTTGGACCTCTTGAGAGTGAAATTTGGATAGGTTTAACTATTCCCAAGGAACAAGAAACTATGGCAGAGGGAGGCAATCTAGATAGGGATGGCCAACATGGCTATGTCCATAATGAAGGAGATGATCAGGATATGCCCCAACCTTCCAGAACATTTGAATATCCTATCCGTTTGAATCCAACACAAAACTCCCCCATGAAAACCATTTCACCTTCAGTACTTCCAACCTTTCGAGGTGTTGTATCTGAAGATCCTGATCAATTTTTGTTTGAATTCAAAGTAGTGTGTCAAACCTATGACTATGTAAATGACAATAAAAAACTTAAGGTTTTTCCCTCAACACTCAAGGACTCAGCATTACGCTGGTTCATGAGCTTAGAGCCAAATTCCATCCGAACCTGGGATCAAATGGAAACTATGTTTTTAGACAAATATCAGGAGTATTGCCATGTAAGGAATAGGAAAGATGAGTTATTCAAGATTAAGCAGGAAGATGATGAAACATTAGAAGACTATCTTGATAGGTTCTCCTTTGTTCAAAGGAGATGTGGACTTGTAGAACCTGAGTTATGCAAAACCATATTTTTGAGAGGATTACAAGATGAATCCAGAGAAGTATTGGATTTGATGGGAAAAGGGGATGTAAATACTCTCAGTAATGAGGAAATTATGGGTCTCTATAGGAATTACTCTCGCACTAAGCAGGGAAGAAGAAAAAAGAGTACAAATGGCACTGATGTGAAGGACCTAATAGAGGAACTTGCAAATTTTAAAACTGATATTCTAGTGCAATTGAACACAACTTTGGGAGAAATGTCTGCAAAAGCAAAAACCATAGAACCTTTGGCAATTTATTGCCCAAGATGTAGAAATAAACATGCTTTGCAGGAGTGTCCTTTGAATAAAACATCTATCTCAGCCATTTGTAGTATCTGTTCGAAGAAGCATTTGACTGATAAATGCCACCTGCTACCACAACTCAAAACTATGTTAGAGAGTCAGACTGAGGAACTCAACTATGTTGGACCAAAACAAGGGGGAAATTTCTCTCAGAACCAAAATCCCCCTTGTTTTCCTACAAATTGGGGGCATAATCCTTGGACTATGCCTTGGGGACAATCAGAACCACCCCAACGTCCTTGGAATTATTCTCAATGGACAAATTCCCAAGAATGGCCACAAACAAGTTGGAGTAATCCAACCTGGAATCAGAATCAGAATAATCCATCATGGAATCAAAACAACCCACCCTAGAATCAGAATCAGACTAATCCACATTGGATGCAAAATCAACCACAGTGGAGTCAGCAATACCAGTCCTATCCAAGGCAGCAAAGAAATCAAGGTCAAACTCAGCATTTGCTGCCTGCACCTAATCAAAATTTTCAAGAAAAATAGAACCAACCACAACAAACACAACAGGTGAAACAACCTCAACTTCCAGCTCAATCAGTCACTAATCCAAACAACATGAGACAGGCATCCCCTGTCTATGTGGCTGAAGCTGAAGAAAATGCTGAAATAAATGTTCTTGATTGTAGTAACATCCAACTTCGTTCAGGAAAAGTTGTACCTGAACCTGTTTCAACTAAAATCAAGGAAAATGAAGAGCAAGAACCTTTGGAACCAGTTAGAGTTAAACCAACAACAGAGAAAGAAGAAGAAAAAATAGAACCACAGGTAGAACAATTACCTTCATCAAGGATAATTCCATATCCTGAAAGATTCAATACCACAACAAAAAATTTTGAGTCAGACCTGGTCAAGGAACTTAGAAAGTTAACTATATCATTGCCCTTATTGCAAGCCATTAAGGATATACCAGTGATTAAAAGTACTATCCGAGATTTGTGCATTAGAAGAGCAGGAAGAAAAAAGAAAGCATTTCCCAAGACTATTTAGGTTGAAGGAAAGATAGCTGATCTCTTGTCCGGAAAACTAGTACCTCCAAAGTATAGTGACCCAGGGAGTCCAGTTATCACAGTTACCATAGGCTCAGTACCAATATCAAATGTCTTAGTAGATCTAGGAGCTGCAATAAATGTCATGACCAAGGATATAATGGAACAATTACAGCTCAAACATCTCAGTCCCACATTTACAGTTTTAGAAATGGCTGATAGGTCAGTTGCAAAACCTGAAGGTATCATTGAAGATGTCCCTATAGAAGTCTCTTCTTGGGAATTCCCTATAGATTTTTTGGTTTTACAGCCAAGAAATTCAGCACATGGATATCCCATCATTCTAGGAAGACCTTGGCTTGCAACTGCAGCAACCTTCATAGACTGCAGATCTGGAAAAATGACTATTTCAAATGGTATTGATCTAAAACAGATCTCTCTGTATCCTCCTGCAAGACCCTCCAACAATTTTTTAGGTCAGTTATGGTTTCCTGACTCAGATGAAGAACCAGAAGAGGTTATTTCCACACTAGCCACCTTGGTAGTAAGGGAACACACAGAAGACCTCCATGACATAGAAACTTTAGAGAATGAAACTATCCTAATGAATGTTCTGCATGAACAAGGGTTAGAAGAGGAAGCAATAAATATCCATCAGTTGTTAGGGAATGAGGAGAACCAAAATTCTGAAGGTGAGCCATCTGTACTATCATAGGAAACATCAGTTTCACTACCACATGGGTGGCACCATCACCTGATTTTCCCTTCTCACTATTCCATACAGGATATGCTTCCATTAGAAATCAATGAAACAAAAACTTCTTATTTCCTCCCATCTCATCATTGCCCTCTTAACTCCCTAATCACCAAGTATGAAGAAGTGAATTCAGTCCTTCCAAATACAAAACAAATAGAAGTCCAACCAGGACAAATTTCTGAACATTAACAAGCTGGCTCACTAGGGAAGAGGAAGAAAAATTGATAACTATTTTGCAGAAGCATGTTCATGCTTTTGCTTGGGACTACAAAGATATGTCAAGGATTCACCCTGATATATGCACCCACAGGATTTATACTGAAGAAGTCAAGCCAGTAAGACAACCCCAGAGAAGACTGAATCCTGCCCTAAGGGATATTGTAAAGGAAGAAATTGAAAAACTTCTGGAGGTAGGATTCATTTACCCAATTTTTGATAGCCAGTGGGTCTCTCCATTGGTTATAGTTCCTAAGAAAAATGGAAAAATGAGAGTATGTGTAGACTATAGAGAGCTGAACAAAGTGACATACAAAGACCATTTTCCATTACCTTTCATAGACCAGGTGTTAGATACCCTTGTTGGAAAGAAATACTTTTGTTTTCTTGATGGATTTAGTGGGTATAATCAAATTCAGATTGCACCTGAAGATCAAGAGAAAACAACCTTTACCTATCCATGGGGAACATTTGCCTATAGGGTTTTACCTTTTGGTTTGTGTAATGCCCCAACAACATTTCAGCGAGCGGTCTTAGCAATTTTTTCTGATCTGACTACCAACAGTGTTGAGATATACATGGATGATTTCACAGTATGTGGACAGACTTTTGACTTTACATTAGAAAACCTTGACAGAGTTTTAACTCGTTGTGAAACATACCAGTTATCCTTGAATCCAGACAAATGTTTTATGATGATGGAGGAAGGAATAGTTCTTGGTCATCACATCTCTCTTCAAGGAATCCAGGTTGATCCAAAGAAGGTGGAAATTATCAAGAATCTTCTTCCTCCTAAAACTCAGACTGATGTCAGAAGCTTCCTAGGACACATTGGTTTTTACCGCAGGTTTATTCCTAGCTTTAGCACAATAGCCAATCCCATGTTTGCCCTATTGACTAAAGATTCTGAATTCTCCTGGACTGCAAGGTGTCAGGAATCATTTGAAGCTCTGAAAGAGAAATTAGTAACTCCACCTATGTTAAGAGGACCTAATTGGACATTACCATTTCACATACAAGTTGATGCTTCCAATACTGCAATTGGAGTAGCATTAGGACAAATTGATAATGGTGAACACTATGCCATCTACTACATTAGCAAGAATTTGATAGGAGCTGAGAAAAATTATACCACAACTGAGAAGGAATTCTTGGCAGTAATTTATGCCATCAACAAATTCAGGCATTACATCACAGGTTATCAAATATTTATTCACACAGATCATACAACCATTAAGTATTTGATGAATAAACCTATGGTAAGTGCAAGAATTATTCGTTGGTTATTGTTGCTACAAGAATTTGATATCACAATAATCAACAAACCAGGAAAAGCTAATGTTGTAGCAGATTTCTTGTCCAGGTTGCAGAACACAGATGAAGGGGAATTAGTTGAGGACACTTTTCCTGATGAAAAATTATTTGCTATATCAGTCCAATCACCTTGGTTTGTAGATATAGCCAATTATTTGGTCACAAGGAAAGTTCCTCCACATTTCACTTCAAAACAAAAAAAACAATTGATCAAACAGAGTTCTTCCTTTGAGTGGATTAAGGGTATACTTTTTAAGTGCGGTCCTGACCATGTGTTACGCAGGTGCATCCGAAAGGATGAGGTATATGATATCCTTAGGGCTTGTCATGATGAACCCTCAGGTGGACACTATTATGTAAAAAGCACAATTAGAAAAATTTTAGGGACAGGATATTATTGGCCATCTCTTCACAAGGATGTGAAAAAGTACATCGAGCATTGTGATGCATGCCAAAGAATGGGGAAACCCACTCATACAAATGAAATGCCACTACAGCCTCAATTGGTTTTAGAGCCATTTGAGAGGTGGGGGCTTGATTTTGTAGGACCTATTGATCCACCTTCTCAAGGAAAGGTGCATATTCTAGTATGCACTGATTACCTGACAAAGTGGGTAGAGGTGCGTGCTTTCAAACATGCTCATGAAGAGAAGGTCGTCGATTTCTTGTATACTCAGATTTTTTAGAGATTTGGAGCTCCACGGTCTATCACCACAGACCAAGGACCCCAATTTGCATCTAAAGTCATTGAGGCTTTTACAGAATTATATGAAATCAAACATAGGAAATCATCACCTTACCACCCACAAGCAAATGGCTAGGTTGAGGTAACAAACAGGGAACTAGAACGAATCTTGACAAAAATAGTAGCTTTTCATAGGAGAAACTGGCTAGATAAATTACCTAAAGCAGTTTGGGCTTACAATACTACTTGGAAATCCACTACTGGATTCACACCTTATGAACTAGTTTTTGGTAAAAAGCCCCTCCTACCTATTGAATTTGAGCTACTAACATTGCGCACAACATTGGAAATTGGGATTGAATTGTCACAGGCATAGACGGACAGGATTCTATAGCTGAATGCATTGGATGAACTTCGGTTGGATGCTCTGCACCAAACTGAAGTAATTCAAGAGCAGAGGAAGTTGTGGCATGACAGTCACATTCAGGAGAGGAAATTTTAGCAAGGAGATTGGGCTTTGCTATTTGATTCTCGCTATGAGGACTTCCCTGGAAAGCTGAGAACTAGATGGCTTGGACCTTACCAGATTGAAGAGGTATTTGACAATGGAGCAGCTCGTCTATCTCCTATTGATGGGTCACGGAGAAAGTTGGTAGTGAATGGACATCGCCTCAGGGTGTACCATACACCTCTGACTAAAGAGGAATTCTTGCAGCAGCTTGACAGTTTGGATGCACAACAGGTGGAAGAGATTTCCTCTTCCACTTCAATACAATCAACATGATCATGGATTTCAAGAAAAGCAAAAAAATAAAAAAATCAAAAAAAGTAGAAAACAAAAAGATGAATAAATTCTGATTGTGAATTCCTTCATGGGCATGATTTTAAGGAAATCATGAATTCCTTCATGGGCATAATCAGAATCAAGAAAAAAAGAGAGAGAAAAGGAGAGGTAAAAAAAAAAAGAAACAAAAAAAAAAAGAGAGAAAAATGAATAGCTCAGTAGTGAAAACCTTTCCTAAGGCACTATTGAGTTGGTATGCATGAAAACCAGTTTTTGGCATGCATAACCTTGAAAATTTTTGAATCATCATTGTACAAATTCACCAACTACACTTGTTTTGAAATATTGCAGAAAATCTCAACAGAACATCAACAAAAGCAGTCATTCTTCAAAACTTGCATTAACTTGTTTTAATCAGGTATATATTTCTTACATTTCTTCATTGTAAATGATTGGTATGTAGTATATAACAATTAACCATTAGCATAAAAGGTATCCATAAGAGTTGGCATACTTAAAACATGTTTTGAGAAGGAGAATATTGGTTTCTACCTAATCTTCGAAATGAGAATGCCAAAAATAGTGCTTGCTATCTTCTTCAGATTAATTGTTGTATTGTCTTCGGATTGAAATTGTCTTCGAAATGACAGCAAAATGAATGTTGCACTTTATCTTTGAAATAAAGCTTCATCTTCAAAATGAGGATTTGTCTTAGGAATGAAGCTTTGTCTTTGGAATGAGGATTTGCATTCGCAATGAAGCATGATCTTTGAAATGAGGATTTATCTTCGAAATGAAGCTTTGTCTTCGGAATGAGGATTTGCCTTCGCAATGAAGCATGATCTTTGAAATGAGGATTTGTCTTCGGAATGAAGCTTTGTCTTCGAAATGAGGATTTACCTTCGCAATGAAGCATGATCTTCGAAATGAAGACTTGTCTTCGGAATGAAATTTTATCTTCGGAATGAGGTATTGTTTTTGCAATAAATCATAATCTTTGGAATGAACATTCAATATAATATTTCCACGTGGCATCCAAGGAAGGGAAAATATATGATCAAGTAAAATTCTTTGACTGCATACGATAAATAAACACGTGTCAGTTGAGATGTGGTTTGTTTTATCTTGCACCCATTAAGGAAGTACCAGAATCATGGGGATGTGACCAACAATATGCCACCATTATTTGATGCTAATAATCATGCACGTGAAAATCTATGGGCGAAATAGAGGAGCTAAAAACAAGTGAGGTGGATCTGACGGCAAGGACATCTGCGCAATCATTAACGGATAGGTGTTCGGAGCAAAAATAGAAACGCGTGCCACCCTTCCTTTCGAAGACATATTTGCTAACGCAAAATGATTACGAGGTACAGTGTCGATATTGCAGTTCATTCCGAAGAAGAAAAATAGGGCAATTGAAAACCTGGAAACAAACCCTGCAAGTCTACAAAAACTAGAAACCAACGATCCAACGGAAGAGTAGCAACAGAAGTGAGCAATTTTTAACATACCAAAATAGGAAAATGGGGTGAAAGACAAATATGGAACCAACAGATACCACCCACCTCCGAGAAAATCTAGAAGTGCTACGAATTTTTGAAGATGGAGGGCTTATGCCATTTTTGGACAAATTTAATGGGTCCTCTGAAGATTTGGCCGGCATGTTCGCTCACACATTCAGAAATAACCGGGCACACATTAACGACATGACAATTGAGGTAACCCCTAAAGTTTTAAGTCAAATTACTGAGCTTCCATTAGAGGGTCTTCCAATTTCTAGATCTGGCAAAAATACACTGGCAAATGTAGTTAATCAATTTCTGGAAGAAAACGATAGGGAGCCAGAATACTTAATACACAACAACACATGCAAGGGGGTAAAAAGGGCCAGCCTACAGGAACCCTGGGATGAAGTGGCCACATGGGTAATAAAATTTTTAACCTGTGAAGGGCAGTATGTACTTTTATCAGGGCATCATCTCAAAATTTTGAACCACCTAAGACATGGTAGGCAACAACCAGAAGTTAGGGTAAATCTTCCCCTGTATCTGCACCAGGAGTTGAAAAATATGGCAAAAAGATATCAAGAAGGAAAAGGGAGCCCTCGCCACCATGGTCTTATTAAATTAGTCTGCCAACATCATTTTAGAGGAAACCCTAGAAGCTTTGATAGGTTTTACTCTACTCTGAATGATGTAGTTTTTGGAGATGAGGATGAGGAGGAAGAAGAAACAGATGCTATTGTAGATGCTATTGCAGAAGAAGAAATAGATACTACCATAGATGCTATTGTAGAGGAGGAAACACACCCAGCAGAAGCAACAGAGCACCTTTCTCCAGAACCTTCAACCTCACGAGCTAAGAAACAAAAGAAGAGAGGGCCTGGAACCAACAGTCAAAAAGAAAAATAGAAGAAAGTTCATTTTTTTGAAGATGTTACTGATCTGTCAGAACAGGGGAGTGAAGTGCCTAGAAAAATAGGGGAAGAAACAACAAGGGAAATAGAAGCACTCCCACTAGAATCTAAAACTGTCCCCACAGCCCCTACTGTCACCAAAAAATAGAGCAAAAAGAAAAAATTTGCATCAAGAACTAGGAGGTCTACAAGACTCCACTTGAGAGAAATAGCAGAACAGGTGATAGAAGAAGAAGGTGGACAAGGCAGTCCGGATGTTACAGAAGTGCAACCAGCCCCTGAAGATTTTTTAGAATTCCCTGAATAGATAATTGAGGAAGAGACTGGGCAAGACAGTTTTGAAGTTGCTACAGTTCAACAGGCCACAGAAAATGTAGATGCAATCATAGATAGTTTCATGGAACCTCCTGAACAAGAGCAGACAGCTGAAGTAGAAGATGAGATAGTTGTTGAGCAGCCAACTATAGATGATTTGTCTGCATCAGATTCTAAATCAGAAATAGAGGAGGTAGACATCACAGAATAGCTAAGAGCAGCAAGAAGTGTTGTCAAAACACAAACTAAATGGATTGAAGAAAAAGAAAATATCATTGAAATGCAGGAAAGGAAGATTGCAGAATTACAGTAGGAAGTGGCAGAATTGAGGAAGAGGTTGTCACAGTCTAAAAAATAGCCAACTGTATCTATTGATGAGGATGATTTGGCTCAATTACTTATGGATTTATCTAGGGCAGATGACTCTGTTGAGGTAGACATAGGTGCTCATTCTGAAGCAGCACCCTTTCATTCTAAAGAAGTGCCCTTCCATTCTGAAGCATTGCCTTCTCATTCTGAAGATGCTCCAGAATTGGTAAAGAGCATAGAAAAGAATATTGGAGATGAGTCACAGCAGGAAACACCAGCACAAGAACAGTCTAAACAACAACATGAAATTGTTCAAGTAAGTACTCCTTCAAATGTGGTTTCTGTATTTCAAACTATTACACCTTCAATAAAAGTAGAGGATAAGGGGGTACAAGTGGAATTATTATCTGATGACCAACCAATAGAAATAGCAAAAAAGGGGTACAAGTAGAATTATTGTTAGATGACCAACCAGTAGAAGTAGTAGAAAAAGGGGTTCAGGTAGATCTGCTACCCATATTTCCACCTGTAGTTAGACCACCCAATACTGTATCCCTAGAGCAATATAATGCAGACATAGCTAGTTGGATGATCAGATATGAGAAACTTGCCACTAAGGTTGAAAAATTCAAATTGGAAGGTAAACAATTAGAAGCAAAAGAAACAAAAATCAAGGCATTAAAGGAAAAAGTGACTGATTTATGTCAGATTGCTGAGTTTTTGGTCCAATTCAGACGGTCGACCAGATTTTATAGTCTCATTCTGAAGGAGAAATATCTCAGATGGTAGGTCATGAGGATTAGCTCAGGTCTCCCATACAAATTGGACACAACTACAGATTTCTTGGAAGCATATTTTGACAGCCCTATAGAACAGAAAAATCTCCTATGTGAATTATTTTTACACAGCTTCTTTATTCCAGAAGAGGTAGAATTTCACCCTCAAATTTACATAGGAGATGTTCAACTGAGAGCATTCATGTCTACTTTACAAAATCAGATTTACTGGGATCAGGAGAAAAGGCAAAATAAAGAAATTGAATTAAGAGTTGAATTGTTAGTCAGAGCAGTTCAGCCAAATCATCCAATTATCACTAGACAACATTTCACCATGATGAACAAGGAAGATGTAAAAAGGATGTACTTGAACAATTTGAGGGACTGTGTGACCAAATTCTAGAATTTTTGTAATGACAATTTTGTTCCAGCATTATCATTTTGCAGAAATAGATGGGTAGAACTTTCCATGTCTTTACAGAAAAGGGAACCTATCTCCCCCATTAACCTAGAATGGTCTAGAAGAAGGGTAGAAGGAGTGATACAGCTGATTGAAATCATGCAACATCACTGGATAGGTCTCAGATTTAGGCCTCCAACCATCATTACTCCAGTTCCCTTCTATTTTGAAGAAGATCCTCAACCTGATGATCAGTTTGAAGAATGGCTCAGAAACCTTCAGGAGAATAGGGGATATTATATAGGCACCAAATTGTTCTACAGATCATGGAATTTGAATATGGATATATGTGATTCCATAGCCCAACAGAATGCATGAGGACATGCATTTATATAAGTTGGGGGAGAAATGATGAGGCCTGGAAATGCCTCAATCATAGCATGTTTTGAACATTGAAATTGCCTAAAAACTCTTATGTTTAATCTGATATGCTAGTTAAGTTGATTTAATATGTTGTGTATTAATTTTTTGCATGATCAATGTGTTAGAAATACTATATTCTAATTTTTATAGATTTTTGCATAGTTTTATGTTACTTTGTCATGACTTGCTAAATGAGAAGTATGCTTAGGTTGATAGCAACACTTCACTAGTTTTGTTTTGATGTGTTTCAAGCATTTGTTTATCTAAATCTAGCAAATAGTGCAAGTAAACTGTTACTGTGCAACAGAAACTAGTTTTCCAATGTAAATTCTAGCCAGTTGCCAATGAATGGCAAGGCATGGAATTCACACATGGAGAGAGATGAAGGCTATTGCAATCTGATCCTGAGAGCTAACCCACCTGAGAAATGTAGATGAAATCACTTGAAGAGCACACAATTGTTCATTCCGAAGATCTTCAGAATGAACAGACATCTTCGGAATGAGAAACACAGTCTCTTCGGAATGAGCGGACATCTTCGGAATGAGAAATGCAGTCTCTTCGGAATGAGCCACTTATCTTCGAAATGAGAACAGAAAGTGCTATTTGACTTGTTGACTGATTTATGATGATGGAAAAAGGGAAAGAAATATTGAAAAGGGTAAGGGAAAATATCTCCCATCTGACTTTGCCGTCCTTGCCGACCAAAGCCACCATTTATGGAAAAGATCAATTTTGATCCTCTTCTAGGATAAACCCAAGAAATGTTGCAACATAATAGGAATAGATCTGTAAGATAGGAATGAGATATTCTCAGCTTGTAAGTAGATTTTAGGATATCTATAAATATATAGCTCCCATCCAGGTTGAGCTAAGGTAGGAAGTAGTAGAAGAAGAAGAATATAGAGGTATAATAATAGCAGAAAAGTGATCATTATGAGTCCTGTAACAAGGTTTTTAGCAGCAATACTGTAATTATGTTCTTGAATCAATAAAGTGCACTATTTTTATTCATGTTGTTGTGAATGAGTGTGAGTAAGATCTAGAGAGAGAGAAAGACTCATACCTTCTTCTGGACAAGGAGGTTGGCCACTTCCAGACCTAGGAGGAGGACTAACAACAAGTTTTTATTCTGATTTTGCTACAGCAGAATAAGTTGTAAAACTTGTCATTTCATTTCCTTGTAAACAGCTAACAATATTTGCAATCTTAGTTTATTTCATGATTAGGATAATCTTGTGATTAATGATAAGTTTGGTTGTAATCTCCATTTTTAGCAAGCTTTCAAATTACTACAGATTGTCATTTCCAGAATTTACTATTTTCTGCAATTTATTGCATTTTGTGTTTTGTTGTCAACCCCTGCATAGAAGATTGACAACCTTCTATTACAGAGCATTGACAGGATTTAATTTCCATGTTATAATCAGGTTTCCATTGCTGCAAAAGTAAATAGACTTCCTTTCTGCAATCATAATTAGATTTCTAATTCTGCAACTGTAACTAGGGAGTTATTTCTGCAACATAATTAGATTTCATTATGTAATTGTAATTAGGATTTCATTTCTATAGTTAGTAATTAGTTTCCATTCCTGCAATTAGATTAAAGTTCAATTTATGCAATTTAGAGATAAAAATGTCCTAAATCCCCCACACAATCGGTTTCACCAATAAGACTTGTTGCTCCCAAATGACCTAAGTTATAGCCCTGTTCACTCCTTTCGCAAATAGCCTTGTACACTGCCCTGGATTGACAAATTCATTGAGAATTAATGATGTGCATAACGACAACGCATCACCTCCTAAGTAGGATTAGCCCTAATCCATCCTCACACATGTGTGAGGATGAGATATTTCTCATAAGGAATGTGATGTTGCCACATTGCATTTCCTAACCTAAACCTAGTCAAAATTCAACCTAGGTTTAGTCTATCTAACTCCCCCCCTACACCTTGCATTTTCCTATAAATAGTGGGTCCTAAATCCCTAATTATCCCTCTCTTCAAAATTCAACAAAGCACAAAAACTTTGCAAAAATGGAAAGTGAACATTGAACAATCAGTTCTCGGCACACACAGTCAGATTCTGACAACATACAGAGGTACCCAAGCTACCTAAGAATCGATCCATCAAAGGGATTTTGCAAAAGAGACCTCACAGCTGAATTTGCCCCCCGCCTCGCAAATCCGACATCAATTCATCCTCGGGTGGCGAATTGGTCCTACAAAGTCCAAATCACCTTAGATTTGGAAGGTAAGCTCTATTTTATTGTTTGATCACCTTTTGCACAATTTATTTTAGTTTTTGTTATGTTTTCATGGTCATTTCATCTTCATAAATATGGGGTCTGACTAAGGCAAGTCCCCCAATGCATTGACCCCCCCTTGCAAGTTCTTTTCAAGTTATTAAGCAGATTTGAAGAAGAAGAACACCAACAAATAGCAACCCAGCGATGGCCCACATGCAAAGAAGCCCACCTACACTGAGGGATGATTGAAAATGACATCAAATTGATTGTAACATTTTTAGGAAAAGAAATGGATAAAGGGCATCATGTCCCTAATGTAACTCGTATCTCTTAATATCAATGGAATTACAATTTTTTTGTTTAATGCATCATTGCGTGTTGTGTTAATATATCAAATGTCAATTTCTACCTATTTCACGTACCCTTCCATTTCCTCCTAATCGATGGTCGAGAGTCATGATCCATGGCATATTCTCTCATTGGTTCGTATAGCCAAGTGTTGGTAATCGACGCTAGGATCGTGAGGTGGTCGACTTACCTTGCACGGTTTATATTTTGGTGCGATGCTTCACACCACCTTGCATGGGGTAAAATCAAATAACAAATTTTTAATAAATTAATGTCTTGTGTTATGAGTTTGATTGCTGAAGGTTGATTATTTTTAAATGATAAAACTTAAAACCTTTAATACGAATTTCCCTTTGAACTCGTAACAGTTTCACCATATTTCAAATTTTAATCTTCATACAATGCCCTATATATATTTTATTTACCTCTTGGTCGATGTCCACGTAATCATTTCCATGAATTGGTGGTATTTGGTCCATGCTTTACCTTTCTCTCAAAAACGATTAATTGAAATGTGTTCACGATACCCTTTCTTTGACCAATCATAAATATATGCATCATCCTTAGTGCTCCAGGTTGTAATTTTAATGTCTTCATGCAAAGGTTAGAGTGTTCAGCTTGTTAAACCAAACCTTATGCACACAATTCCCAAAGTCACTTCTTGGTCATCGAATTATGCTATGCATTATTTCCAATACTACATATACATTTTTATTTATGTACCGTGATTCATAGATTTGAAAAACATTCGTGCCATGGTGTTTGCAGTAATTTTTAAATATTCATGCGAATTTACCTCTTTGTCTTCAAAAGCCCTTGGATAAATAATTTTTAAAAATTACCTTGTATGATTCTGTGTTGACACATGTCATCTTATTTTGCGCAAATCTGAGCGTTAACACTTAGAATATTTTTATGAAATGTGCTACATAAACTGTTTACGAAAAATGTCTACGAAAACTGTCTATGAAAAATATCTACAAAAACTGTCTACAGAAACTTAATTAAAGAGTTGAAAAAAATGATTTACCTAATTCCTCATTCATTTTTTTATTTTTTTTCTCCCCTTCAAACTGTATCATGAATTTTGAATGAATCTTTTACTTACCTCTCCCAAACTGTAGTTTTGGCTATATAACCAAAATATGATAGAGAGGGTTTTATTTTGTAATAATCTATATTACGATAAATATTATAGTAAGTTGTTTTATTTATTTAATTAAGGATACGGAGGATTTACTTATGTATTATTTATGCTTACCAATCCATTAAATAGGCTTTTACAATAATAAACCTTTTTGCAAAATACTTACCTTCTTGGCTTCTAAATAAATGATCCCATGGTCTTATTAATAATTATTTCTAATGCCATAGGGATGTTATTTTATTGTATTTTTTTCTTTAATTTCATTAAGGAGTTCCATGTAAGAGAAAAATAATGGTGAGATCAGACATCAATATTTGCAAAATAGATCTTTAACAAAGGCTTTGGTGCTTTCAAAACTTGTTTTGGAAGAGAATAATAGGGTAGTGATTATGATATCATCTTGGTGGCCTTTCCTATAGAAATGTGCATCAATTTGGTTTTCTTATAGGGGTGCAAAGCTTTGGGAAATTGGATTCCCAACCACTCTATTAGAGTCCTTATGGGAATTGTAACTCTATCCTTACTGCTTTGTCCCTACAAGTAAATATTAAAGCTTAGGAAATTCAAGTCACATTTTTGTAGGATGAAATGGACTATGATATATGTATGACAATATGATAGTGATATGGAATGAAAACTTTCTTGAATCTGTTTGCCTTAGGTATAAATTATATAGAGTTGTTTTACAAAGACTCAAACACCCTAGTGCTCTTAAACAAATTCATCTATTCATCTCACAAATGGATATGATGCTAAGGTTGTCCTAGAGGTTTCAAGCATATGAAGGACCAACTGTGTGTGCAGTGAATGTTCATTTCTCATTATGAGTAAGGATCGACTAATCCATTAGTCACTTATGCCAAAAATCTAGCTTATCTGTGAGCATCCATTGGTCTTGTACAAACTTGGTGCCACCACGTAAGGATACCTTATTGCTAGGCGGGTTTCATTCAACCCATTATTGTAATGAGGATCACCCCATGGTTTTCGAAACACTAAGAATTCCAGGGATTCAAGCTCCTTTACCTTCTTTTATTGGATTTTATTTGGGATACTTGCTTGTTTTGAAGAAGAGCAAGGAAATTTATATTGCTTTTTGGGTACTTGCTCGTTTTGAGGAAGAGCAGGAAAAATATTAATGCTTTTGGGATGCTTGCTCATTTTGAAGGAGAGCAAAAGATTTTTTTTTGGGTGAAAGGGGAGCTTGTCCTTTTTTCAATTATTTAGCTCTCAGACCATGCACATAATTGGATAAGTAGGAAAAACCGTTCATTTTATAGCAATAGTAACTTCATGAGTTATTCTTTCCCAACTTCACAATGTGTTTACTTTTTATAATGTGCGTAGTCTAAGAGAAAACTTGATTGACCAGGAACAACCTATGGCACTTAAGGATTGTTTGATTTTTAATGGATATTTGCTTAAAACACTAGGGTTGGCTGAGTGATTGAAAAATACCTAGATTTTGTTTAGAAAAAAAAGTGTTATGCAAAATGTAGCAGTAATTTTCCTACAAGTTTTCAAATTGATTTAACTAGAAGAGGTGTCTCCTCTAGAGCCTTTTGCAATAATATTGAGACTAAAGATTGATGAAAAATGATATGAAAATATTAAAGATATTGGAACTTCATCATGAAACAAAGGAAGTATATTTAGAGAGTGATTTTTCATGATAATCTTCTTTCATATGCCAAGTGGTATACAACAATATATATTTATTTATTTATTCTTAAATATTATTCTTATGTATATAGGTATATTCTATATATATTATATGAAGAAGAAAGAGAAGTTTTTATTCAATAATAGTTGATTGCAGTTCATAAATGCACTACAAATCAACCTATTTCTTAAGATAATGTATGAATTCTTCTTTAGATAATGACTTCTTGTAAAGTTTAAGCCTATGTTCACTTAATAGTAATATTCTTGTTGAATCATCTATAGGCTTAACTGTACCATTTCCAAAAATTTCTTCGATCTCATAAGGTCATAGCCACCTTGTCCTTAATTTACCTTGAAAATATTGGTAGCGGGAATGAAATAACAAGGCCCAATATCCTGATTGAAATGTTTGTCGTACAATGTATTTATCGTGTCATTTCTTTCTTTTTATTGAGTTAATTCAGTCCTATGTGATGCCTCTAGTATTATTTCATATAGAATATTTAACTTTTCCAATCTAGATTTTTGTGCTTGATCCAAGTTTATGTCAAGTTTTACCGCTATGCGAAGAGTTTCTATCTCAAATTCAATAGGCATAATAGCTTGCTTGTCATAGATCATTTCATAAGGTGACAATCCTATGGTGGTTTTCCAAGTTGTGTTATATGCCCATACAACTTCTTTTAATATTTATACCCAATCAACCCTATTAACAACTATAGTTTTTGTAATAATATTTTCAATTTCTTTATTTGTAACTTCTACTTGTCCATTAGCTTGAGAGTGATATGGCGAAGTATTCTTGTGTTTTATTTGATAGATTTCAAAAAAATGTTTGATTACTTTGGAGATAAATTGAGATCCATGATCTGAAACTAGTTCTCTAGGTGCTCCAAAGCGTTGCATGATGTTTTCATAAAGAAAATCAGCTACAGGTTCGGCTTGTGCTCGTGGTAAGGCTTTTACTTCAACCCACTTGGTGACATAATCTGTACACACAAGTATGTGTTTATTACCTACACTTGGAGGGTATATTGGTCCAACCAAATCAATTTCCCATTTCTTGAATGGTTCAAACATTATTTGCAGTACTAAAGGAATTTCCATTGAAGGTGTAGGTTTACTAGCCCTTTGAAAAGCATCACATCTATCAACAACCTTATAGGCATATTTATTCATAGTAGGCCAAAAATAACAGGTTTGAAGTATTTTAATAACTGTTATTTGGGTGACATAATGGCCTCCACAGGGTTCTTCATGTGTTGCCTGAATGATGTCATATACATCTTCTTCTTGCTCACATCTCATAATTACTTGGTCAGGGCAAGATTTAAACAAGACTCCATTAATCCACATATAAGGGGCACTCTGATGTATTATTTTTCTATGCTCATGCGGTGTAAAATTCTAAGGCATTTTTCCTGTTACTAAATAATTTACAATATCAACATACCAAGGAGTGAAAATAAAGAGAGCAAACAAGTTTTCATTCAAAAAATTATCAGGAATTAACTCATCATCATCAAATATTTGCATACAAGATAAATGATCTACAATGACATCATCCTTTTCTGCTTTATCTATAATTGTGACATTAAATTATTGCAATAATAGAAACCACCTAATCACTCTACCTCCCATTGTATATTTATTTAATAAGTATCTTATAGCAAAGTGATCAGTGTGAACAAATACTTCATACCCTATTATGTAATGTTTGAATTTATTAATAGCATGGACTACAACTAAGAACTCCTCAGTAACTATGTAATTAAGCTCAGTCCCATGCAAATTTTTACTCACATAATAGATAACATAAGGTATTTTATTCTCTATTTGTTGTAGCACTACCTCTATTGCATATCTTGAAGCATCACAGTGTATATGAAAGGGTAATTTCCAATTTGGTCTCCTAAGGATTGGAGTAGTAATAAATTTTTTCTTTATAACTTCAAAGACTTCTTGACATGCTTCAGTCCAATTAAATTCACTTTTTTTGGTTAAGAGTTTAAGCATAGGAGTAGCAACTTTGCTGAAATATTTAATGAATCTACAGTAGTATCCTGCATGTCCTAAGAAACTTCTTACCTCTATTTGTGTTTTTGGAGGTTGGAGGGATTGGATAATTTGAATTTTTACAAGATCTACTTTAACACCTTACTATGATATGTAACGTACTAAAACAATACCTCCTCTCATCATCATGAAACACTTCTCATGACTCAAAGAGAGGTTTTATTCTTGGTGTCTAACTAGAACTTTTTGTAAGTTTGATAAAGTCTCTTCAAAGGTGTTACCATAGACTGTGAAGTTGTCCATATAAACTTCTACACATTCATTAATCAAATCAGTAAAAATAGCTAAAACAACCCTTTGAAAAGTGCCAGGTGCATTGCATAATCTAATAGGTAGGAATTTATAACTATAGGTACCTACAGGACATGTGAAAGTTATCTTTTCCAGATCTTCTTCAACTTTGAAAACTTGATTATACCCACTAAAACCATCCAAAAAACAAAAGTATTTCTTTCCATCCAAGGTATCAAGAACTTGATCAATGAAAGGCGAGGGTAAATAGTCTTTCTTTGTCACTTTATTCAGTTCCCTGTAATCCATACAAATCCTCCATTTACCATTCTTTTTAGGGACTATTACTAATGGTGATACCCATTGGCTGTTAGAAATTGGATATATAAATTTTGCATTTAAGAGTTTAATGATTTCTTCTTGAACATCTTTCATTGCTAGATTCAATCTTCTTTGGGGTTATCTTACTAGGTGGCAACCTTCTTGAATAAATATGTGATGGGTACAAATATTAGGTTGTATTTCTTTCATGTCCTCATAGTTCCATGCAAATTGTGATTCCTGTATGCTTGTAAGCTCATTCCTAATGTTTAAGATCCTTCCTGATGTGATATCTATTTGTTTGCAATTTTTTTATTTGCATATATTCCCATCATTTCATGTTCAAGAACGTTTAAGTGATAGTCATAAGGTATAAATTGCTGAGTTTGACTTGTACTTGCTTTGTTATTGGCCATAGTAGGTTTAGATGAACAACTATTATCTTGAACTTGATCCTCCTTTTGATCTTCTAGCAACAATGATAATGGTCCCTCAATTCCTCATTGTAGGTGTTTACTTAGAACATTAATTGATAAGGTTTGAATATCATCCAAATATATATTTTTTAAAGCAAAAAACCCCTTGTGGGGCCGCCTTGGTCTAAGAGACCATGAACAAGGGGTTCTACACCGTCAAAGTCACCCGGGAGTCGCATCCGACCCTGCCCACACTAACATTATCAATTGGATTTTGGATACCCAATTTAGCTTTTTGATAAGGTGGAGATTTGAACCTGGGACCTCCCTTGGAGGATTGCCCTCTCCTCTCCAACTCACCTACAACACCTGGGTGAATATCATCCAAATCATGAGGGAAATCATGCCATAGTTGTTTTGGAAAATATTTATCTAATATTGATTCAGGAAATAGGCTAAGATATTTAGTGTTATTACCATAAAAAATAGTCATATTTGCAGATTTGTAGCTAATGTAGACATCAACTGTTGCAAGCCATGGGTGTCCTAGAATTAAGGGATGTCCTATAACTTTTTCTTGGGTTGTAAGACTACAAATTTTATAAGGTATTCCCATGAACTTATAGAGACTATAACATCTTATAGTTTTCCTTCTGGCTTGATGGTAGACCTATATGCAAGTTGGAGTACTATATAAGTTGGTTATAATTTGTGTACTCCTAAGGATTTTACAGTTTTCTTGGTCATGATATTAATAACATCTCCTAAATCGACCAAAACATTATGCAAGGCTATTTTACCAATGTGAACCGTGAGTATAGGTATTTTGGGATCTGTGTATTTTGGTAATGACCTGCCTCCAATCATTATCTCAGGTAATTGTCCAATAATTTAAATGGTTTAAGCTTCATTCTTCTTTTCCCTTCCTAAATTTGTACATATATTCTTGATTAATTTGGAATAGATAGGAATATCCTTGATGGCTTGTAATAGAGGAATTTTAATGGTGACATTTTCTAACTCTTGAAAAAAATTGAAAGCTGGCTTAGATGGTTCCTTTGGTATTGCCAGTCTTTCAGGAAATGGTATCTCCACTTCTTTCCTTTGAGGAATTTTGATCTCTTTTTGTTTTGTTAGAATGTTTTTGATAAAGTTTCTGCCTCTTATTTAGGCCTTTCATCTTTGTTTACTTTTTTAGACATATTCTCTAGGGGTTCTTCATTTTATATGAGAGTAGCTATAGTATTGTCCAATATTTTTCCATATCTTAATTGAATCTATTGGCAAGGTACCACAAATATTGAGCATGTCTCATTTGTTTCATAGACATGTTGAATATTCTTGTTATTATTAGGATTAGACATTGGTTGAGCTGGTAAAGGTGGCTGCTTAGGAGGATTGTTTACATTATTTGAAGGTGGAAGGAGTCTATTTTGAGGCTGGTTTTGAGGTACTTACCCTCTAAATTAACTTTGAAAACTTTGTTGTTGGGGTTGACGTTGAGATAAGCTAGGTCCTATTGTGGCTGCTCCACAACTAGCCCCAAAAATTGGGGACCCACCTTTTATTTGTCTTATTTTGGGAATCTTGGTCTCATTGGAGCCATGATTTTGATAGGTCCCATCCTAGGCATGTGCAATCCCGTTCCAAGGTTCCTCTTTGTGTACTATCTTTCATCTTGTGTGGTCTTCCATTGGAGTATTGATAGGCTTACGTGTGCCCGTGTTTCTTTTCAATGTTCTTCCAAGTTTTTTTTGTGTGTCAATTAGGTTATAATGTCTTGGGATCAATTTGATAATCTTAGTTTTGTTCTCAAGTCTTAACTTTAAGTTTTAATGTGTCATTTTGTGTGGGGTTTTAACAAAGCCTTTAAGATTGGTTGATTTGAATAAAACATAAAAAATTAAAAAAAATAACATCTATATATTTATTTTTTAAGCATATATATATATATATATATATATATATATATATATATATATATATAATTGAAATCTATATATAAATTTAAAAAAGATAATAAAAAAACAATAATAATAAAAAAAATAAAATAAAAAAAAGAAGGGCCATATACATATATTGTCTCACATATATATGTTTATGTTAATTTTATTTTGAAGTCTTTTAGAATTAGGATTTTGATTTGTTTGACTTTAGTGCCACTAGACTTGCAATAAATAAATGAAATGAAAGTAAAAAATTAAAAAATATAAAAATAAATAAATAACCATATATTATGCTCATATACATTATCTATATAATTAAATAATAAAAAATAAAACAAAACAAAATTATAATAATAAAGGTATTAAAAAAAAAAGGGCAGCACAATATAAATGAGGCATTCTTTTATTTTAGGAGAGTTTTTATAAGATGGCTGTCCATAAAGTAAAAAAGTGAATCTCGCCACATTCTTTGCATTATGACAAGGGTCATAGTACATATTATGGTTATGAAGGTCACCATATATATTATGGTTACATGTTAAGGTTGGTTTCAACTAACTAATCGTATGTTTCACTTGCAGCAAGAATACCAGAGCAAGCTTGGAGGCGCTGTCAACTCAACATAGCAGACTAGATGTGAAGCCGACGCAGACATATGCATTGAATGACAACGTTAGCATGTAACAAGTTCGTGGATGCCTAGGCCATGTGGACAGTGTACCGTGTACCGGGACCCTACTCGAGACGGATGAGCTGGATGTGCTTTCATACAGTGGAGTTGCCGAACAGAGAGGATAGCGCGACAAATCTTGCACGTAGACCAAGATGAATCGGAGAAGTGCCACCCAGTGTTCATCACACTCACCACCGAAGTTATTTGATGGAGGATTTGTATGTTGTGGCCGAGCAGGATGAATAATCATGATATTAAAGCACTGTACATTCACGGGTAACTGAAGAGGGTATGTGATGAGAAAACACGAGACTGTAGGCAACTAGAAGACCTGGCAAGCTATCCGTAAATGGATATACGGTTATCTTTGAGAGGTATTAAAGTGGAACAAAATCCCAACATAATTACAATACCATAGAAGAGTAGTAGCATGAATTGCAGTGGGTATTTTGCGTACGCCATAGATGGATGTCATGGATAGTTTGTTAATTAAGCACAATCAACAACATTCTCGAGAAATCTAGACAATGGACAAAGACCACAACAATAACAGTCATGGCACCAAAACTTGTGTTGTCAGGCGGCGCTCACGAAATGCCCGATGATGTGAAATGGGCGATGTTAGTTGCCATACTCAAATACAGTCAGACAAATAATATAAATGAGACCCAAATAACCACACTCGAAGGACGGACGACGATGGTGAAGTGAGGCCAGTTTTTACACTGTTCTGGTGACAGAAGGTTCCATTGGCTGTGTGTACTGTAAAGGGCAGTAGAAGCAACATTTATTGAACAAAGCAAGCACCACTGTGGGAGAATATTATATATGGAAGAGGTCGATAATGGTTATTCTTGAGACATATACAGATCCACACCCGTGAACGGAGGAGAACCATGTTTCTGAACAACACCGGTTACATTTGTGGATACTGCGTTCGCTCCATCTGTATCATCTCTGGCACTTAATCAAAGAGTGAGGCCTTTTTGAGTTCATCTGGCCAAAGATGGATTTAAAAATGATGCATTTCATCGATTTGTAGAGGGCACGAATCTTCCCTCTTATGGAGAATTGGATGAGGGCACGAAAATAGCTATATTAACACGTCAAGTTCCTCTGGCCATATTCCAAGATAGCTCAGTGTCCATAGGAACCCTTTTCATTAACACTTCAAGGACGTTTAGTGTGGTGGAGTTCACGCACGTAAAATCTACATGGCGTCCACGTGGGGATATACGTTGGTATACCGGAGGAAAGACCCTCGTAGGAGATAAGGTTTAATCATTTGGAAGGGCCCGCGTCTCTTATATATTACAATGAAATTATCAAGATAAGACAAAGGTGCATGTTAAAAAAAAAAAGTGTTATAAATAAGGGGGAAACCGTCATGTGTTGTAAGAACATTATGGGGAAAATAAAGACCATAAATGAAAAGCCATAACGAAATGAAATACCAAACGGTGGAAGAATAGGAAAACGAAAGGCTGCGTTCAAATCTGCGTTGAAAAACAACAAACAGGAGAAAATGAAGGGACAACATTGGAAGAGGAATTTAAGAGTTTTTCCAAGTTTTAAATAGGATTTTCAGAGGTGAAAATATGGCTGGACTTTTAAAATGACCCATTTTTAATGTAAAATCTTTTTTTGCAGAAATTTAAACTTTGTTAGCGAGAAAGAAGGAAAATTTTTTTACATGCATGATTTTCATGTCTTATTTTTCTGCTTTCAGATTTTGGGCTTGTAGATGAAGTTTATGCAATTACGTTTTGGTTATTTCATGTGAATGTCTGAATCCGAAAATTTATTTTTGAATCCTAGGAGCTAGCACTTAGTTTATTTTGGTTGCGAAAATTTGTGGGTCGAATACTCTAGGTTGTATGTATGAATTTCTCACATATTCGGTTTTGCAGGACGAGGTGCTATCAAACTTATGGAGCTTTGCATTTTTACGTTTTCAGAATTTAATTTACTTCAAATTTTCATTTTTTAGTTTTTCAAATTTTATTTTTCAGAATTTTTTCCTATTTTTGGACATTAAAATAAACATTAAAAAAATTTCAAAACCCAAAAATAATTGCATGGCTGCGTAGAGTATACTTCATAGTTCCATTACACACTTAGACATTTTTGATTTGGAGTCATTTCATATTTTTAAAAATTCGTCAAAGTTGCTGTTTTTAATGCAGATTTTAAAAATTCAAAATTTCAAAATTTGCATTTTTGGGCCAAATTTCATTTTTTTCAGTTTCGGATTTCATTCATGAGCCTATGATGCCATTTCCTTCATGAAAATTTCAATTTCACTGAAGCGGTTATGTTTTATGGCATTTCACAAATTAACATTTTTGGAGCAATAAATGCATCTTTTCTTCATGAAAATTCTGATTTCATTGAAGGGAGGTAATTTTTATATATTATACTAAAAGACTGTTTAAAGAATTAAATTATTTTTCTTTATGAATATCATTTCATAAAAGAAGGATAATTAAATGACATTTTAAAGTCCTTACTTCAAGGCAATAGATTATCATCTCTTTGTGAAAATCAATTTCACCAAAGAGGGATAGTTTATTAATCACATGGAAAGCTATATTTATCTTCATGATAAGAAGCTATATTCAAGGAGCCTATTCATCATTTCAGATTTACATTCATAGATAGATTTAATCTTCATCTTCATGTTTAAAAGATAAAACTTGATTAAAATCTACTTAATAAGGGAAGACAAAATCTATCTTAAAAGCCTCAAGATAAAAATAATTAAGGTTACATCGTGGTAATATGAGGACCAATTCACATTTACTTTTTGTTTGGTTTAATGAACAATCATTAAAGTAGCATGGTAACATAAACCAACATTGTCCCTTGTTTACAGTTACTTGCAATCACTAAGGTGTTCCAAGCATCGAATTGATACATCTTTATTTGAGATTACTAATACACATGCAAATGCTAATATAGTGGAGACCTCAGAAAATTTGTTTTGTTTAACTTCTTTGAAAGAGAGGGTTTTGAGATCCAAACCCTAAGGGAGAGTGTAATTTCACAATGGGGTAAAATTAACACTCAACAGGTCCTGTCTTATTGTACTGGCCACTCATATTTCAATTAGATGCATTTTAATTTTATCCTGCCATCCCTTGAGTACATGGAGGTGAATTTCCATATGGATTAGACATGATTGAGCCTAAGGAGGCATGTTCCAATCTTGATTAGATTGATTCCAATTCGTCCAAATTGGAGCATTTGACCAATAATTGGGTCTTTGTTGATTGGAATAATTAGAGTTTGACCAGTTGGGTGGACCATTAAATGGACCACTCATTTGAGCTATAAAATAAACATCTTATGCTTCTTCAACCTCAAGTTCCTTTATAGTAGTTTTGATAGCCATAATATATGTACAATTTTTGGTATTATGGTTCTTGTCACAATAGGTAGAGATGTTGGAAATGTTTGTAATGTTGAGAGGACATTCCCTCAAGTTGTGTTTCTTTGTACATATGTGACAATATATTTCTTCAATATTTTGATCCTTTGGTTTCTTATCCATGAAGTCAAAAGATGATGTTAATGTACTCAATAAATCAGTTGTGAGATTCTCTAGCATATTTCTAATTTTAGCTCGTATTACTCCCCCTCCTGATGATGGGTGTTTATTACTTCTTAATGGCTTATTTCTTGAATATTTTTTGCAAATATTTACAATTTCTTCCAATCCCATCTGATGGATATCCCCCTTTACCATAAGGTTTAATATATTAAGGATATCTTCCTTTAGCCCTTTAAGAAAAAGTTCTTTTTGAACTTCCTCATCCTACTCAATGTTTACTCTTGATCCTACAAACTGGAATCTCTCAAGATAATCTTCTAGGGATTCATCATCTTTTTGATTCATGTGAAACAACTTGGTTTTCTTATCCCAAACTCTACAATAATATTGGTAAATCCAAAGGAATATATCTTTTAATCCATGTTCTCCATCCCATCGGTTGCAAACACTTTCTCCTAGACCCATAAACCATCTTAAGGCTGCATCCTTAAGTGTAGAAGGGAATAGTATTAATTTTTGCTCATAAATGGTGTAAAAATAGGCTTGGCACACCACTTCAAATTCAAAGAGAAATGCATCAGGATCCTCATGTGGTTTTCCATGGAAGGTAGACAAAATAACAACATAGACATGTTTTGGTTCTCTTGTTAGCCTATCTTTGGAAGAAGGAATTGGGAAGGTAAAATTCTTTCTCTATCCATCCTCCCTTTGATTTTCTACTTCTCCTTGATCATTATTCCTTTACCTATGTTTCCTTTGGTTCCTATTTACTATCCCTTGTTTGCTACCCTAATCAGCCATGATTGAATATAAGATTTTGAGAATTGGACCAAGTATAGGTTTAGAAAAGAGAGATGAGGGATCAATATGGTGATCAAACTCTGGTTTGGGTAGTAGATATGTTTTGGGATCTTGTTCTAGGAAATCAATTTATTTTGTTGATGATGCAAAATCTATAAATGTTTGGATTGCAATTTCAGTTTCTTTTAACTCAAATTTTTTAGATTTCTTACTAAAGTTTATTTGGCAATCTGCTTCTAGTTCACTAATATTAATAAATATTCCCTTTGAATCTCTAGGTCTGTTCATGAAAAATCCAAGGTCTTTGGTTCTTGCAACAAATTTTTACCTTTTTAATCTTCTTTTAGCAACCTATAGATATCAGTAATTGGATCAAGTTGTTAACGATTCATATAATGCTCCTCATCAAATCTAAAGTCTTTTGTTACCAGAGTAATCAATTGGACAATATAAGCCTATTCTAGAATTGGGTTAGGGCTCTTGAACTGTAATTCATAACATAAATCTTGACACAGTTCTCTAAAGCGTACTACTCTAGGTATCCTATGATATCTCTTGCTATATTCTAGGCTCACTTCCTTGTCTTCGATTTTTGCTAGAAAACTATTGATGGTAAGGGAATATTCAAAATATTGGTCCTACAGGTAAGTGACCGAATTTACTGTTGCTCTCCTATCTCCAAGCCACCGTTCACAACTCCTTCTAAAGTCAAGGTAGGGTGAGTGATAATCAGGTCCTAGAATTTTATCTATGTTTACTCTTTTGATTCTACCCAATTTGTCCGATCTTTCTTTTATGATATCAATGTGCTCACATAGTGTTACCACTCTTTCCCAGATGTTTGGTGTCTTTACTTGAAATTAAGGTTAACTTCTTGCTCTAGCAGTATTTTTCTGAGATCAATGGATGTAGACTATTTGATGCAATTTTCTATCATCTAGTAATGTGTTTACTTCTCTTCTTTTTTTCTCCTTTTTTTTTTCAATTTTCATAGTTTATATATATATTTTCTTTTGTTTTTGGTTCTATTTTTATTTTATTTTTGTCAATCAATTTAAAACAATCCTATTATTATTAAGACTCAATCTACAATTCACAACCAATGAATTTATACAACCAATATTAGCACAATAAGAGAAAAGTAAAGTTTCTATTTCTAAAGCAATCCTACTATTACTAAAATTAGGTGCAACTCACAACCAATGAATTTATACAACTAATATTAGTACAATAGGAGGAAAATAAAGTTCTATTTGTAATACAACTTTTATCACTAAAACCAGGTGCAATCCACAGTCAATGAATTTATACAACTAATATTAGCATAGTAAAGTAAAATAAAATATTGCTTGAAAAGTAAATTTTACTGGAAATGAAATTTCTGAAATAAAAGGTTAAATTGTTGTTACTTCTTTTATTTTAAGAAGCATTTCACTATGATTGTGTCACTCAATCACACCTACTTACTATTTCCATATGTCAAATAACCCAGATCGAAGCAAGCAACAACGACCACCCAGTGCTTGGAAATTTGCTGAAATGAAATATTAACTACAAAAGCAATAAAATGATCCTAAGAAAAATAACCTAGCAATGTCGAACAAAGGGGTTTTTTGGAACTTATTGTGCCACTCTGACCCATATGCATGCCAAGGACTTGTACCTCTTCCCACATACAGGTAAGCCTCTCTTCTTGCACAACTAGCAGTCTTTTGATTAAAAATTATAGCACTACTCTCCCTAGCAACGGTGCCAAAATATCTAGTTGTAAAATCTACACTTATTTATCAATCCAGGGTGAACGATCTAAAGGGCAGTAATCCAATATAGATTATACCAAATAATTAATATTAGACTTAATTCTATTTTTTTAGTTTCAGGTTTGCAAAAAATAACAAAAGTTATAGGAAAAAGAAATTATGCTGAATTAAAATAAAATGCAATGTTATGATTTAAATTTAATTAAATGTTATGTATATTTATTTGTATGGATCACGTGCAACTTATTGATTTAACTATCTATTTTTACATTATAGTCTATGATGATGTAATTTCATTTAATTGATAAATTAAAGTTAATTCTATGTACTAACTAATCCTATCATATTTCAGGGGTGAGAGAATAGGGACTAGTTGTAGGAGTGGGCCCTGCCTCCTAGAGGATAGTGTAAATATTTCTCCCCTACACTATTTCACTTCTGTAACTAGTGTGCATTAATACTACTAACATTATTTTAATTTATGGATGCAAGAAAATACCGTAAAGACTACATAAGAAAATACATCATAATGAAGTAAATGACACAATTACCAAATACATGACAAAAAGTGTTGCTACTTTATTGCTGAAAATTCAAATGTACAAGATCTTCGAACATCAAGCCTTTAGAGTAAAATACATTTGACATTAGAATTCCACTATTTTGACAATTCAAAATTAGACCTTTTCAAAGCTCTCTCTTATATTTTATAATGTTGCTTGGATATTCTTAATGAAATTCCTTCACATATTTTGTCATATGTCTTATCGACTTGATGATTCAACTCCTAACCTTTCAATAGTAATAATATAAACTAATACTATCTCATAACCTCCTTGGACTTTATCACAATCATGGTGGGCCAAGTGGCAAACAAATAAACTAACATAATAAAAGTTCTTAATATAAATAATCTAATGATGCAATAGTACAACTATTTGTCCTTTATTTCAAGAAGAGACAAAAGAAGCTTACGTTAGAATCTAAACATTCTAACAATATAATAATTTTACAATTTTATAATAACAAATTTATAACAGCTCTAACAAATATAAAATTCTCGTTCATAATTCCAACATGTTAGTCAATTGTGCTAACTGGATATGCCTCATAAGGATGCTATGTTGTTACTGAACGTGGCACAATAATGCATTGGATTGTTTGACTTGGTCAATATCTTTTCTGTAATGTCTTTCAATAGACACCTTTTTTAATAGCTTTATGTAGCTATATTCTATAGTGCCTTTTTGTAGCATTCACCCATGAGTCTCTTTAACACATCATCCTCGTGGCTAGTTTGTCCATGCTTGTCATCATATTCATGTTTTATTACATCATATCCTATGAAGCTCCTGCAATGTTCTCCTACCAAAATACACATAAACTTGCACACTTTTGCATAAAACACAAGCATAATTTTTTTTATTGTTATGGATCAAATTCATTTATAAATCACATGAATAAGATAAAATGATCATTGTAGCACCCTAAAATTGGTGTAGTAAAACCTTAAATAATTACAATTACTTTAGTAATAATTCAAATTCAAATTTTAACCCCAAAACCGCTCCTAAACCGCCGCTTAACCCGTTTCCTCGTTTCTCATGCCATTTTTAGAGTTTGTTTTGACCATTTGATGATATCGTCGCCGATCAGACGATATCGCCTCAGATCGGACGATTTCATCTGGGCTAGGACGTCCAGACGATCTTGTCCCAAAACTAATTTTTCACAATTAGCCTCTGTTCCAACGACGTCTCTAATCCGGGTAGAAGCGTGTCTGCGCCGTTAGAGACCCTCCCCCATTGGAGATCTCCCAAATTGGGATGATCTCCAACCTCCTAACCTCCCTCCTAAGCCTATTTAAACTTAGGACTCCCCCTTGGCATCCCCCTGGCTGAAATTTCCTGCAACACAAGTTCTACGTGCATTAGACCATCTTAAATTATTATTTGCCTCCATATTTGTCCAAATTTATTTGCAGGAACCTTAGTATTTTTTAGCTGGAGCAAGCTCAGTTCGTCGTGGATGATCCTATTCAATTCGAGACAATTTCGCACCAATTCGAGATGATCTCGACTGCAGTCTGCATTGGGGGCAATCAGTGCCCAGAGTTTGCATTTCTTCATTATTTTCTGTTGCATTATTCTGTATTTAGTTAATCTTATGATTATTCTTTATTATTTTGCATCTTGGAGTTCACCCATGTAGTTTAATTGCATAACAAGGTCATGATTAGCTATTAAAGTGTTGCAACTTACTTACATTTCTATTTGGGATTATCTGTTAACATCCTTATTGTCATTTTACATCATTATCCTCTATTAGCATTGCTGCATTTTTTGTATTTTGTGTCTATTTCTCTGTTTGCAGGTCTCTGACGAATTCGTCAGATCTCAGACGATCCTGTAGGTCGGAGATGATCCCGTCAAATTCCAGACGATCTTGTCTGCTTCAAGAATCAGAACCTCCATCAGACATCCGGATCAGGTATGGCTCTTTAATTTAGCTTTTTCTCTCTGTTTTTGTTCAAATCTGTTTGTTGTATTTCATTTAGTCTGCATTTTCATAATAGAACAACTTAGATTCATTTGGCCAAACCTAGGACTCGAATGTTTAAAGATAAAACTGAACACATTAAACACATTCCCAACATAGGCGTGGAAACTGCCATTCAAACGTTTCCTGGTGAACCCACCATCCGTCAAAAAATCACCATAATACACCTCCCCCGAGAGGCGGGACCTTTGCAAGGCCTCTCAGTCCGAGGTATTGTCCCATCCTTTTCACATCCCCCTTCCGGGCATGGATCCTATAGCCTGAAGGTAAGGATGCGAAAAATTTGGAGCGATACATTTTGGTGAACCCGACGTGAATGCATTTAAAACCTTTTGAAAACAAAAAAAAAAAAAAAATATAGATGCATTTCAAATCATTTAAAACTAATAAGTTGCATATCATGTTTAGATGGTAGCTCCTAAGAAAAGACTAGCAGTTACTATAAATGTTGAAAACCAATTAGCAGCCATAGAAATCAATTCTGTGCTTAGTGTGCCTGAAATAGATAGAAATCAACTTTTGTGGGACGAACTTGATAGAAGACTAGGTGTCATTTCATCTAGGTCAACAAAACTTAAACAAATCAAAAGGCTTGTCCTAGATAGAATCCTGGATCCTCATCAACTCATTTTTTATCATGAACTTCAGAGAGCCTGCCATAGGTGGTTAGCTTATAGGAGAGCTCTTGTGTCTTCAAAATTGTTCACCTTCGAGGAATACCTCGAGAACGCAGCCACTATACACCAGTTCCTAGGTCATGTAGAAGACCAAGAGGTCATTCTTACGGATAGGGAAATATGGAATAGAGTTCCTAGAGTTGTGTTATATCGAGAGTATTGCCACGAGCTTTACTTCTATCAACCAGAATCTGAGACAGATAATATCACTATAGCACTTTTCATTAAATTCTTGAAAGAAAATTTTCAATTTGAAGAAGAACACTTCATGACTCCTGAAGAACTTGAGCCCATTAATGATATTTATAAATTGTTTATCGAAAACTAGATCATTGCTTTCATTATTATTATTTCTTGCGTTTTGTGTGTTGTTTGTTATCTTTATAATATTGTTATTAAAACCAAAAAAAAAACAAGAAAAACTAAAAAACATAACAAAAACCAAAACATTTCATTTTAAATATTGTAGTAGGTATATAATTAATATATACCTCTTAAGCTGGTTGCAAATATATATATATATATATAAAAAAAAAATATATATATATATATATATATATTTGCTGAAATCTAAGTTAAGCACAATGCCTAAACTTAGGAATGGTAAACAAACTAAAGGAGAAGAAGAAGATTGGTTAGGAGACAAAACAAGAAACCCAAATGTCCTTCCTGAGGATCCAATCCCGGAAGAAGAAACTCTAGACCAGCAAGACGATGAGCTTGCTGTAGATGAACAAGAAGAAAATGTTAAAGAGGATGGATCCTCATCCCCTAGAATAACTCCAGATGGAACTATTGCTTTTGATAACTTAGATCATTTTTGGAAATTTTTCAATAATAACATTGGCGCTCTTAATATGGTAGTTCGTATTGATAAAGGACAAATTAGTGACACTCAAGCAGCCATGGAAGATGTGTTTAATATACACACTAATCCCTTGTCCTTTGTTGATCAAGAAAGTGATAAGGCTGGACCATCCAATAGAGATATGGTCACTATGATTCAGAACATGCAAAAACAACAGGTTACCCAACCTCCTAAAGAACCTGTTATTGAGCCTAAAATCATTCCCACACAAAAGAAACTTTCCTTCACTACTTTACTTCGCCAAACTATTGATCAATATGCTTCAAATCAACAAAAACCTAAAATGAAGCCAAACACCAATTTCCAACAATCTGGAATACAACATAATATAACTTCAAAACTTCTTCATAACACCCTTCCTACCAACATATTACACAATAGCAATATAGCATCTAATATTCATGTCCCTCCATCATATGCTCACAAATCCCATATTAATGCCCTACCGAACCAACATGGTGGGCAAACCAGTAATCTGGAAGCCATGGTGAAGCAGTTAGCTTCCCGCATGGACCAGATAGATCCCTACCATCCCTCGTACAATTATCGAGAGATGTGTAGTCAACCTTTGGATCCCATAGTTGTAGCACAACCGTACCCTAAGCATTTTCCCATGCCCGTCCTGCCTATATATAAAGGAACTGAAGATCCCATAGAGCATCTTCGCATGTTTAGGATAGCATGTCATGATATATCACATGATGACTTGCTATTACTAAAAATGTTCCCAAAAAGTTTAGGTGGAATGGCATTAGAGTGGTACTATCAATTGCCCACTCATTCTTTGAGAAACTTTGAAGAAACAGCTGAATCTTTTGTCCATCAATTTAGTGCCTACATCGAGAGGCATGTCACCATTAAAGATTTATACAACTTAAAACAAGACAAAGATGAATGTTTTGCTGATTTCTTAGCTAGATGGAGGCAGTTGATAGGAAAACCGCACTTTGTGCTACCTTATAGGGAAATGTTGGACATTTTTATTAATAATTTGCAAGAACAACTATCTTATGAGTTATCAATCGCTACTTTAACTACCTTCGATCAAGCTATAGATTTAGCTCGAAGAGTAGAAGATGCCCTCATTAGGAGAGGCCAACTTAGGAAGAAAGATGATGAGAAAACATCTAGAAATCAATATAAAAACAAACAAGTCGTAGGTGACGGAGTCATTGATAGCAGAAATGTTGCTAATATCAATGCAACGAAGACAACAGAAAAATTTATATTGAAACCTCCCGATAAACCTCCTCGAGAATTTACTAGATTGAATCAACCATTATCAACTATTTTACCTCAATTACTTGAAAGAGGTTTGATTCAATTACCGACTATCCGGGAACCTGATCCAACCATACCCGGATACGGAGTCGACTTACACTCGTGATTTCCATAGAGGGCCTGGACACTCTACCAACGCTTGTAAAAGGTTGAAACATAAAATACAAGATCTGATTGATAATAATGAAATGGAGGTGCAAGCCTTCCAACCTAAACAAAATGCTCCTAATAATGCTCAAAAGAACATTCCCCAAAATCAAAATCAAAATGCTAATCAATCATTAGACATATTTCAACATCCTTTACCAAGACATGGTAAAGAGGTGGCCAATCAAATTGAGCATCATAATGTTCCTCCTCCTACCCGATATGTAGGGACTATTAGCGGACAATTACCTATTCATGATCCTCAAATATTTGACACAACTTTATCCATGGTCACGACCAGGCCCCTACATAATATTCAGATACCAGATCCTAGTGATATAGAATCAGATACTGAAAGTGACATGGAAATCACTTCAAACCAATCGAATAGTTCTGAAAATGAATCAGATCCTATTCAACCTATTACAGATGCTATGATTCCAAAAGAACCATTTCCTAGAAGAGTTACTACTCGACCCTCTTCTGATAAATTCCTTTCTAATGAACAAGCTATAAATGCTAGACCAAGACTTATTCAACGTCCTCAATACAACATTGTAGGTACCATCGGAGTCGTTACCAGACAACAGGCTCAAAATTCTCAACAAGAACCAAACCAGAATGATGGATCAGCTCCATTTGTTTTGAAAAATCCCAATAAAGGGAATCATGCTTCCAACGTTCAACCTAAACCCCCTTACAATATTAATGAGCAATTATCCAATACTACAACCAGAATTTCTCTCTTGGATTTATTAAGATCTTCGCCTACCCATAGAGATGAATTAATGCTTACATTAAGCCAAATGATGGTACCACAAAACATTCAACCTGAAGCCATGGCCAATACTATCATCACTAGAGAAGTCGATTGTATTGACTTTCGGGATAAAGATATACCACAACATAGTTTACATAAGGATAACCCCTTATACATTACTGCCCTAATTGGAGATGTAGCCGTTAAAAGAGTTTTTATTGATAATGGTTCATCTCTAAATATTTGCACTTTTGATTTCTACCAACGATTTGGGTTTAGAAGTGATGAAATGAAGAAAACTGACATGATCATAAAAGCTTTCAATGACGAAACACAAGAAACGTGTGGAGTTATTACCATCCCATTGCAAGTTGGTCCTAGAACCTTAGATACGACCATGTTTATTGTACATTGCCCCGCATCGTACAATATACTCTTGGGTCGTCCTTGGATCAATGCAATGCGGGCTGTCCCATCAACTTTACACCAATGTGTTAAATTCGAATTTAAAAATCAGTTGGTCACTATCCATGGTGATCCTAGACCCTTTGATATGTGTGCCTTGGCAGAACCTGTTGGAGTTCAATTTTGCCCTGCTCTGTCATCCACACATCCTAATTCTTATTTTTCATCTAAAAATGTGAAACACACACCCATAACTTCATCTATTTCTCCTCCATTAGTTTCATCCTCATATATAGATCAACAATCTTCTAAACAAACCACTCTAGAACCTCAAAAAGACCTTCAATCCATAACCAATCCTTCATGTTCCATCCCTATAATTTCAAAACCTATAGACCCATCTATTAACGCCTCCACATTATCTACATCTATCATACCTTCCACATCTAAAGATATAGAGAATGATCCTTCTACATCTTATGCTCTTTCTGATGAACTCTTACCTGATTTATCTCAAATTCTTATATCAAAAAAAACAAATGCTTCTATGCAAAATTCCATTATCTTAAGTAATTTGCCGCCATCTCCTCGTACTTTGGGCCTCCCACAACCTATGGGAAGTACTTATCAAGTCGGGAGTTGTGCCTTCATTTATAAAGGATATGACCGGGGAAGAATACCTCGGAATATCAAAACTCATCATGATGGATATGCTCGATGTTATTTTACTAATGAGTATATTAAAGCTAAACCTATAATGCTTAAAATGGGATATAAAGGGAAAGGCTTGGGACCTTTCCAAAATGGTATGAAAGAACCTTTCGAGGTAGAACCGTGGCCTGCCCGCTATGGTGTGGGCTTATTTTCTAGTAAGGGTCAACCCTTTCCTTTTGAAGATGATGATCAACTCATATGTTATCAAGATTATTTGGATAGGCGTGATGATTTGCCTCTAAAAAATCAGCCATTTACATGTAACATGCTATCCATAGCTTACCCTGAAATGATCGCTGAATCCGATGATGAGTTGGAAGGAGATATCTTCCATGATGTCTCCATTGAAGAGATGTTACACAATGGGTTTTATTTTGATGGTTCTATACCTACTATAGCCCAACTTGAGGCCACGACTCCTCAAGATGAATTATCCAAGTTAACCTTAAAAGAATTACAAGAATTGGGCGTTTCACCCGCCCCACCTAATTTTGAAAGAGATCTACACATGGAAGTAGAAAACGTCATTAAAATCAACATTGGAACCGAGGATAGTCCTCACATAATCAATATTGGATCAGAATTAAGTCAAGAAAAACAAGAGCAATACATTGCATTCCTTAAAGAATATGAAGATGTCTTCGCTTGGACATATGAAGATATGCCAGGTCTGGACCCTTTCGTAGTCATGCATCATCTAGTAGTCCATCCGGATGCTAAACCTATTAAACAAAAACTTAGAAAAATGCATCCCAAAGTGGCTTTACTAGTCAAAGGGGAGTTAGAAAAACTCCTGAATGTTGTTTTTATACAAGCTATTGATTATGCTGAATGGATTTCGAATGTAGTCCCAGTCACCAAGAAAGAAGCTACCAAAGTTAGGGTTTGCACATATTTTAGAGATATTAACGTTGCATGCCCTAAAGATGATTTTCCTCTTCCAAACATGGACCAAATCATTGATTTTACTGCTGGGAGTGGAATGATGTCCTTAATGGATGGATTCTCCGGTTATAATCAGATCAGGATAGCTCCTGAAGATCAGGCTAAAATAGCCTTTATTACCCCCTAGGGAACCTTTTGTTGGAAAGTGATGCCATTCGGCTTAAATAACGCAGGTGCAACCTATCAACGAGCTATGACTTATATTTTTCATGATATGATGCATGATATCCTACATGATTATGTAGATGATATTATAGCTCGCTCTATTAATGAAGATAACCATTTAGATGATTTGAGAAAAGTTTTTAATCGGTTAAGAGAATATCTTATTCGATTAAATCCAGCCAAATGCATATTCGGAGTTAAGTCCGATAAACTATTAGGGGTTATAGTTTCTTTACGTGGCATCAAAATTGACCCTCTTAAGATTGCGGCTATCACTGATATGCCCGCACCTACCAATATATCTGAATTACGTAGTTTACAAGGTAAGCTTCAAGCTATCCGTCGCTTCATCGATAAGTTGGCAGACAAAACCGGTCCCTTTCTTAAGCTCCTTAAGAAGGATGTCCCTTTTAATTGGGACGACGAATGTAAAGAAGCTTTTGAACTTCTCAAACAATACCTCCTTAACCCACCTGTGCTTTCACCGCCTAGACCTGATCGCCCATTTCTCCTGTATATTTCAGCTTTAGATTCTACCTTAGGAGCTATGTTAGCTCAGCTTGATGATGAGAAGAGAGAACGTGCTAATTATTATATTAGTCGAACCTTCATCAGTTATGAAACCCGCTACACAACATTAGAAAAACTATGTCTAGCAATCGTGTTTGCTATGCAAAAATTATGCCATTATATGCTTAGCCAGAAAACGTATGTCGTTGCTAAATATGATCCCTTGCGGTATCTTATGAGTCGACCTTATTTATCGGGTCGCACAGCCAAGTGGATTCTTGCTCTAAGCGAGTTTGAACTCATGTTTATAGGACAAAAGTCTGTTAAGGGTCAAATCATAGCAGATTAATTAGCTGCTGCACCCTTAGAATCTACCCATCCCCTCATCATTGAGTTTCCTGATGAATGCCTTCAATTAGAGGTAGACCATGTTGAACAATGGTCCTTATACTTTGATGGAGCCTGATGCATGAGTGGGGCTGGCGCAGGTGTTATTTTAATATCTCCACAAAAGCACATTATACCTTTATCCTTTAAATTAACATTTGCTTGCACCAATAATACTGCTGAATATGAAGCTCTAATCCTTGGATTACGAGCTGCCTTGGCGCTAAAAATTAAACATCTATTAGTTTTTGGTGATTCTCAACTTGTCATAAATCAAATTAATGAAGTTTATTAGACCAGAGATGATAAACTGCGCCCATATAAAGCCTATGTTTTACAATTAATATCTCTATTTGATAAAGTTACCTTGGAAGCTATTCCTCGCACTAGCAACCGTGCAGCTGATGCTATGGCCGTAGCTGCATCTCTTCTGCCCTTGGAGTTAGATGCCGAATATGCCACCATCATTATTCGTCGACTCCAGGAACCCACTTCAAATAAGTCATGCTTAGAACCTTTGGATGTGTTTCTAATCAATGAAACTACTCCTGAACCTTGGTATACGGATATATTTGATTTTCTTCAAAATGGGACTTTCCCTGCCAATTCTAATAGAAACCAACGTCGGTTATTACGTAGACGAGCAAGTCGATTTGTAATAATTGGCAATACTTTATATAGGAGATATTTTGAAGGTATCCTATTGAGATGTTTGAATCTAGAAGAATCCAAATCAGCCTTGAGTGAAGCCCACGATGGATCTTGTGGAGGACACTTCAGTGGTAGTGTGATTGCTAAAAAGCTCCTTAGGATTGGATACTTTTGGCCTACCATGGAGAATGATGCACATGATTATGTGCGCCATTGCGACAAGTGCCGAAAACATGCTCGACCTTGTCCATGCCCCCGCACAAGAACTGCAGGCTATTTCATCTCCTTGGCCCTTTTCAAAATGGGGCTTAGACATTATTGGCAAAATTAATCCTGTGTCATCTGATGGACACAAATTCATCATAACCGCCATCGAGTATTTCATGAAGTGGGTTGAAGCTATGCCTTTAGCTTCCGCACTGGCACACAAGTCTCTAAATTTATTTTTAATCAAATCATTTGTAGGTTCGAAATTCTTGCAAATCTCATCTCAGACAATGGAACTTGTTTCAAAAATAAATATGTTAAGAAATTATGCCAAAAATATAAGATTCAACATCGCTGGTCCACTCCCTATTATCCTCAAGGTAATGGTCAAGCAGAAGCTTCAAACAAAACCTTAATCAAAATTCTCAAAAGATTGGTCAATAAATTTGGCCGCGACTGGCACATTCAATTATATCCAGCCTTGTGGGCCTATCGAACTAGTGTTCGAACCCCCATTGGAACTTCACCTTTTGTTTTGGTTTATGGTGCTGAAGCCGTTTTTCCCTTTGAATTAGAAGTTCCTTCTTTGGCTCTACTACTTCAAGATACCGAAGTAGGAGATGAATATCGAGCTGGCAGACTCAGTCAACTGGAACTCCTAGATGAAAAATGCATCAATGCTTTGGAGCATCTCCGTGCCTACCAAAACAAGCTTAAAAGATCATATGCTAAAAAGTTCGTCATCGATCCTTTGAGATCGACGACCTTGTTTTAAAAGAAAATAAAAAAAATACTAATGCAACTAAAGATCTTAAAGGTAAATTTGAGCCCAAATGGCTTGGACCATACATTATCATTGCTAAATTTGAATCGGGAGCATACAAATTAGCTACCTTAGATGGTAAATATTTAAAAGAACCTATGAATATTATGCATCTTAGGCGATATTACGCATAAAATTTGGTCATTTCATCATTTTGTACATATTTTGCATGTTGTCTTATTTTAAAAATATATCAAACTGTTTACACAAAAACAAAAACAAACAAAAAAATAATAAAAATAAAAATAGCAATATTCTTGACTCTTTCAAAACCAAAACAAAATAAAGAAGAAAGAGAGAGTCAACATTCTCAAACTTCTCAAAAATATTTGTATATATTTCTTCTTACAAATGTTGCAGTTATATATTTGAAATTATTTTGGATAAATTAGCATTTATTTGAAATCCCTCACTTTCACAAACACAAAATAAATATCTTGATTTTTATCTGGCATGATTACTAATCTCTCTTATATCAAAGTCCACAAAATTCAATTAAATAAAGTTTGAGCACGGAGAATTGATCTTGTTATTTACTTAAACCAAGCACATCCTTTCACAATAAAATGATTATATTTGTAATGTCCATGCTATGCTACATAGTAGAAGTGGTTTCTTGAGCGAAAAGTTTCCCCTGCTATCCTATCATGCACATGGTCTAGAATCTTTGAGAATTGGCAAAAGGACAAGCTCACCCCTACCCAGAATAAAAATCCCTTGCTCTACAGCTAATCCAAGCAAGTATCCCTAGCATAGGAAGAAAAACAAAGTTCAAGAAAAAGAGAAAAAGAAAAATGTTATTTTATATCATTACAGCAATGTTCCAAGCATTATCTCAAAAATCAAGCAAAAATACAAAAGAAAAGAAAAGAAAAGCAAAAGAAAAGAAAAGAAAGCAAAAGAAAGCAAAAGCAAAAGCAATAAAATCCCTCTCCCTACCCATTGAAAAGAAAAGAAGGGTTGATGAGCTTGAATCCCTGGAATTCTCAATTATTCGAAAACGCGTGAGGTAAGCCCCATAACAGGTGGTTTGTGCCCAACCTCGCTTGGCCTTGGGTAACTCCTAGCATGGCGATATGTCCGTCACATTAGCGACCTTCTTTTGTACAGACCTCTATCTACTTATGGATTAGCTAGCTCTTGATAATCCGACTTACATAGTAGTCTGGTATGGTTATATGCATCTAAATCATGGTTAATGAACACTTATTTGGTTAATTCAAATCACTTGTATCATAATATCTTGCTCAAACCTGGTAAATGAACAATGCAATCGCACACACATTTGTATTTGAGAGATTTTGTGTATCATTATGATAAATCAAGATTGGAAATGAACTCACATATGCACATGGGATTCCTTATAAATCTAACTTTTGTCTTTAAGATACTTTGAAATATATTTTTGCACATTGTCTGGAATAATTTCATTTTCTTCTCTGAGAACAATTGTTTAGTATAAAGACAACCACATGTATTTACCAACAAATCAAAATCATTTTTCAAAAAAATGCAATAAAGTTACATATAACTTTTGACTTTCGCGACGATGGTATAGTTCCAGAACTTAAATTGGAATTTTATGCCTAGCACAAGTCCTCATCTTCATATTTTCTATTTATTTTCAACAATTAAAAACCAACCATGCAATAAAGCTATCTTTCTCTTTGGATTTCGCGATGATGGTATAAGTCTATACCTAAATATTCTATGCCTAGCGCAAACCATTGTATTAATTTTATTCCCCATTCATTTAAAATCATAAAAACATATGACTTACATCATTATGTTACACAATTATGCTTTCAAAAGAATGAACATTATTACTATTTCATGTCATTTTGTCAACATGCAAATTTGCAATGACGGTATAATTCCTAGGGAATTATTCAAAAATTTTATCACACTTAGGAATTTATACCTAGCAAAAATCATTTTTTATTTCATGCATAATATTTTCATGGAAATCTGAAAACAAACCATCATCATCATCATTTGCATCATCACAACAAAGTCTTAAGACAGTCTCTTAAGCACTCTTTTACTTTTAACAATATTTCTATACTGGGATTAGCTTGACGACCGAGTGAGCGGCGACTCCATGAAATGGTCTATAATAGCGACAATGTCCTTTGAAATTATTGTTAATAGTCCCTTTTATTTTTATCACATTATCATCTCAACAACCAATTTGTTTCCATCAGATTATTTCATTTAAATTTTAAAGCATCCATTGAAAACCATACATATTTCCAAACGACATAATTACATGAATCATCAAATCAATCACACCAAAACATTAAAGCATCATAAAAACATATAGACAAGTCATATGATCAAAAATATCATATATATATATATATCTCAACAATGTATGTACATCATCTCCAACCTGGATTGGTATGCCACAATCTACATCTTGGCATACTCAATCCTCTCAATCATATATCCTCTGTGCAGTGTCTCGAGAACCCCTCGAGCTCTCAGCCTCATCTCCTCCCCCGCCCTGAGGTGGATGGGGTGGCCCCATCGCAGTATGTGTGGTACTGCGAGTCCTAGTCCTCGATCGGGATGAAGTCCTCGATGACCCAATCCGATCGGGTCCGCAATGTCGGGCTGGTAGTTGTACCCTCCCGACCCTCTTGGCACCATCTAGAAGTAGATACCCCGGTAGAATGCGGTCTGGGCAATCGCATGCCAGCTCCCGAGTGCTCGCTCCTCCGCTCCGTGCTCTAAGGGTGCAGCAATCTCATCCGTTCATCTAGGAGCGCAACCTCATCGCTCGAGGCATGCCCATCATCCTCCAAGGCAACACTTGTGCCTAGGAGACGGACAGCTGGCTCTCCCGAGAGGGGTAGCCATCTCACTACTCTCTCTTGGTCCACACCCACCCTTGCCCTTACTCGGCGATGGTGGTATCTCTCTCTATGGAGAGAGGGGTCGTCTCTCCTCCCCTCCTCTCCCATTGCCTCTCCTTTTAGTGAGCCTGTGGTCTCCTTTGCTCTCTCCTATCGTGACCTCGCCGCTGTGCGTTGTCTCGACCATTTTTGTCTCTAGAGCTCCAGAAACCAGAAAATGAAAAAAAATGAACAGTAACAATGAATTAGGGTTTTACCCTATTTTTCTTAATTTTATTAAAAAAAAAACAATTAAAAACAATTTTTTTTAAAATTTAGCTTTTTCGCATTTTTACCTCAAACGTTCGATTTGGGTAAAAACACGGAGGGGGCACCATAGTAAGCTGTCGTACGATTCGACCAAGAATCGTCGCCTAAAAATGGGAATAATTTTTGCTTTCTCGTAAATCAAGAAGAACTCATCTTTAACGCATTTTCTTTGGAAAATTCGCTAAAGAGGGGGCAAAATGTAGCACCCTAAAATTGGCGCAGTAAAACCTTAAATAATTACAATTACTTTAGTAATAATTCAAATTCAAATTTTAACCCCAAAATCGCTCCTAAATCGCCGCTTAACCCGTTTCCTCGTTTCCCATACCATTTTTAGAGTTTGTTTTGACCGTTTGACGATATCGTCGTCGATCAGACGATATCGCCTCAGATCGGACGATTTCGTCTAGGCTAGGACGTCCAGACGATCTTGTCCCAAAACTAATTTTTCACAATTAGCCTCTGTTCCAACGGCATCTCTAATCCGGGCAGAAGCGTGTCTGCGTCGTTAGAGACCCTCCCCGTTGGAGATCTCCCAAATTGGGATGATCTCCAACCTCCTAACCTCCCTCCTAAGCCTATTTAAACTTAGGACTCCCCCTTGGCATCCCCCTGGCTGAAATTTCCTGCAACACAAGTTCTACGTGCATTAGACCATCTTAAATTATTATTTGCCTCCATATTTGTCCAAATTTATTTGCAGGAACCTTAGTATTTTTCAGCCGGAGCAAGCTCAGTTCATCGTGGACGATCCTGTTCAATTCGAGATGATTTCGCACCAATTCGAGACGATCTCGACTGTAGTCTACATTGGGGGCAATCAGTGCCCAGAGTTTGCATTTCTTCATTCTTTTCTACTGCATTATTCTGTATTTAGTTAATTTTATGATTATTCTTTATTATTTTGCATCTTGGAGTTCACCCATGTAGTTTAATTGCATAACAAGGTCATGATTAGCTATTAAAGTGTTGCAACTTACTTACATTTCTATTCGGGATTATCTTTTAACATCCTTATTGTCATTTTACATCATTATCCTCTATTAGCATTGCTGCATTTTTTGTATTTTGTGTCTATTTCTCTATTTGTAGGTCTCTGACGAATTCGTCTGACGAATTCGTCAGATCTCAGACGATCCTGCAGGTCGGAGACGATCCCATCAAATTCCAGACGATCCTGTCTGCTTCAAGAATCAAAACCTCCATCAGACATCTAGATCAGGTATGGCTCTTTAATTTAGCTTTTTCTCTCTGTTTCTGCTCAAATATGTTTGTTGTATTTCATTTAGTCTGCATTTTCATAATAGAACAACTTAGATTCATTTGGCCAAACCTAGGACTCGAATGTTTAAAGATAAAACTGAACACATTAAACACATTCCCAACCTAGGCGTGGAAACCGCCATTCAAACGTTTCCTAGTGAACCCACCATCCATCAAAAAATCACCATAATACACCTCCCCCGAGAGGCGGGACCTTCGCAAGGCCTCTCAGTCCGAGGTATTATCCCATCCTTTTCACATCCCCCTTCCAGGTACGGATCCTATAGCCTGAAGGTAAGGATGCGAAAAATTTGGAGCGATACAATCATCAAAGTACATTTATTTTCATAATTTTATAGATAGAAAATGAATTAAACTTGTATAAAATACATGTTTTTTTAACACTCATCACAATATATAAAACTGACACTGATGTTGGATGTGACATTGATACTAAGAACTAGTTTTAAGCATTGATACTGGTAACTGGTGTTGCTACCAAAAGTGAAGTTGATGTCATGATTAGGTGGTGTTGTAAAACAAAAGATAAGGTTGGTTCATAGGTAGAGTTGGTATCTGTAGACACCTAAAATGTGTCATGTCGATGGTGACTACTCATATGGACATGCTACAAGACCATATGGAAGATCTTGAACAAACTCCAAGATAGAGTAGTGGTTCTAACCACTCAATTTGGGCTCCTTGGCCTAATCAGTCTGAATCGCAGCTAAGACCTACGGTATACAATCTAAACCATGGTTGAGACCTACGGTCTATAGTCTGAACCACAACTGTAACATGCGGTCTAAGCTGAAGTTCAGTTGGCCTTCATTCGAGCCAAATCGATTTGAACGACTATTTGTTCTAGAAGAAGGTGGTTAAAGGACGAAAGCTTCCAATCCAACTGTCCTAACCACCCCTTTTTGATCTTGGATTCTCCATTAAGCCACCCCTAGCCCTTGGGTAATCCTATAAGTATCCCTTCGAATTAGGGTAAATATATAGTGCATTACCAAGACAAGGTTGGATAATACTTAAATTTTATGGGGAATCCAAAGGAAATCCAGGAAGAGTAGGAGGGGGCGAAGTGATTAGAAATGATAAATGTAAAATTTTATGGGCATATGTAGAGGATTATGGAGTTTAGACCAATCATATGGTAGAAGCCAAAGCTCTTTTTTTTAGGAGTTCAACAATTATATGATAGAGGTTATAGAAAATTTATGGTCCAAGGGGACTCTCTAAACATTATTAGAGATTTGAAATTAGGAGAAACAAAGAATAGGTTTATACTTAACATTATAAAGGACACTTCAAGGATCCTAAAAGAGATGAGTGATGTTGTAATTGATCATATATAGAGAAGGTAATTATGATACTGATGTTATGGCTAATATGTGGGTGGATAGTGGTCAAAACAGAATTTGGAATGGCAACTTTCCACTGTATTTACAAAGAATAGTTGCATTGGAGGTTGAAGGTCAGTCTGTTAGAATGAATAATATCATAAATTGAATGAAGTGGGTTGTGAATTTCTTCAAGGTCATTGAGCTGAAAGACAATGATTAGTTTGAGTCTAGTTTATCTGGGTAGTATCTATGTAATTAATTTTTTTTTTAGTGTATCTTTAGCATCATTCATTTGTAGGAGAAAAGGTGTGCGATTTATGCTAGGATCTCTTTTGTTGGCTTGTGGTTTTTATTTTCCAATATGATCAAGCCTCTCTTCTAAGAGGGTTAGGGTCCCTTTCAAAACCCTATTTTTGCACCTAATAAAAAAAAAGTTACACTAAGAGCACTCTTAGAAACATTTAAGATATTAGTTACCTCTCTTCAAGTTCTAAAAAAAATTATATCCTTTGATGAATTATTCAAGATACTTTAGTAATATGAAATAGAAAACCAAACTAGATATGAAATGACAAATAATGCTTTTATTTCTACAAAAAAGGTGCCAAATAATATTACCTCGTCATCACAACATCAACCTGAATAGAAATGAAGATATTGTCATATATGCAACAAAGAAGGTCATACCACCATTTATTGTAAATATAATTCTCTAGATATACAACCCTTTAAAATATACCAACAAATACATTATCAATCTAACTAGAAATGATACACATCAACACAACAACGATATACAACATAGAAAAATCAAAGAGAAAATATGGTCCAAGAAGTACAAGAAACCAAAAACAACAATGAGAAAGAAAATAAAACATTTCATAGGGCCTTTATAGAAAAAAATATAAATCTATCAATTCTTGATAATGCAAGTTCAAAAAATGAGTCATATTAATACAGAATGTATGGATCAAGTTAAGAAGCAATGTGATAAATATAGTAAAGATATAAGCCTGAATAGAAATTCAAGAAGAACTGATCATATCAATGGAACTAATAATATTGAAAAAAAAAAACAAGAATTATTGCAAAGGAAACAAGGAAAAAGTATAAAAAGCATGGACCAAAATAAAATTGATGGATGTGCTAGAACTGTAAAATTTATATAAAGAACAAACGTCTTGTTAAGAAAAGGAAAATAAAATTGAAGTACACTATTGATGGATAAATATAACAAGATGAAAAAATTATGAAAATGCTAAAATATTTCTACAAAAATAAAATAAGCTTGCTAAGAATATATTTGTACCGAAGTTATGTAGAAAAAATATGTAGAAGGATAGGTTCAATACTTGAACTTGAAGAATTAAAGTAACCAGAGCAGATAGACCAATATCAAAATTAAGGATTGAGAACACATGAAGGCAAAGGGACCTTTATACCAAATAATGTAAAAGGGTGGGGTGTTTGAAGTATTATATTATTTGGTAACTTGAAAGAATATTTTAAGTACCATATAAAGAGTTTAGTTTAGAGTGTGATTAATGTATGAGTATATAGTAATTTAGTTTAGGGTGTGATTAATATATGAGTATATAGTAGGTGTCATGTAAGTGAGTATAGAGTTATGTAAGTGAGATGTCATAGATTTATGTAGGATTTTTCATTTAGTATGAGCAATCCTAGGGAGGTGGTAGACTTGTCCTCTAAGCGCTTACACAAAATTTCTTTGGGATTCATCTCAAAAATTGATTCTGGATCCCCATCAAGTGCAAATGTCTTGTATAATTCTACTAATGGAGAACATGTACAAAAAAATTCTCTCCTCTCTCTCTCTTTGTTGATTTATTATTATAGAATCAAATGACCTTGTTGCCTTGTAGATATAAGAATATATTTTAGCACGTGTTAGGTGTTGCAAAGTCCATAAACACCTAAGATTTCTAATTTCATATTAAAAAGTTGAACGCTTTGTACTTTCAAGGGAGAACATGTAAAGTGGACTAAGGAGAATATAAATTTAAACAAAAGTTAAAAGAGAATGAATACCTTTTTATTTGTGGATTGATTTATGCTATTTGTAGACAATTGACATTGGTAGAAAGTGCAACAAGAAGATGAAGAAAGGCGATGAAGGAATGCACACATAGAAGAGCTATTTTTTTTCAAAATAGAGGGGATCACCATTTTTTATTTTCATCCCTCTTCTACCTTAGTTACATCATGTAGAAATCTAGGATGCATACACCTAAGCTAATAATAAATGAAACATCACATAAAGCATAAAGAATAGACGAATTTGTAAATAACCACAAAGAATTGCTTATTTTATTAATCTTCCATTGAAATACGATTACAAATCCATCCCTCTTAGGGATACCCAATGTGATACAATTATTACAATCATAGAACAATACCCATGCAAAGGTAGGTGTAATCCGTAGGCTTCCTAGGTTGACATGAACTGCTCCAAGGTAAATGTGACCTTCTTCTCCATAATTAGAGGCTTTTGTTGCATTGAATGGAAAGACCCTATTAACCCTGCATCCACGAAACAAAAATAAAAATATTAAAATCAAAGGAGGCCTCTCTTTATGAGGCTTTTAGAGGAAATTATGCAAAATATGCCATGAAAGCTTGAAATCAAGAAAGTGCAAGAAGCATAGTAAACTACACCAAACATGATAATTGATCATCAAGAAATGTAAAGGAAATATAGATAAATCCTTCTTATGTTCTAATTAAGCAATTGAAAGTGTGAAAGCATAAGAAATAGCCACAACTAATATATTTTATAAATGACAAGAAATGAAGGAAATTAGTCTTAAATCCCTATTTCTACCGCATGATTATCTCTAATAAAGCAAATATAGATTAAATACATCTGATATATTGCAAACAAAAGGTAAAATAATGCTAGAATCGAAGGAAAAGAGACTTAAACCTTGATCGTGGATCTGTGAAATGGTTGGCATTGTTAGCTATGGCTGACATCCATGGCTGAGTAGTAAATGTTCTTAATCTCCAAATTAGGGCTTGATTCCTCAATTCACTTCGTGGAATTGATGTTCAAAGGTTGCTTTGATGTCCTAAAACATATTTAGCGATTGAATTTCTTAGATAAGTGGTGGATTGGTCTCGATTAGGTTTATTTATTTCTCCTAGTCCTCCATAGTCTTCTTTATTACAAATGCCATTTGATCTCCAATTGGGTAGCCAAAGTATTCCTCTTAATGAATGCAAGTGGGTATGCAATTCGACAGGGCTTCACTACGCTTCAACTCGAGATTCATCCAAGGTTATTCCCAATTTGGAGGGGGATTTTATAGCACAAGGGAAGGCCTTGTTTTAGCTTCATGGAGAAGCCAAGATCAAGAAGGGACAGCTAGGGTAGTTGGATGGAAACTTTTGGAACTTTCCACCCTCCAATTGCTTGGATATTCAACCAATTGGATGTTGTAACCGATTTTGGATCAACCAAGATCCAATTGATTTTGAAGGTTAGCCATGGCTTTGAGGTGCGGTTAGATCTGTTAATCGCGGGTGTTAGCTGCGGCTAACACTGATTAGGCCAAAATGCCTAAATGAGTGGTTAGAACCACTGCCTTACCTTGGAATCTGTTCAATATTTTTCATATGGTCTTCTAACATGTCCCATATGAGTAGTTATCTTGGCATGATGAATTTTAGGTGTCTATAGATACCCCTTTTGAGATGCATTATGAGATAATACAACATTGAGCAAAAATAGACCTCCTAAAATGATTTCGTAGGTTGGATGGTGATCATTAGTCTGATCAAAATTAGATGCCCAAGTCCTACAAAAGGACATGCATCCTAGAATCATTACTTCCAACTGGATGGAAGGTTTAAATTTGTAAAGCTTTAGCAAGATTCAACATAGATTAGGTAGCTTCAGTGCTACTACAGGCTTTTGCGCCATATAGATCCAAAGGAGGAGAGCTACTAACTTAACTGTCATATTTGATTTTTTTTCCAGCAAAGGGTAAGCTTATTATAGTCATTAGAAATGATTCGTAAGATGAACGTAATTTTGACAAGATCGAGGGATCTATGATCAAGGTATCTTCTATTGACTTTGATTATGATTATGATATTATGACTACCCCCTCAAGTGATGAGTCGATGAGGGTAATGACAATTAAATGAAGTGACGTGTCGCTTGACCACTATGAATGACCTTGAATGATTTAAGGTTTAGCATTTGATACTTGGCTAGGCCTAATCAACTATGATTACAACTGTAAATGGTATTTTTATATCTCTATCCCATGAAATAGTCTAGCCACAAAGGCCTTCTTAGGAAATTGAGATGATAATAATTCCAATTAGGCATGTTTTGAATCATATTGTTTAATGATTTGCTAAAAATGTCATAGAAGAATTGAAATGATTGCTTCATTCTCGTGGAGCGGTCCAAGCCTTCGAGACCTTATTCAGAATTGAAATGAACCATAGCAATTCAATGATGATGAATTTTGCCCCAAATGTCCTTATGGTAATTTACTCATCTTATCAGATTGCATGGATCACAAGTCTCTGCAACCGCTAAGTGTATAGGGTAAATAACTAGGTAATCATCCCATAGAACTTCATTTGCTCTTTCAAGAGAGCACACATCCATTCCAAGTGAATGGTCTTAAAGATAAGTGAGCCAATGGTCTTCCATGGACATGGCTTCTGTTAGGAGTAATCAAATTGAAGGAATTTATTTTATTGATAAATGGTTACAATATATAGGCATAAGCCTATATGATGAACATGACACTTGTCAATGAAACTGACAAGTGTCAAACTGGCATAGTGCACATTACATTAACTCTAACATTCCCCCTTAATGTGCACTATCCTAACTAAAGAAAAAAAACAAGTCAACATTAGGTAACATTCCCCCTTAATGTTGACTTCTCTAACAAAAATCTACATCCTCCTTTATTGCTGATTTGGTCTTAGGCTCTTGCTCTTTGTGCTTGGCTCTCCAACTGTGAATAATGCTAGATTCACTGTGTATAAATCTTGGTCTGTTGCCTCAGGGTCAGCCACTTCCACGGGTCTGTTGCCACTGGGTCAGCCGTCTAAGTGCCTCAGGGTCATCATGGGTGCCTCGGGGTCAGCCACTTCTGGGTCTGTTGCCTCTGCAGGTCATCCTCAGAGGATGTTGCCTCTCGTAGGTCACTGACTAGATTCACCATGAGTATGAAATCCCTCCTCATGGTGAACTCAATCTAGAAGGTGTCGGTATCTACCGAAAATGCACCTAATTAAAGGAAAAACAAGCCATATAAGAGTGTCGGTCTCTGTCGAAAATGCACTCAATACAATAAAATGAGCCATAGATCCAAATAGGAGGAGAGAAGAAGAAAAGAAGAGAATCTTCTGAAGTGTCTTCATCTGTAGTCTTCAGAAGTAGATCCGAAAAAACCTTGGATAGAGTCTAGGGTGTCTTTGTCTATAGTCCCTAGTATAAGTGTCCTTATGGTGACCATGTCATCCCACCAAAATGCATGGGTAACCAGCCACTGCATTCGCCAAGTGTATAGAAAAGATCACTAGGTACAAGGATCACATATGAAATTACCTTGGGAGTGTCGGGTACAACCGAGAGTGCACTCCAAGGGAGAAAAAACTTTGAGGCTAAAAAACTCAATGGAAACAACCTCAAAATTACAATATGACACCACCATTGTGTCCGTCGCAGAAAAATGTTTCCAACGACTATAAATACCCCTATATTCCATTATGAAAGGGGCCTTCATCATAATGAAAAACAACATGCCTCTCCAAGACAACAAAATAAACCTCAGGAAAAAAATTCCCAGCATCGCACTCTGGCGGAATAAAAACAATATCAACTTCCCTCGTAGGGGAATTACATGGGCCATTTAGGCCTTCCACTTCCACTCTTCATTTGGAAAAATACAAAAAAAAAAAAAAAAAATGGCCTGAGGCCATACTGTCGGCCAATAAAATTCTCCACCTCCATGTGGAAATTCATTAAAAAAAACTCAGTGTCCCAGGATTTTAAATTAAGTAAAATGCCCCACTTACTTTATCTTTTTAATAAAATACCCCTTGTAGGGCTACGATCGAAAAAAAAAAAAAAAAAAAAGACATTTCACATGCTTCTTTCATAGAGGCTATAGAAATCCATTAGCCTGCCACTCTCCGAGAAAACTGATCCCATGAATTCAACCCTTTGAAATTATAGCAACTATCAAACTGGATCTATAATGCATACCTAGGATTGCATCCCAGCAGTTCACCGAGTCTCGATCTCACAAATTACAGCAAGTTGACATGGCATTGCATTGAAACTTCCAACGGTCTGCTTCATGTTAACGGTCTGCTTCATGTTAACGTGCATTTTTACTTGCCTTTATTATCGAGTATTCCATTATTGGGCATTGGACATCGTGGCAGCAAAAAAAGTCTTTATCGCCAATCTAGAAACGGTTGGGTTGCCTCCGTTAGAATCGATGCACAACGGATAGTGGAACTGCATCTTCCGGACTGTGCATCTTCAAGTGGCTCACGGATGCCACCAAGACCACTGCCACATCATTCATCAAAAAATTACGGGAGCCTCCTTCTGGAAAACATCATCTGCAGTATGGCCAGATTTTGAAGACCCAAAAATAGGATCACTCGTGGGTCCCACCCAATGCTCTGGTCTTCACGATGAATCAGTCGATCAGAGAATCTGTCATAGCATACTCCAACGTCCGATATAATAGCCTGCTCAAACTACAGGAGGCATAACCCCGTAACATTGCCAATCAGCTACGAGAGGAACCACAACCCCACCGCATCTTCTAGCAGAACCCCGCATTCCAACAAACAAGCATTTCTTGGTGCCATTGTGAGCTCATCAAAATCATCGCAATATCACTTCTTAAAATTGTCCATGATCTCCTCAGCAACATGAAATCCCTATCTACGACAATCAAGCAACTGCACCACTGTTACCACCACCTCCCGTTTCTGTAAATGGAGTGACAGTGCTCTCCTAGACCGTGTGCTGGAAAAATCAAAACAGATCAAATGTAACTTCTCCTCTTTGAAAACATTAATCCCTCTGCCCAGGTGCATCTTATACATGCACAATCGTCTCATTGTGCTCCTGATGGTTACGGAAAGCAGACATGATATTGAACACCAATGACCTTCACCATACATCTCCACTCTAAGACTTTCGTTTGATAGCAACATATAACAACTTGTTCAGACTGTTGCATGGCAAGGAAATCAACAGTGCCCTGGCTGGTCTCACAGACAGATACGCCGAGGAATAGGTGGAGGGATCATAAATACATGTACTCTACACTTTGCAGATGATAGAAAAGATTTTTTCTTCCCTCTCTCTCTTATACTATGAAACACACGGCCTGTTGGCCATTAGAACATTTGAGGCAGTCAACTTCCAGTTATTCGACAGAAACGACAGCTTCAGATCACTGACAGCTCCCTCATGGCTCTCCTGGTCATGGTCGAGAGCACCAGCGCTTGCCAGAATGTCTGGTCCCTCTCCCTGCGAAAAGCCAAATTACTGCAGAATAACCCGAACTAATATCCAGCACATCATGGAATACAGAAACAGTGTAGCTTCTTATAACGGTGAAAGATCACAGAGACCGATTGTGCTGCCAATGGTCATGGAACTCTGCGTCGATGGTGAGCTTTTTGACCCCATCATCGCCAAGGGCCACTACACTGAGCGTGCCGTCGCCACTCTCTGCCGGACTAGACCATTGTGCAGATGGGTGATTCACCATGTTATCCTAGGCATGCTAGGATCATTCACTAAAGGCTGCGATTTCCTGTAATTTTTTTTATTACTGTTGAAAAAGTAATTTTTTGATCACTGCTTCGTGTTGTAAATGCTGAAACGCCGCCGCTGCAATAATGGAAGGATTTGAGGGAAGTGTTCTCGTCCTTTCTGAGGAGGAGGAAATATCATGATCTACGGTCGAGAAATACAAGGAGGCAGTTGATGAAGCATAACAGATCTGACCAAGGGAAATATCAACGGAGATTTCATGATCTTACGTATTTCAACACCATCTAAAAAAAATTGAAAAAATTTCCCAAACTTTTAAAAAATTTTACCATCTGGTTTCTGATCCATCAAATGATGGAGAGCATACTCCCTCGATAAAATTTTTTAAAATAAATGGGGGAGGGAGGATTTCCATGAGGGAAATCCCCCCTCAAGGGGTTTCACAGGGCAAGGAAGCGACTAGGCTCTGATACCAAATGTTAGGAGTAATCAAACTGAAGGAATTTATTTTATTGATAAATGGTTACAATATATAGGCATAAGCCTATATGATGAACATGACACTTGTCAATGAAACTGACAAGTGTCAAACTGGCATAGTGCACATTACATTAACTCTAACAGCTTCTCTATCATCATCCCACAAAAATTCTTTATTCTCCTCCATGAGAATTGTAGGGGTATTATCCAAAAAACACTCTCCATTTATCTCCTCCATGAGATATTATTAATCATAAATCTCTTCAATGAGAATTGTAAAAGACTCTTTCTCATCCTCTTCTCCATGAAGGGATTATTTACTCTCTTCCAAACAAGGCTCTTCTTCAAACATGTCTTCCTCTTCAAGGAAGAATTCTCCATTACAAAGCATGTCTTCATATGAGTCTTTACAAGACTCTTCAAAAACTCCTTCAAAAGGATCTAATTCAAAAACTTCTTCAAGGAAGCACGACTCCTCCTTGCTTAAATAATCTTCATTATTGTCACATATGGCTTTATGGGTGTACTCATCAAACCCATAAGCATCCTTCAACACTTGCCATGCTATTTTAGTTGATCTACAATTGGCTATGAGAGGGAAAACACTCTTTTCCATTCCTCTCCTCAAATCCATAAGGGCTAAGAAATTTTCATATTGCTTCACTTTCTTCTCTTTTCTCTCCTCTCCTTATAGATTGCTCCAAGTGGGTTCCTCATATCATTTTTATATAATTTTCCAAAGGTCTTTGGCCATCAACAAAGTTTTCATCCTTATGCTCCAATAAGCATAATTTTCTCCATTGAAACTTGGCACCTTCAAGTCTTCGTACATGTTTTCCATCACAATACTTTCTTTGTAAAAATTATCTATAATCTCTACAAAACTCTAGTTGGTTCTTGGCAAAAAATATTTTATTCTTCAATAACGTTCAATTTCATAAACAAGGCAAGATGCTTACAAACAAAGAAGATTACAGATTTAGATCGAACCTCATTCTATCAATTCTCTCATGGAGATCTTGCTCTACTTCCATAGGTTCACCTATTTCTTCAATGATAAAATTATCAGCTACTGAATCACTATCATCACTAACAATTACTATTTTAGGAGTATGTGGTTCAAGCTCCACTAGCTCAATAGAATCACTGTCACTGATACAAATGATTTCAGGTACCTGTGGTGCAAACTCAATAGATACAAACTGGTTAGATTCAAACTCCTCAGGTTCGTAATATTTATCCTCACTATCACTTGGAGTGGGTCCACTATCAAAAGAGTCGTTATCTTCAGAATCACCATCGTAATCAGTTTCAGGTACTAGTTGGTTCTCAATTACATAATTTTGAAGCTGACTAAATACTGTATCTAGACCATACACACACTTCTTCATCAAATTCTACAAGATCCTCACTGACTAGAAGATAATGAAGAGCAAGGTACATCCTTGTGAACTTATTATAATATTGAGAAATCATATTGATTCACCTTTATGACGTCCTCACACACTCCTCCATACTTCATGCAGATCAATCACGAATTTCCTCTCAGTATAGGATCTCCATACATACACATCACAGACGTCACAACAAAATAAATATTGGGGCAAGAAAAATTGGTGCATCGTATTCTTTATCAACAGATGGTATTCTCCTTATGCACAATCAAACAACAACGAATCATAGTTCAATTCCAGCTTCATTTTTCATCACAAAGATTTTTAGGCTATCATGATCATCGACTAAAACACTATGTTGTCCAAAATGATGCACAACAATTTCTTAGAATGAAGATTTTGTTTTTACGTGATTTTCAAATCGTTGTGTTTTTATCTCTCCCATAGTGTCTCACACATAGCTTCATTTCATGCACAAATTCATGTCATGCACAACTTCATCTCATGCAGTGTCTCACGTACAAATTCTCTCCCGAGCGATCTTCAACGCTCCGTAAATTTGCAACATAGCTGGATGCCTACGATTTTCTAGATTGTGGATGCCTGCAACTAAATAAACCTCCTCTTTGCATCTGAAAAACATCTTCCATGATGTTAATTCCTTCAATGAGCAAATCGCCCTTACAACAAATCAAACACGTAGAAGCTTATTTTAAACGTGCTCACTTGTGTAACAGGACTCCAAAATCTTGGTATTTCTCCATGCGTAAATCTGTGATTTCTTAAATTGTGTGCATCCTTTAATTTTCTCTATCTCTCAGTATTTCTCAACACCTACACAACATCCACAATCGGTTGGCACCTCCTGTGCAACAATTTTCTTAGCACATTGTGAGCTTTCTCACAGCAGAGTGCCTGAGACTATCTTCTCTCGCCTCTCAGCTCTCAACTTTCCAATAATATTGTGGCTCTTTGCCTCCTTGTCGTTGTGGTGAGTTTTAAACAACAGGACTCACCTGCTCATGCATTTTCTTGAAAAATCATGGTATTTAGTAACCACAACATCACACGCAGGCATATGTCATACTTCGATCATCACAAAATTATGCAAGAATACAATTTATTCTTCACACCTAGAACATCTACAATGGTAATTGTATATGTTATGGATGTCTATAGTGAAATAATGATCACGATCACACCTACGAAATCAACAAAATATGCTGGAAGACTCAAGCGAATATTCTAAATGAAAAACTATCAAGACATTATGCATCCGCCTTCTCTAAGAAGGATCTCCAAAATTGTGCTGCTTCACCTCGTAAGAATATCTATTTTTTATTTGTTGTATACTCCTCCTTTGCTCGTGTCGATCATCAATGGATCAGATCATCTACGGGAAAGATTTTTCAGCTTCTCCGTTAAATCACATCACTGCTCACTTTCACAAAAAATAATAGTAATTCTAGTTGGGCGCACCTCTCCGTACACATCCAATGTATAGATTCTCCAATACACAACCAATGTATATATTATCTAATATACAACCAATAGCAGGATGTTCACACTAAGCCAATAGGAGGACAGTCACATGATTCCAAATACATGCACTAAAAAAATTTAGAATCTTTAAAAAAAATATATCATACACGTTGCTATTAAAAACACACAGTCCTTAATTTGAATATGCCATCTCAAACACACATTACCCGATAATTTCTTCGAGCGAGCAGGACAATCTCCAAATAGACGAGAGCACGATTTTGGGCTATTTTTAAACTAGCGTTGGATTCTCTTCAGCGAACCACAACACTTCTTGCCAGCCACAAGTCAAAAATTGAACCGTCTTCCAACTAATCCTTAGCCTTTCTCACTGCAGTCGCATCGTCCTTCAATGAATGGAATTGTCTTCTAACGAATCACACCGTCTTGCAATGAAGATGAGACATCTCAAACTCAGTGATCTCCTTTGCATGTTTTCACAAACTTATTTTTATTTTTGTGAAAAGCAAACACTGTTTCACATAGCAAACACTATCTCAACATAGCAAACGTTATCTCACACAGTAAACGCTGTCTCCAACATATTTTTCTATAGGAGTCGTTGTCTTCAATCTGCAGGATGTATAGACATGGATTTACCATGTTTGCTCGCCAATTTATTTTAAATTCTAACACCACGTCCTCCTCACGCAGTATATCTACGTAACATGATGATGATGCACCTTCCACTTAGCACAACACAGCTCCAAAACAACAGAGATTTTAACCTCAAAATAAATGATTGAACTCACAGCAATTCACTCTTCAGCTGTGATGGGCAATCCTAAGTTTTTCTTAGGCTTGGATACCAATTGGGAATAATAGAATATATTAATCTATATAAAACATGAAGTTACAATGCTTTTATAGGACTCTAATACAGTTTGAAATCACTAGGAGTAAGGAGATCTTTACTATACGTAGCTCCATGACTCACCCACTAATTTAGCTAACTCCAACTTAATTCCTATATGCCCTCAAAGCCAAACTAACCTCTAACTTAGCAAAAGCTAAATAAAGATTAACTTAATACTTAGATACTTAAACCTAGATACCTTAAGAGAAGATGTTCTAAATTCCAACATGAGGTACATTTGGCTTTTTGTTTATCTAATTTTTTTTTGTTATTTTTAATATTTTTGGCAATTCTGGTCAGATGGGTATTTTTAATTTTAATTTTTGAGACCCCTCATGGTGAAATTTTTAGGGTAACTATACCCAATTTCTAGCCGCAAGTGACAAAAGTAGCTAGAAATTACAAATTTCTTAGCCACGGCTCATACCTGCGATCGACAAAACCTAGTTTTATGCATATGGGTGCTAGCTGCGGTTAGGGGTAAAATTGGAAATATTTATGAAAAATATGTCACTTTCGACGTCATTTTCCAACTGCTACTTTGCAACCTTGAGAGATCTGAGATGTGTGTACGAATTTTTGATACAGAACACTATCGAAACTCGACCTCATGACTACCAGTACTGATGGCTGACCAACTTGGGGGAGTTGGTGCTACTAAGGTAGAAATACACAACCCTCATTTTTCATTTACTAGATAAAATTGAACCGCACTAAGTAATGGGTGAAATGAATAAATTAAATTGTCGGGAATGAATCCACACCCTAGCTAGGATTAGTCTAGGTTAGATTAGAAGGGGTGGGTAAAAAAACTTTTTTTGTTAGGTTTTTATTATTTTATTTATTATTATTTTTTTTTGTGGGGTTTTTTGGAATGGCCTGTGACCCTAAAATGGTCCCAGTGCCTAGCTATGGGTGGCAGACGTGGCTCCCAATTGTCAGATTGAGGGCTCTGGCTATCAGACGCGATTATAATTAAAATCCAACGGTCATAAATTTAACCGTTGGCGTCGATCACGGGTCCCAGCCGTGGTCAGGCAGTTTATTAAAATTTTCAATTTTCTTTTATTTTTTTTAAATTTTGAACTGATTTTATTGATTTTTTTTTGCAACGTTTTTTAATATATTTTAAATGTTTTTAAGTTTTGATATTTTGTGATATTTTGTCATTTTTTAATCTATTTTTTTTATTTGGTTGATTTTTAATTATTTTTGCCTTATTATTCTGCTTGCGACCAGACTCTGACTATGAGGACGAGGGAATCTAAGATCCTTTGTAATCTACGCGATGCCCTGACCTCAATGGAGAAGGAGTGGTTTGGGTCCGTGGGCTTAGACTATGTCTTGTGCCTCCTCATCATTTGGGTTGATCAGGCCTACATGACTACATTGGCCCGACATTGGGACGTGCATACCAATACCTTTCACTTGTTGATAGGTGAGATGATTGTGACCTTGGAGTATGTGTACCGCATCTTCTAACTCCTCTATATGGCGAGGCCATCACTTCTTTGCTAAAAAATGTGAAGAAGGTAGTGTTTGATCAGATCTTTGGGCATCGCAGTAAGGCGGCCCACATGGACTCAGACCACGAAGGGGTCCATATTGAGCACTGGTACACCCAATAGGTCTTCTCTTAGTGAGTAGCCATCTTAATGCATCTAATTGTGTAGATTATGCTCCTTGAAACTTCTAGAGTGAGGTTTCCCTAGAACCTCCTGGCTAGGATGTAGGATGTCCTAGCAAGCACTAATAGGCAGCCTCTGATATTGTCCTAGGGTAGTGCCCTATTAGTGTAGCTCTACAATGAGTTGTATCAGATTACTCAAAGGAGTAGGGTTAACATTGGTTGTAGCTTACTTATTTAGATATGGAGGTGGCAGCATATTAAGATCGAATGCCCTACTATCTTACCCCTCGAGATCACATCCATTAAGGAGCGATGTTAGTGTTATGCAGGGTGTTGACCCCGCAATCAGGAGGGCTTCTAAAGTAGGTCTCATGCAGGGGACCTGAAGTACTACATAGAGCAGTTCACACAGCTACAGGTAGACCAGATTGGGTGGCACCCTTACTTAGACTACCTATCATGGACAGAGGCTGGTATGTACCTACATCAGGCACACAGAGACAAATGGATCCTCAAAAGAAAGTCCAAGGTACAAGAGTTCTTTTACTTATTTCATATCACCAGATAGTTTGGAATTAGGTAGGATATTCCAGAGCTTCTCACCATTTACTACCACCTCACATTAGAGAGGGATTTGAAATGGTCTCTGTGACTCCACTGGGTGAGGAGGATGATGAATTTTAAGAGTCGAGGATGATAGAAGCAAGGACTACACCTGACTACAACACTTGGTGGATGACCAGGGTATGGTGGGGCATGGAGGGCCCCTTGGGTAGGATAGTAGATGATGCAAAAATCGAGGTCATAGAGGAAGTCGAGGTCGATCCTCATGAGTGTTGAGTTTTTTAGAGGAATGAGGGCGACTGGGATGAGGGAGTGGCTACTAAGGAGGCCCCTCAGGTTGAGGAGGAGGGTGAGGCCCTGATAGAGGGTGAGGCAATGCCTGATAGTGAGATTGGACAACTCAAGGCTCAGGTTGCTAGCCTCTAAAATTATGTAGGCACACTACATATGCAGCTCCTAGGGAGAGATACTTCCATAGCCACCTTGGAGATACTTCCATAGCCACCTTGTAATTGCTATATATTTTTATGAAAATTAATCAATTGGACACTCATATGTGATATGCAATTATGTATTGTTTCTATTCATGAGCTTGCCATTTAAAATAATATGGATAATATATTCAGTAGCCATTTAAATGTCATTTCTGACATCCATCCGATATCTAACATATATTATGAATATTTGTAATAAAAAACTCTCATAAAAGAAATTGATATTTGATGATTGCATTGAAAATATGTTGTTGCGATTTTAGAAATTTTGAGGTTTACCATGAGACTCAAACACCCTAGTTGTCTAATCAAAAGTTGTATAATGACTATACTAGACTTCTAAAAATTAAAGTTTTCATTTTGAAATACCAAGCTATTCATTACCCGTGTGTGTGCAAATGAATATATTAGATAAGGCATAAGCATACCCCAGTGCTAGGCAGGATTCATTCAGACCATTGTTGTATTGGAGATCCTCAAATGTTTATACGATCCTAGGTTTGAACTCAGTCAGACTAAACCACTAGGTGATCCAGGCCACCTAAAGTTAGATCACTCGTAAATTGCTTAGATCTACCCCAATTTCAGGCAGGATTTATTCAGCCCATTGTTGTATTAGGAATCACCCTATGGCTTTCAAGTAATTATCAGTCCAGAGATTCAAGTTCACTGCCTTATTTTCTTCAATTTAATGGGGTACTTGCTCATGTAAAGGATAAGAATCACTGTTTATTTTGTATAGTGATAAAAATCACTATTTATTTTGTACTTAGTTTTTCTCTTGAGCAAGGGATTTGGATTTACATTGATTTTAATCTTGATTTGATTTGAGTGTGGGATTTTGCTCCTTCATTTTTAAGCAAGGGATTTATTCGGGTAGGGGGTAAACTTATACTTTTGCCAATGACCACTAATCTAGACCATTGTGCCTCACAAACTGAGCGAGTAATAAAACCTTTCACCTAAAGTGACATGGATCACTTTGTAGTGTTCATATTTTCTTATCCTAATTAGGATTTGTTAATGTGTTTGATTAGTGATAGGATCCTGATATGCTAGGTACTATCAAAACTAGACCTCATCTACAAAAGCAAAGCAATATTTATACCAAACTCTTGAGAAGAGCACTAGGTATGGCTAAGTGACCAAAAAAACCTAGTATATTCTTCATAGCAACATGATGGGTTGTGTTGAGAAACACAATTACTCACAAGGATGATGAATGATGATGATAATGCAATGATGCATGATTGAAATACAAACATGGTGTCATTTGTAGGATTGCAAACACAATCTATCCTAATGCAAGTGTAATAGACGAAAATACCTAATGCAATGCAATGAAATGGATGCATGTGCAAAATAAAAATGCATGATGTAATTGTTTTTAGATTTTTAATATTTTATAATGTTTTTAGATTTTATTGTGTTTTAATTTTTATGGATTTTTGATATTTTGATTTGACCAAGGGGTTTGGATTCCTTTGGAGTCTTTTATGAACTTGACCAAAGGGCTTATAGATGCCTTTAGAGATTTTTGATGGTTTTAGACGTAGAATGCTTTAAGATGAAGGATGTTGAGAGCTTCAGGCTCTTCAACACCTTCAAGCAATGTTAAGCGATATGTCCTAGGTCCAATCTTCTCAGAGATAATATAAGGAACTAACCAATTAGATGTAAATTTATCTCACAATCCTAGCGGTAGATTCGAGTTCTGTTGATTCTCTTTGAGCATGATCACCAACCTCAAAGTCTCTCAAATGGACTTTATTGTTGTAAGCTTGTTTCAAGCGTTCCTGATAAACACGGAGATGCTCGAGAGCATTCACATGACGTTCATTAAGTAACATCAATTGATATAAGTGAGCTTGTTGCGCAGTGTCATCATCGAAAATAAAAATATAAATTGACTCATCAATTATTTTTCTAATAAGGTCGTGTGAGGAGGGTCATTATAGGATTGTATATTTGATAATAGATTGTAGCAAAACTTGATTACAAATTCCATTGTCAATAAATTGCAGTTGCCTATATGCCCTCATCCTTGACCATACTCACTTGGATAGAAATATCATGATACCAATTTCATGATCACACAAACTTGCACCTTATTTTTTGCTTTTGGCACTAAGCATATAGATACTAATATATGTGATGTCACTCCTATGGATTGTTGTGGTATTTTGCTAGGTAAACCTTATTAGTATGATAAGAGGGCTTAGTATGATGCATATCATAATACTTATACCTTCCAACATGAGCATCATTATTTTCTTAGTTGTAATACCCAACCCACTACACATTTGGCTCATACTAATTTGCATTAGACACACAAGATCACATTAGTATTTTGCCAACCACAATCTCAAGATTTTCAAGAAAAAACTCTTTTGTCCACTCGGTATGGTACAACTATTCCTATAGATAGAGCACTTGTTCCTGCTTCTCCTGTTGCTCTTGCTCCTATTGTTTAGACTATTTCTATTCCTCTTACTTCAATTACTATTCCCATTATTTCACTTCATGTTCTTGCTACTACTCTAGTTTCTATTATTGTCATTGCTCCAAATTCAATTGCTGCTAGTACTCCTATTCTAATTGTTCTTGTTCGAGATCTTCCTTCTCCATTTTTTTCAACTTCATCCTTTTGTACGCATTGGATTCCAATGATTCTATGGTGGAAAAAAATGATAAAGGCCCTAATTTAATATACAATTTTGAAAATATATACATATTTTAATATAATATACACTAGGCCACCTTTTTAAATATTATATGAATGGGTACCTTTTTAAAAAATGAAATGTAATATTTCCATTTCTTGTTTATATGTGGTCATATTTTAATTGGCCATGTAATGGTTCATGTGGCCAATTTTCTAATTATGTAATATGTACGTGGTTAGTCATTCAAGTGATGTATTTGGATATTTATAGCCACCTTTGAAATGAAATCAATCAGGCTAAGATTTAAGAAGTTTTTTAGTCCATATGTTGTGATGTATCACATAGGTATTTTGTCAAACATATCACACACATAATTAGAACCTTAATAAAAATTCAATAAATGGGCCCAAACGACAACTTAACAAGACCACCTATACTCTCAAGGTTGCTCATGTTTTTGTTTTATTTTTTTTATGATGAGATGTGATGATGGTATTATGATAATTTGGCATATATTAGTTGTGCCAGACCATCGTCAATAGTAAAATAAAATACCTAGTCACCCTAAGTGGTGACCATACCATCAAAAAGCTCATAAATTATATGTGAATGTCTCTAGAACTTAAAAAAAAACATCTAATTATAGTATGCCCCCTTTTATCTGCACCTTAAATCTCAAAAGTGAATACACTATATGTCTTTGCCACCATCTATCTCTCCTCTCTTGTAAAACTTTCAAGTCAGCATCTCTCCGCTATTAATGAAGAATTGATAATAACAACTGCATCACCATCATGACTATTGCCACTAAATCCCACATGCTCATAATAACTACACCTCCATGAACCTCAAAGTCTCAGTACAAGAAGCCCATGTTACTACATTATTGAACCTAGCAATGCCTCTGTCACTCATGTGTCCCCATAATGATAGAACAATGTTAAAAGTCCCAATGAAATCTATTCTTTTCCTGGACATCTCCACCCTCAACCTTTTCAAACTAAACCTATTAGCCTCCAAACCCACTGACAACATAATAGTATATTTAAACATCACAAAAACCTCTAAAATAAATTATTAAGAATAACCTAACATTTTCATATAACATATCATACTATATTACCCCTCAAATACCATGAAACTCAACAACATAACAATGTATTAAAACATCCCAAAAACCTCTAAAGTAAATTATTAAGAATAAACTAACACTTTCATATAACACATCATGCTATATCACCTCTCAAACAAAAGAGAAAAACAAAAAAAATTATAATTCTTCGTAACAAAAAAAACTAAACTATACTAAAACCAAAACAAAAATCTCAACATTTTAAATCACAATAAAATTTACACTATAAAAAAAAACTGAAACAGACAACGTTTCAAGACCCACAATAAAAATTACATTTTAAACAAAAGAAATAAAAAAGATGACCCCATCCAACCCACTACTATTATTGAGGAGAACCGCCCAGGGACTTCCAAGCATTCTACACAACATAGGCATCCCAACTATGATTTGGTTGAGCCGCTATGCCGACCGGTGACAATATCAACCTTCAAAAAGTAAGGTTAATTCCTTGAAAACCTCTTCAACTCTTCTTTCTTGGCCCACCGCTATCATTCCCTGCTCCATTTTAAGATCACTATCATTTACTGGTGAGTCCAACGATCCTGGATGAGCGCTCTCCTTAAAAGTAATGGAGTACTCCTTAGTAGTCGACGAATCAAATACACCTATCCATATCCATTTGCCCTCACTCATATCCAACGTGGACCAGCTAGAAAGCCCACTTCGTATACAGACCACACAGTAGTAGGGACAATGAAAAAGAAAACACACGATGGCCGCATTGGACGAATACGTCTGTGGACAAGTTAATCTCCATTCACGGTCCTCAAGGTCATCAAATTTGAAAATGTCTTCGTGAGCAACTGAATGAACTACGGTCAGGTGTGGAAATGTAAAATCAGTTACAATTAACTCTGCGCCTTCGACCGCCCTTCCCCATATCACCATTTCGCACGGCCATCTCTGAAAATTGTTCGCCCGTCATTTTTCCTTGAAACATTTACGGGACTACAATAATGATAATAATAAAAAAAAATCATATAACTATAAAAGGGCTTCTTACCTTTATGGTTTGGATGCAAGGCTCCAAAGCTGATATACTGTCTGCTGATAGTTCCACTGTCCTTAATCTTCTTTGTATCTGCTCCATACCTGCTACACGCGGCGCCTTCCACCCGGTTCTTACGAATCTCAACACCTCCAATGACGTCAATTGTTCCAAATTTTCTATTTTCTCCATTTTGGTGGGCCCATCCATTTCTAAATGTTTCAAAGAAGTCAAAGATGCGAAACTAGGCAGCTTTTCTAGTTTTGGGCACCCCTTCACTGTCAGTTTCTTGAGTGTCATTGGGAGGGTTTCGATCTCCATTAACTCCTCGTTGTCGGTAATGTCAAGAGTTTCAAGGCTGGGACAGGCTTCAGAAATCGATATTGTTTCAAGGCTGGGGCAGGTTTCTAGAGATATCTTCTTGAGACTGCACAATGAAGAAGCAGAGCCCGACCTGAAAGTCAACTCTCTGAGTGGGCAGAGTGTAATGGACAATCCCTGAAGATTGGCAAGTTGCACGAATGTGTCTGGTAAAGATCTGATATTTAAACGGACCATTTTTAACTCCTCTAAAAGATTGAGACCACCTAGAGGGTCGGGGAAAGACTTCAATCTTTTACAGAAATAAATATGAAGTATAGTCAAGAAAGTGTCTGGCAAACATTCCAAGCTGGAACAACAAATAATATGAAGTGTAGTCAAGTTAGACAAATTACCAAAAGAGGTTGGTAAAGATATCAAGTTATTACAGGAATAAATATAGAGCTCCTTCAAGCAGGACAAATCACCAAAAGTAGTTGGCAAGCTTCTCAACACCTTGCTCCCTATCCTCATCACTTCCAATTTGTAGAGTTTACATATGTTAGGAGGCACATTCCTTATGCTGGTACCAGAACAATCGAGCTCTCTCAAGAATGGCTGATTTGTGATATGATGAGGCAACGCTTCTAGTTTCTGGCAGTATGCAAAGCTCAAATACTCAAGCTTTGTGATGTTTTCCAAAATATCTAAATTCTCTGACGTGAAATTGAGCCTCCTGCAATCGGAAAAATCCAGATATTGCAGGCATGTCAGCTGCTTAAAAGAAACAGGCAAACAACTGAGGCTGCTTAACCTCTTCAACGTGACATGCCGTAGGTTTGTCAAATTCCCAAAACGGCTGGGCAGTGATGACAGCATTTCAAAGCCCTCTAATTCGAGGTGCTCGAGCGATTCCAGATCACAAAACTCGTCTGGAAGACTACGAAAAGAGTATCCATTCCGGCCGTGAATGACTAGCTTTTTCAAATGCTTGAGACTTCCTATTGACTTTGGAAAACTTTGGAAACTACCATTATGATACCTGGAATGTTGTTCCTGAATAATCAGCTCTCTCAATTGCAACGGAGGCTGCATACAAATTTCAATTCAGCTAAGATATGTTAGACGAAGAACGTATTGGAAGAATAGCTTGATGCAAAACCTTAAATCAAAGGAAGATACTTACATTCCAATTATTCTTCCATAGCGTTTCTATGCGCTGAACTTGATAGAGCTCTAAAACTCTTAAATTTTCCAATGAGAGATACGAAGGAAGACATGCATGGTCGAAATCAAACCAGCGAAGCCAAATCAATCCTTTCGACAGTTCGCCAATCTTCCTGCTGAAAAACTTGTCTTTCAATACAAGAAGTTTCAAAGGGAGAGAGGAGCTTTCCATAACGTCGACGCACTCTTCGAAAGGCCCGTAATGCGATGAGCAAAACCCATCAGCGAAAGGCCCGTAATGCGACGAGCAACCCAGCTTTCTATGAGAAAAAGAAGTGGTAGCGGCCATTATCCCCCGGATCTGCATTTCTTTCTGAACGAATAGAACACATAATTAAGTTGTCAGACCAACTGAGAAACGGGGCTTTCATGCTATGATTAATGGCAGCCATTACAAATTTAGGAGACAATATTGCTCTCACCTTGGCTAGTGGTGAACTGTTATTAATCTGCCCTTGGAATCAGATACGATAGGGCGACTTTTCTTTTGCAATTTCTCTTCCCAAATCCCGAAGGTGGTCGTGCATTCTTATATGATTCTTTTGATCAAGTTCAACAAGACACTTATCCTTAAGCGTCTCCAACCTATACACACCACTCTGCCCCATTCCATCCCACACTTCAATGACTAAACTTTTTCTCTCTCCAATGAAGAAACACGCTATATCCAAGAACAGCTCTTGCTCCTCTGGATCCAGAGCATCATAGCTTATTTTGAGGGTGCGTATAATGCCCTTTGGTAATACTCTTGAAAACTCATTTAACTGAGACTCCCAGTATTCCCTAGGCTTGTGACAGAGCTGCCCTCCAAAAACCTTGAGAGACAAAGGCAATCCTTGGCAAGTGCTGAGAGACTTTTCTACCAGATCTTCAAATTCCTGAGGTGGATCACAGCTTTGAAAAGCATGCAAACAGAAAAGTCCCCTGGCATAAGAGGGATCCAGTCCTTTCATTTCATAAATGGACGAGGAGGAGATGCCAGCCGATGTAAGCACATTCAAATCTCTTGTTGTAATTACAATCAAGCTGCCGGCTCCAAGGATGTGCTTTGGTGGCACTAGAGCATCTATTTGGTCCTGATCATCCACATCATCCACAACCACAAGCATACAAACAGATCTCAAGCGATATGATATAATGTCCATACCTTCATGTATATTTTCAAATTTTAAGTGCTCATCTTGGACACCAAGGTCTTTCAAAAGCTTCTTTTGCAACTTAGCCAGTTGGTTTTTACTAGCTTCATCTCGCACATCATACAAAAAACTGGATTTGATAGAGGCGCATTTCTTGTTATAAACTTCTTTTGCCAGCGTCGTCTTGCCACAACCGCCCATACCTACGATTCCTACAATCTGTACACTGTCCACATTTGAAGCAGACCCTATAGTTTTGCTCTGAAAGTCTTCTACTGTTTCTTCCAGTCCAAACAGTGGATCTTTGGACAAAAGTAATGGCGACTTCATCACCTCGGCCACTAATTTTTCAAGTTTTTCCAAGACTCGCTTCCAGTCACTAGGCATTTACAACAAATTTAATAAATTAAAAGGCGAAACAAAACTCAAATAATGACTAAGAAAACTAAAACATAGGAAAAACAAAACCCTAATAATGATAGCGAAATCTAAAACATAGTAAAATTGAATGAAATGAGATTAAAATTGAATGAGATGAGATATTTAGGGAAAGAGGCGCTTACTCATCATTGTTAATAATATAACCAGAAAAATATGAAACTTTCTCCAATGCCAATTTCCACTCCTGAAGTTTCTCTGGGGTGTATCTGCTCTTCCGCTCGTGTTGAGCGAATGTACTGGCATATATTCCTTTTCCTTGCGCGACCCATCGGAGATCAGTGGGGTCGACACGATAGAAAATAGGAATTATTCTGGTCTTGGTTTGGAGAATGAAAGAAAGCTCCGCCAAACACCAGGGGGATTCTGCATACCTTGGGGAAAAGATAGCAATGTGAAGCAGAGCACTCTTCATTGCCTCTTGTAATTCAATTGGTATGAAATCCCCAGCTTCAAGTTCTTCCTTGTCTAAAAATACTCTCACTTCCCTACGACTGAGTGCCTTGTAAACATCCATCGCGAGGGTCTCTTTTACTTCACCACGGTGATTAATAAATACATCGTAGCTCAACTTGTTCCGCGTTGAGGATGACGATGCAGTTACAGATGGTGGTACAACTTCTTCAAACGCATTTCCACTTTCATCCAGTCCCTGCCTTTCTCTGGAAGAGGAAGACGATGCCATGGAAGTGAAATAAACAGACAGAATAAAAGGGAGAAAGCAAGGGGAAAGGAGGTGAGCTTGGTTTGGTGAGTGTTGCAGGCACAGAGGCAAAGGCCAAGGCCAAAACTTATTTAGGCCGTAGATAGTAAGTGAAAGGCGCAAACAATTTGAGGTGTAAGTCTTCTGTGGGTTTCTTCTAGGATGGTTCACTCTATTGTTGTCTTATAAGAGGTTCCTTATGATATTGTTTCTAATCCCTTATTTCTATTCCTATAATGAAACTTAGTTCCGTTTTAATCGGAATAAGGATTCTATTCTATGTGTACGATCCCAAGTGCAACCCCCACTAATAACGTGATGATGCATGTGAAGCTTCGAGCGAGTTACAGTAACCTTGTCAAAAACGGTGGGTAGCTGAAGATGAAATGAACGGAAGAGACCTCTGACCGAAGGATAGAATCTACGGAAAAAAGCAGTGGTGCTTATTCGATGGATTTTCCTTTGGCACTGATTTCAAAATCGAGTGCCTCACAGTGTCAGGTTGCATGTCATATTGGGGGAAGAGTCGAAGACCTCTCACAATTGCCCCTTTTTCATTATACAAACAGAACATTGTCACTTTGGATTGTCACTTTTAATGAGTTTTTTAGAATATTTATTTGATTAAGTTTTTAGATTTTTAATCATTGTAAAACGAAATGTGTACAAGTTTATAAACTTATGTAAAATAAAAACGATTCTTTTTCATAAGTGTATATGAATGAACTTGTATATAAAAAATAAGACTAAATATTTAATGGATTAAATTGACTGTGTAGAAGTTGATCATCCCTTTCTTTTTTTTCGTTCCTCATTGAAAAATGAATGGTTAGCGAGTTCACACACGATATTGGTATCACATTTTGCAGATTATTTTTATAGAGTTTTTTACCCAACTTCGCCGCTGACTTGTGATTCTGTTTTCCTAGGGTGTGTAACCCCTAAATATAGATTAGGATAGCATAGCTTTTTTAAATATCAACGTTTTTAATAGTAAAAATAATAAAAGATCAACGATTACTAAGAGATTAGTGAGATGGCTTTTATAACGTGGACGAGTAGGAATTTACAAGTCTTCATTTAGAAGAGGTCACAAAAATGAACAAGGAAGGTGTTAATAAAATTGAACAACGAAGGAGAAAGACAAAGGAAGAAGTGTGAATGTGAGTTTTTAACGATAAGGTGATTGTTACATGAGATAAATTGATAATAAGGTTAGAATATTTAAATAAATAAAAAATATTATCTTTATTTAATTAAAGAATTAGTAATATTTTTATAATTATTTATTTAATTTATTTATATAATTATCGGAATTTTAATGATTTTGGGTAAATTTTTTAATGTAATTGGTGGTGGTAGCGTGATACATCCTCTGATACTACTAAACTTTGAAATTTGAACTAAGGTTACATGTTAAGCGAGCCACTTTACCAACCAACCAAATCCTAAACCCAAGAAAATGAAAATTATTATATAGAATGAATGAAAATCATTACATGAAATATGTAAGGCATGAATTTTTAAAAAGAAGAAGAGTTTTATAGGAGTGGATTGTAAGGAAGCAACAGTAGATGGAAGAAATAAAAATCGAGAATATAAATTTTAAGGAGTAGGTTAAAAGATTTAAAGGGGACCTCTGATGTATGGCATCAAGACAAAAGGCTTCTTCAAGGTTTTTGTTGTTTTTTAGAACAAAGGAAAGTTATAAATACTATTTTGGAATAACAAAGAGAGTGGACCAAAGTTATCCTACTACATATAAGATTCATTAAGTTATGATTACAATTTTGAAAAAATTTCTAAGTTTCTACCAAATAAGAGATATGCTTCATTCAGTAAGCAATTCACTTACTTTCAAGAAAAGTGAAAATTTTGTTTAGTATTAGATTAGTGAATTGTTCGATTTCAAAAATCAAATTGCTTAATCCCTCAAAGAAAATTATTTGAATTTGAAGAAATTGTACCAAATATTTATTAGATTGTAATTCGCTCACACTCATGGAGCTGCTTGCTAGACAATGAGCAAATTGCTCTTTTGTAAAAAAAAAGTGAGCAATTCACTCCCAAATAAAAATAACCTCAAATTTTTTTTAGGATGTTGCCCCAAATCCCACCCCCTAAACAAGGGAATTCATACGATTTTTGTTCCTGTCTTTGATATATTTAGGCTTTGGATAATATCATGGCAGCTTAAGTAGGATAGAATTTTCAAATGATGCAAAATATTTCATGGATTTAGAATCCTCAATTACCCTAATACATGCAAATTCCCAAGGTCAATAACAATTTCTATAGAACTAACAACCAAACATGCAAGCTCATCATGCAATGTAGAATTATGGGTTGAAGCAAGCGTATCAAAGTCAATAACCAATGCAACAAGTGGTGGCACTAAGTTACCAAGTTGCACAAAATTAACAAATGATTCAATATCATCAATATCGACTAACGTAGTACTTTGATAGGACAACATATATATCAAATGTTATGTGTAAAAATGTGATGTGGATAAGAGCCTCAACAATCTTGATTGATTCAACAATAAAATCTAATGGTGTCTCTGTGGCAAAAATATCCAACTTACTTGGCCCAAGCCCATCAACAATAGGTAGCCCTATAATATTAACAAGTTTTCCAAAATCAACAAGACAAGCAAGAATTTCAAGGGGAACTAAAGTGGATCAAGAACGTGCTTGTAGTCCTCAAATGGTCAAGGGAATAAGATTATGAACTTTAAGAGGAGAATGAGCAAATTTATCAGCAAAACATTGTGTAGTTCACTTATCAAAAGGTATAATAGCTAGTGAATCAACAATAAAATCTACCAATACCCACTCCTTGTTAGCTTTTTATGAATAATACTTAAAGAAATGCAACCACACGATCTAGAATAAGTATGCAATATTATATCTAAGATAATGGCAATATACTTAGCATGTAAAAAACATGAGAAACTTCTATAACTAGTCATAAAACAACCATTAATGAAAGTTCATGAAAATATAATATTGATAATAATGGAGGTCTCAAACTCTCCATATTGCTTACATGCTCTACATTGTATCTACTACTTTTCTATCTATCTTCTCTCTATTTCTCTCTATAGCTTCACTCATTTCGCTCTATAATAAGGCCTATATATAGTGAGACATGACTCTTGGCCTTTCATATTCCTATGACTCTTCATATTCCTATTCTTAAGGACTCATGTACATGTGGACAACATGCACATTTACATCATTGCACATTATAATAATACTTGTGCATTTATTACATTGCTTAAAGGTAAATACTCAAATTGTAATTTTTTCTTATAATGTTAAGTAAATGGTCAAAAAATGAAGAGCAGCAAAAAATGCAGTAGTAAATAAAATGTAATAGAAATTGTAATAATGCACAATAGTCTAAATTTGAGGGACCAAAAGTGCTAAAAATTTGATGAAATTTCAGGAGTTAATTCTACACAAGAATACCTTTACAATAGTGTATCACACATGAAAAATGGATTTGTAAAAAAAACATTATGAAATCTGAAAGTTAACTATAGGTTTTAGAAAATAGGGACAACAAGTATGTTTTTCACAAAATGAATGGAATAGATTGTTATTTTCATTCCATATAAAATAACAAGTATTACAAATATTTTTCCATTATATACTATAGCTATATTACTCTATTATACATTTACAATAGAGAAAATGATGTTACAACACTTCATTTCACATTCTAGGAAGTCCTATATTCATCGTGACTCTTCAAGACCAGTAGAAACTTTCGAGCTTCTTCAAATTCATGGGAGAACTTTTGGTTTTATTTTTCTTAGTCATAATAAATCTCCAACATACTCTCCCTTGATTTTGAGTGGTGAGACAAGTTTGTCTCTCAATCTAAAAAAATGTTCTTTATTGACACCTTTGGTAAAAGGTCTGCAAGTTGTTGTTTGGTGCTGCAATATTTCAAATCTACAACCTTATTTTCTAACACGTATCTTATGAAATTAACCTTTAAATCAATATGCTTATTTTTACTATGATGAACTAGTTTTTTTGCAATCTTGATTGCATTTGTGTTATCACAAAAATTGTTGTTGGACTGTTTTGAACTTCACAAATCTCTTTGAGTACCTTTCTCAACCAAAGTGCTTATGTACTTGCTACAATAATTATAAAATATTTTATCTCTATAGAAGAAAAAGAAAAAATACTTTACTTATTTGAGCTTCATGGTATCACTCATGAAGCAAGTGTAAAACAATTTCCAGAATTTTATTTTCTATCATCCAAGAAACTTCCCCAATTTGAGTCATTGTATTAAACAAGCTCCATTTTGTTGTTAGCATCATAATGTATGTAAAAATTCAAGGATCCTTTGATATATCTTAATATTCTCTTGGTTGCTCTTATATGATTTTGTGAAGTTTTATTCATGTACCTTGATACAAGTGAAAATACAAATGCAATATCAGGTCTTGTTGTAGTAAGGAATATTAAGCTCCCAACAATGCTTCTAAACATTTTTCATCAAATTTCTCTTCTCTATCATCTCTACACAACACTTCTCTATGTGCCACAAGTGTTCAAACTAGTTTACAATTTTTCATACCATATTTATTTAACATATCTTTTGCATATTTTGATTGACAAATAAAAATTTTGCCATCACCTTGATGTAATTCCACACCAAGAAAGTATTCTATCAGTACTAAATCTTCATATCAAATTCCTTCATCATAACATGCTTAAAATCATTCATCATCAGGTTTGAGGTGTAGATCAATTGGTTTAGCCAAACCTTGTAAGGGGGGCGGAGGTCCAAGGTTCAAATCTCAAGCCTCACTGGAATGAAAACTTGTCCCTTTTTTGGTGCTTTTAGCAATGTAAAAGATCTAAAATAATTGTGGCATGGTGGTTATAGGGACAAACTGCACATATTCTTGTGTGGCAGCTTCTAGGTGGACAACATAGAATACTATGGCAGCCATTAAATATGGATAACATACTCAGATCATCGTGGTAGCTATCGATTCCACCATGTAAAAAAAAATCATTCATCATATTTGAACTACTTTCCATGTAAATCAAATCATAAACGTATAGGCACACGATAAGAATATCATCACCTTCATTCTTGAAATAGAGTGTTACTTTTCTTGAAACCACAATCTTGGAAGTACCCATCAATTCTTGAGTACCACGTTGTAGGTGCTTGTTTAAGTCCATGTAGTGATTTCTTCTATTTGTAAACATGGTTTTCTTTCCTTCCACTTCAAAGACTTAAGTAACATAAACCTCTTCATCTACATAACCATTTAAGAATGCACTTTTCACATCCATGTTATAAAATTTCCACTATTTATTGGTTTCCATTGAAAGAGCCACCTGGATTGTCTCTTTTCTTGCATTTGGGGTAAATATTTCTTCATAATCCACACCATATATTTGAGTGAATCCTTTTGCAAATAGCCTTGATTTGTATCTTTCTATGCTTCCATCACTGTTAAAATTTATTTTGTAGACCCACTTAGATCCAACAATCTTCTTGTCCTTAGGCAATTCCACAAGTTCCCAAGTGTCATTTTTCAATGGACTCAGATTCTTCTTTCATTTATTGCACCCAAACATCATTAGTAAAAACATATTCATAACAAGAAGGTTTCAAATCAACTTTAGAAAATAGAGCATAATTCGCCAACTCACCTTTTGGTTCTTCTTCATCATCACCATACATTTGGAGCTTCTCCAATATTGAAACAACTTGGTCCAAATCTTGTAATTGGCTTCTTTTTAACCTCCTTTAAAATTTCTTATCCATCATTTGACTAGATGTATATGCTTTGAGTATTATCTTTCATTTATTTATATTATTGGTGGGACTTATAGATGAGTTCCTTATGCTTGAACTTGTTGTAGTATCCTTTGAACTTGATGATGGGATGCTAGGTGGGCTTGGAGGATTAAAGGGAACATTTGAAGGTTGTCCCCCAATTATATTATCTTCTTCAACAATAAATATTTTGGCTACTGATTTTTTAAGACTGTACACTCCCTCTTCATCAAAAATTATATCTCTAGAGACTACAAACTTGTGCATTTTTGTATTATACAATCCATATGACTTACTTGTTTTAAAATATCCCACAAGAATGTATGACTCACTCTTGGGGTCCAAATTATTTCTCACACTTCATAATTCACATGTGCATATGCAAGATAACTAAAAACTCTCAAATCACCTACAATGGGTTTTGTGCCATACCATGCTTCCTATGGATTCTTCTTGTTTAGTGCTCTTGTGGAGCATTTATTAAGAATGTATATTTTTGTATCAACTACATAAGACCAATCAGAATTGCTCAAACCTTTTGTCTTCAACATGCTTCTTGTCATTTCTACAATGATTTATTTTTTCTCTTAGCTAACCCATTTTTTTGTGGTATATAGGTGGTAGTGAGCTGCCTCCTGATGCCATATTATTTACAAAAATCATTGAACTCATTTGAAAAAAATTATCCTCCATGCCCAGTTCTCAAACACTTTATTTTATATCCACTTTCATTCTCAACCAATGCTTTGAAATTCTTGAACATGCCAAAAGCTTCATCCTTATGTTTCAAAAATACACCCAACACTTCCTTGAAAAATCATAAATGAATGTGAGAAAATATGAAGACTTACCCAAAATTTGTGTTTGCATAGGTCCACAAACATTAGAATGTACAAGTTGGAGTGGGTATGAGGCCCGTCATGATTTTCCTTTTAGAAACTCCTTCCTTGCATGTTTTCCAATCACACATGCTTGACACACAACCTTGTGCTCTCCAATATTAGCTAGTCCATTTACCATATCTTGTGAAGACAAAAAATCTAGACTTAAAATTCAAGTGTTCAAATCTAAGACGCCAAAGCCAACTCTTAGTTTTAAGTGCCATGTATTCTATGTTCATATTCTCTTTTCCTCCAAAATTCAAAGGAACTATTTGGTTCTTTGTCATAGGAACAATGATGACCATACGGTTTCTATTATTCTAATCATAAATGATACATTCATTGTTATCAAACACAACATTAAAGTTTTATTCTATAAATTGTCCAACACACAATAAATTATTCTTCAAATTGGAAGCATAGTAGATATCATAAGTTTTCTTTGTACCTTCTTTAGTGCCAACCTCCATGGTACCTTTTGCAACCACATCCAAAGTATTATTGTTCTCAAGAATGATCTTGATCTTGAAATTCTCATTCACATCAACAAACAACTCTTTCTTTCTAGTCATGTGGTTAGAACAACCAAAATATAGATACCAAACTTCTTGACTAGTTTTTTTAGCCATGTCACTAGTAAAAAACAAATTACCTTGTGCAGCTTCATACTCACATATATAGTGGGATCTTCTATCTCCATTTATGGTCTTCACTCTACAATATCATGCAACGTGACCCATTTTATGATAATTGTAGAATTCAAATTTTTTTAATCAGCCCTTCCATGCCCTCTTCTAGCAACAACAAATCCTCTTTATCTTCCTCCTCTACCTCTTGAGTAATTTTTTATTTCTTACTCTTCGCTGTGCTTGGAATAGCTTCATCATTCTCAAAAAAATTGAATTTAGAATTAAAATCATTATCCTCATTTTATTTACTGGTTTATCTTGGTCTTTCCTCTTATGACATAAGAGAACAAACTAGATAATCAAATTCAAGTGTAGATAAATATTTACTCTCCCAAAAAATTATTGCAATATGATTGTATTTAGGGGTAAGAGATCTCAATACCTTCTTCACAATTACCTCCTTTTTCAAGGTCTCTTCAAGGGTCATCATCTTGTTCACCACATCCTTCACTCTAACAAAATAATTACCCACACTTTCAGCCTCTTTTATCTGTAGATTCTCAAACTCTTTCTTCATGATCTACAACCTAACCATTCTCACTTGGTCACTTCCTTGGTAAAGCCTCTCAAAGAGAATTCCAAGCATCCTTGGATGATGTAGCAACAATAATATGTGGAAATAAAATCTCGTCAAGAGCAAACTGAATATGGTAGAGGGTTAATGAATTCTTCTTCTTTGTTTCCCTTTTTGTTCTCCTATCATTTCCTTGTAATGTGTTACAGTTAGGTGGTTCTTCATAACCACTCTCTACTAATTCCAAAATATATTTTCCAATTAACAATGTTCTCATATTTATTTTCCAATAATCATAATTTTACCTGTTAAATTTTGAAATGGGTAATGAGTTGTTGAAGTTGGCCATTAGACTCAAGCAACAACAAATGAAGTTTTTCTTCAATGAACTTGTACAAGAAATGTATCAAATTTTAGACTAACCATGAACCTAATTTCACTCAAACCCAAAAACCAACCAAGCTCTGATACCAAATGAAGTAAATGACCCAAAAACGAAAAACACCAAAGTGCAACAAAAAACACAACAAAAATTACAATAATGCATGAGTCTAAATTTGAGGGACCAAAATATCTTAAACATTGATATAAGTTTGGGAGTGAATTATATACTAGAAAACCTTTCCAATGGTGTATCCCACATGAAAAACATAGTTGTAAAACAAAAGTTATGAGCTTTAAAAGTTGACTGCAGGTTTTAGAAAATAGGGACAACAAACATGCTTTTCATTAAATTAATGGATTTAAATGTTTTTTCATTCCAAATAAACTTAGAAGTATTAAAAAAAAAATTCCATAATATCCTACAACTATATTACTCTATTATACAGTTACAAGAGAGAAAATTATGTTACAAAACTTCATTTCACATTCTAGGAAGTCCAATAGTCATGGTGACTCTTCAAGGCCTATAAAATTTTTTGGGCTTCTTCAAATTCATGGGAGAACTATTGGTTTTATCTTTCTTAGTTAGCATCAATCTCCAACATAATGAATCCCTTCGAGTTAGAGCACTTTAATAAGGAAACATGTAGGTAAACTACTCAAGTGCATAGTGGCATGAGAAATATGATTTTGAAATTTTGGTGCTTTACATATAAAATGGGTCATGATATTACAAATTATGCTATGGAAATTAATTAGGCCCAAGCAATGACTCAAAAATTAACAAGTTAGCCTACAGTAGCAAATCAACCCATTGTTATCAATCCATGGTAAGCCAACCAATGGTAAATTAGGTGACTATACATCAAGTCAATGTGATACAAGCCTATGCAATGCTTGAAGCACCTAAAATGAGAGGCTATTATCTCTCTACCCAAATTGTAGTAGTGAGAAACCCTCATTTTAGGAAATTAACAACTCCTCTAGAGAATCCTTAGTCTAATCTTGAGGAACCATAATCCCTTCCCAAAAAGAAAACCTAATATGATAAGAGAAGATTCAGATAACGCTAGATCAATTTATATAGATTTTACCCCATCTTTCCATCAAGGTGTATGGGTCCTATGGTCTAAGCAAAGACTTGATGTTGAAAACAATGTTTGTAAAAATAAATAAATATGAGACTCAAAATATTGTAAATTATTTGATGAGTAATTAGAGGATATAGAAGAATGAGCTGTTTAGTTTTTTCCTATAAGGAGAAGAGCCTATGATGGAAGCAATAATCAAGCCAAAAGACAAGGGGTTTGGATTCCCTTTTGAAGATGTCCTACCTATAGAGATAACATAATAAAATATAAAATCAGATAATCAAGTATTGATGCTTCCATTAGATTATGAATTAGAGCATATAAGAGTAATAGAAAGAGGAATTGGGCCTGTTGGTCATCAAATCTGCCCAGGAAAGGATTTGGGAAGGTGTACGCGCCCTAGACCTGGACCAAAATTGAAATGCCGAGAGGAAGAGATGCCCCTCGTGCCAATCTTCGAAGAAAGGCCGACTCCTATACTAAACTACTTCGGTGTTTAAGATAAGGGTGCAGGAAAGAGATAAAATAGTAAGGGTGCAAGAAAGAAATAAAAAGGGGTAAGGGAAGAGATGTTGATAATTTAAAGTGGGAAAGAACTAGAAGCACGATCACTAGCCAATAGCTTGAAACAACAGCAAGAAACACCTAGAATAAAATGAAAAGAACACGATATTAGCCTTCCTATGTATCCTCTGGATGAGTTTTGGGATAACCCTCCCCCTTTCATCGAAATTCAGAGTTCAGAGTTACGATGATTAGGACAAAGTGAATATAACAAAAACACGATCCACAGACGACATACAAGAAAACTAATACAACGTTTTCCTCTCCTATGTATCCTTTAGGAAAATTTTAGGGTTTCATCCCCAATCGCACACCTAAATCCAGAATGCAGAATTATAGTATGCAAATGAAGAAAGAGATAAAAGAAATAAACATAGAAGGCAACATACAAGAGAGAAATAAAGCCCAAAGATATTTAGTATTAATTGCAGAGATTCAGGTTACAGCAGCTTTCTAGCAAAAAGTTCCCCCCTTTTACATTACAATTCCTAGGTTTTTATAGAGGACCCGACCCTCTGAGCCATTAATGCACAAAATGGAGGAGTACATCCTCAAAACCTGAGAAGTTGGCTCTTCGTGGCTCTCGTGACTGAGCTCTCAAATATTTTACCAAAACTAGCAGCTGCGACCGGGTCAATCGGGGAAACATGCATTAATGAGTCGCCTGAACGTCCTTGGCCTCTGGGTGCAGTGCTCGAGTGATCGCCATGCTCGTAGGGCTCTCCTTTAGGAACTGATACCTCATTTCCAATTATAAAAATGAGTAGCGAGTTTATCGGGCAAAAAAGAATGCATTTATGAGGCACTTGATTACCTCGAAAGAATACCCAGCTTGGAGTGTGTGCCCTTTAAGCGCTTCGCTAGATTTTCGTTCACAACTCCGCTTCGTAATGGATTTGAGCTGAAGCAGATCTTCCTTCTTGGTTTGTACTTCGCATGGTGGAGCTTCGCAAGACAGCTTCGGGGGTGCTGAGTGCCGAAGCAGGTATTCCTCCTCAAGGTGGGGCTTTTCATTTCTCACTGCTTCGCTGGAGAGACGTGTCAAAACTGCTTCGCTAATGAATCATCAAAATGCTTCGTCGTGATCTTCCTTCAAAACTATAGTTCGAGGCAATTTCGATCGAAGCGCATTCTTGCCCTTGAAAAATATTTCATTCTTTACGACCGCTACCACTTCGAGTGAAAGTGCTTCGCATGAAAGCTAGCTGAAGCAGATGCTTTGCGACAAATTTTGACGAAGTAGAAATGGTTCGCTGGTGGGGAGGCCTGAAGTGGGTGCTTCGGTGGTTTTTTTTGCAAAGTACTTTTCAATGTTTGCGCTCTTTCAACTTCTGCTTCACAACACTTTTGCTCGAAGCGACTGCTTGAAATGCTTCGGGTCCGAAGTAGTTTTCTCACCTTAGCAAACTCGGACCGTGATCTAGACTTTCCTTCTTCGGTGAAGCTGTTATTTTGGACTGCTCGAATGCCGCTTCGCAAAACTTTCGCCCGAAGTAGTTGCTTGAAATGCTTCGAGCGCGAAGCTCTTTTCATCCCCTACTTCTTTATTTTTGCGAAGCTATCTTCCTTTTCCTGTGAAGCTTTTTTCCTTAGCCTGCTCAGTAGCGAAGCTCTTTCATCTTCGTTCTATGTACAAGGGGAATGGCGATGAAAGTAAAAATTGCTGCAACTTACAAATATTTTCAAAAACAACAAAAAAAAATACTTTACAAAAGGAAACACTTTACAATTTTTTTATTTTTCTACCCCTATATGCAATTTGACAAAATTGTCAACATTCTTGGTGGCTCGCGGGGCAACGAGCTCGTCTCGGTGGAAGAACCCTCAACCTTGATCCGTTGGGCTAGAGTTACCTCCAGACCCTTCTCCTTTTTCTATTTTTAGGGGTGTTTCCATGACTGCTTCTTCTTCTTCTTTTTCCTCTTCTTCCTCTTCCGATGAGGCTTCTTGTTGCGGCGGTGGGAGAAGGCGATCGCGGATGCGTTCCATGGTTCTTCGGACATGAGCCCAGACACCCTTCTGAATTGGCTCTTGATCTTGCAATGCCTTGACCAAAACATGGAACCGATCAATCTGCCCGATGTCAGCATGTTTGGCTCTGGTGCTCAGATCGTTCAAACAGGCCACGATCCTGCAGTGTCTCAGAATGAAATCTATGACTTGCCTTTCTGTAATTGGCTCTGCCCACCCGTCTATTTCTGAGATGTCACCTTCAAAATGAAGCCATACCAGCTTGAGATCTTCCTTGGTCAAAAGGTTCCCATCATCATCTGTGAAACTCGAGAAACCTAAGGAAGAAATATCTTGGAAGTAGCCTAGTGATGTGCGCTGTTCATGCTCAAATATATCCAGGAGGTCTTTCATCTTCTGTGCTTTCCTCACCTTGGAGAAGAAGGCGCGAACTATGGCTTGGGCGAGGGACCAATCCCTAGTCGTCCAACTCATCGCAGTGACCTACAAGTCCTGATATTTAGTGATTTGGACCTCAAAGGCCAGTTTGAGTCACTTTTTGATTTTCTAGATGACCTCATCTACTATTGGCCCTTCTTGAGCAGCGACATACTGGGCTTCGATGATGTATGTTAAAATTGACAGGGCACTAGAGGCCCGGGATTTGAAGTTCTTGAGAAAATGTGAGTAGATTTCTTTTATTCGGCCCCTATCAAATAGCTCCAGGCTTTCCTTTTCGTACAACTATTGCTGCATCTACAAGATCTTGCTTTCAAACTCTTTGGACCTTAGCTCAGCTTTGGCCTGTATCTGGATTTGACTTTTAGTTGCATTCTGCAGTTGTCTTACTTGCCGTTTCAGGGCATCTGCTTCTTTCCTTGTCAGCTCACACTGCTTCTAAGAATCCTCTAATTTGGAACGGGTCCTTGCTAGCTCTTCTTCCAACTTGATGTTGGCGCTCTATGCTTCAAATTTGTGCTGATTGGCGGTGTTTGCATGCGCTCGAAAAGTTTCAATTCTGACATGCATGGATGCAGATTCATTATCTACATTCAAATGTTCCAGGTCCTTGAAAATAATCATAGTCTACTGGAGTCATTTTGTCTAGGTGCTTTTGGACATTAGGAATCTTTTTTACCTTATGTAACTTCCCGGCTTTCAAATAAAAAACATCGCACTTTTCAACTTGGGCCAGAGAGCGTCCTTTCTTCTTCCTTTCCTCCTTCAGCATCTTTTTTGTGTTCTGCTGGGCTTGGAGTAACTTCTCAGCTAAAGGGCGTTCCTTAATCAAGGACAGCTCAGTTTTGAATGAGGCTAGATCTCCAACCAAAGGGGTGAACAAATACAAGGAATGAATGGGGGATGCCTCACTAGTAGGTTCGATGATGGGTGTAGTAGGAGTTCCGGTGAGTGAAACAATGTCATGTGAAATAGGGGAATGAGGAACGGGGTTCAGTGTTGGGGTACTATATTCGCCCTGACTAAGGTCCAAGGGAATGGTGGCATGGGCAGGTGAAGTAGTATCAATAGAATTGTCTTGGCCAGACGACTCAAATGGAGTGGGGCTAACAGGATCATGAGACAAACTTGGAATAGCAATGGGCAACACGCGAGGAGGTGATTGAATTTGCAAGGGAGGGAGAGACTGATGGGGAGACTAATGAGGACCTTCAGTCGGAACCGTGGTGGACATGCCTTGCGAAACAAGGATGAAGGGTGAAGAGTGCATGCGTGCCCTCCTGACAGAGTGGAAGTGATAGCTTCTTGTGTGACTAGCTCTTTCTCCTTCTAAATTTTGGCATTTTTGACCTCCATGACCTCTTCTTCGGGGCCCCCTTCTTGTTGGAGGAGTTCCTCCACATCAATGATGTCCACATCTGGGGCTGCTTCGGCTCTTTGTGACGTTGTCTCTTCGATATTTGCTTTGGTTGGACCAATCGCAGGTTTTCCAACAGAGACACTTGGGAGCTTCGTGTGGGGTCGCTTCGGGTGGGTCGGAGGCACTTGAGCTTGCACATGCCTCTTTTTCTTCTTCTTCTTTGATTGTTTCATCGATCCCTCGGCACTCGTGTCATGGCTTTCTACAGGTCCCTGAGGCAGTTCTTATGGTGTGGCTTCGGCCTCTTCCTCGTCTTCCTGCTCTGAAACATCATCAACTCTTCTTGGGATTTCACCCAAACTTGGGGCAGCTAGAGGAACAAAGTCGATGAAGAAGAGGGGTTTCTAGGTCCCAACATTGGCTTTGTAAACAACTGCGAAGTCCCTATCTGTTGCCAAGAGTCCATAGGATTTCATATTTTGGTGATGGAATCTCATTATCCACCACTCCCTTAGTTGCTCCTTGCCCTAATTCTTCAATTCCTCCTTCAAATCATCTTTTGATTTTCTCCAAAATGTGAAGTCTGGGCTTGGGAAGGGGTGCCGAACTGGGTCGTACTCGACCTCCATAGGGTAGAATTCATGCTAGGGAGGCAATGTCATCATCCTTTCTAAATGCCATTCTAAATCCCTCCCATTAGGATTGTTCTTCTGATCCACTATTTCTGGGCGAGGGCAGACATGAAAGTTCTTGAATCGGAGGTGGTTCCTCATCACTCCCAAAGGATCATAGCACCATTTTTGAGGAATTTGGAGAAAACCAAAGTTGGCAAGCTTCTCCTCCAGGAAAAAAATTTGCTTCAAGGCAAACACTTCAATTACCCCCATTTTGAAGGGGAAGTCACAAGTGTGCACCCATTTCTGATGGTGGCCATAGACGGTGTTTGTTGCATCGCTCTGTCGAGCGACCTCCAAGGTGAACTGGTACACGAAGGGGTAGACAGGCAGCAGGAAGGGCTTCCATGTGAAGCCGAACAGGTGAATCACAAGTCCCTGCGTCAGTTGAAATACGTCTCCCTTTTTCTCCTTTACCACTCTGTCTCTCAAACTGAGGGGTACCCGAGGGCAAGAACCCTTCAACAAATGAATAGCAGGTCCCAAGAATTGTTGATTAAAAGAATAATAAGACTCTATCCTCAATAAGAGGGGAGTCCACTGGTACATAGGCAGGGGATTTCCATCCTTGCCACTCAGAGAAATGACAATATGGGGAAAAATCTTATGTACATGATAGAAAAATAACCAAACAAGAAAAGAGCAGGGTCCAAAGTACTGGCCCGTTCTAGTGTTCTTCATGCTAGTAAGCCGCGTGTGCAAGGTGCGGGCCACCCATTCTACCTAGTCGAAGAATACTAGGTTGGTGTTTGGCCTTGAAGCATCGGGGGCATAAAACTCCCCTCTGGAAATACATTCGGCCAAAGACACCTGCCAGGGGTGCACCGAAGCATCAATCGACAGGCCCGCCACCCATGCAATGATTGAGAAGATGTCAGTGCTCTTAAAATCCATTAAGGGTAGGGGCATTTGGGGCAGCTTGCCTGAAGGGAGCCCATTCTTGAGGTTCTCTCTTAGAAATTTTAGAATATAGGTAGAGGAGGTGAACCTCTCCATTTGTTCTCTTAGGATGACATTACGAACGAAATAGCCCTTGGGTGGCCCCTGCTGCGACGCGAAGGCTGCTTGCACATCTTTCAGAATTGAAAATAATTTATGGCTTGCAGCGTCCAACACTTGCCTAGAGGAGGGCTGGTAATTCTACACAATGGCACATATTAGTTCAGGACAATGGTGAGCGGGCGGGGTCAGATACCAGTAAATCTGTGAATAAAATGCAGCAGCTCTCTTGTTCTCTAGGGTGAGTTTGCTTGTCATAAACTCAATGGTATATCAAAGCTCGACCATGCTATTTGAGAGTTCAGTGTCCTGAATTTTCTCCCACCCATCAATTGGTGGCTCTTCTAGTTGCTCTTCTTCAGAATCCTCTCCTTCCTCCACCGGATACTTTTTTGGGCGGGGATTGAGGTTGATCTTCTTAGGTCTATGCTTTTGCTCTTCTTTGCCCCTTTTTGTTTTCTCTGGGGCTGTTACCTCAGGCTCCTTCCCCTTCTCCTTAGAGTTCTTCTTTCCCATTGTGGATATTCATGACAGCAGAGTTCATGGTGCAGAAGAATTTGACGCGAAGGACTTTGACACAAAGGGCAGAAGAAATGCAGATTATCAATGGTAGCTCTCAATCTTTGCATTAACAGTTTGCGAACACCCCTCTTACCGCTAAGCCTTGCGTTTTATAGCCTTAAAAGGCAACTACCTTAATTTATGGCACCTACCATAATTAAATTTACAACTTGGAATGGGAAGGTTGTTGTGCCTTTTGATCGTCTTCACGACGACATTGTATGCAGACCCATGTGGTTTGATGATTTCCCTTGCATCGAGAACTTAACCTTCTGCCACCTTGTACCCGAGCACGAACTTTTCTCGCAATGAAATTCTCTCGAGATTTGCTTCACCACCTTGAAATTAAAATCATTTGCCCCAAACATTCCTCTAGGTTTTTGTTGGCACGAACCTCTAGGCACATTTTAAATGCTCCCGCCTCATGCGTTTGTTGGGTTGGCGAAGTAAAACCGGTGCTAAATCTGCTTCACGGTGAACCTCCGATGCGAGCCGATCTTTTATACTTCGGGTCCGAAGTAATTTTACTTCACCGCATCACTGCTTGCTTTGCAGAAGGTTAGCCCCCCCAAAGCTCATTTTATTTGAAAAATGCTTCGCTAGACTTTCTTGAAAAATTGCTTCGCTCATACCTATTTTGCGAAGCATTTCTTATGCCTTCATCATTCTCTTGTTCTTTGACGACTCCCTCCAGGCTAAAGTGCTTCGCTGTGAAGCATCTTGCATTAGTCACTTTGCATCAAAACTTCTCGAAGGAGATTTTGACTAGGCTTAGCAAAGCTGGAGTTCGTCGTTGTGACACTTAACCTCTTGGAGATCTTGAAGCAAGGTATATATACAGGAATGAAAACTACATACAAAGGTAAAATTTGAACATCTTTTTTTTTTTTTTTTTGCTACATCTTCAGTGATGAAAAGTCTTCAAATGAAGACCATTGACAGAGGTCGGCAAGATCTGACCATCAGCGTCCTTGAGGATTAAAGAGTTGGCCGAATTTACCTTCTCGATTTCGAACGGTCCGTCCTAGAAGGCATCCAATTTGTCATGATTCCCAGGCTTGGCCTTCCAAGAATCCCACTTCCATACTAGATCTCCCACTTTGAAAGTGCGGTCAGAGGACTTCTTCTTGAACCAGTCTCGGGTGATCTGAGCATGCTTAAAGAAGCTCTGGTAGGCCTTCTCGCGATCTTCCTCTAGTTGTAGTAGCTGAGCCAACCTGTTTTCCATAGGATTAACTTCCTCTTCATCGTCCAGCAGCTACAATGCAGGGATCTCTACATGGGTTGGTAGGATGGCTTCCTTGCCATACACCAGGGCGTAAGGCGATGTTTTGATCGACTTCTTGATAGAAATTCGATCGGCCCACAAGGCTCGGTCTAGAAGGAGGTGCCAAGTTCTTTTGTTATTCTCCATGAGCTTTCTTAGCACCCTTAACAAAGTCTTGTTGGTGGATTCTGCCAATTCGTTACCCTATGGATAGTAGTTAGAGGAGACTTTATGGTATATCTCATATTTGTAGAGGAACTCGTTGATTTTGGTGCCTAAAAACCTGGGACCTGTTGGTCATCAAATCCGCACAGGAAAGGACTTTCGATGGGTTTGCGTGCCCTAGACCTGCGACCAACATTGAAAGGCCGAAGGGAAGAAATGCCCCTCGTGCCAATCTCCGGAGAAGGCCGGCTCCTATACTAATCTACTTTTGGGGTTTGAGATAAAAGTGTAGGAAAGAGATAAAAGGAGTTCGGGTTAGAGAAAGAAATAAAAAGGGATAAGGATTAGAGATTGATGATTTAAGGTGGGGAAGAATAGGAAGCATGATCACTCACTAATAACTTGAATAGCAGCAAAGAACACCAAGAATAGACGAAAGAAACGCAGTGTCGACCTTCTTATGTATCCTCTGGATGGGTTTGCAGGGTTCTCCTCTCTCTCTCATTGGAATTCAAGGTTCAGAGTAACAGCGATTAAGATGAGGGAATAACAGAAACATCGATCCACCAGGCAGCATAAAAGAAAGCAAAAAATACGTTTTTTCTCTCCTATGTATCCTTTAGGCGAATTCCAGGGTACTATCCCCAATCACACATCGGATTCGGGATTCGAGTCTCAGTATATGAGTGCAGACAGACAAAAGAATTAAGCACAAAAGGCAGCATAAAATAAAGAAATGGAGTACAAAAATCTTTAGTATTAGACGTAGGACATCAAGTTACAACAGCTTTCTAGCAGAAAGTTCCCCCCACCTTTTACATTGCAAATCCTGGGTTTTTATAGAGGACTCGACCCTCTGAATCATTATTACAAAACGACGAAGTATGCCCTTGGGCCCTGAGAAATCAGTGCCTCGCTGCTGCTACAAATGATCCCTCAAATCGGTTACCAAAATTGGCAATGGCGATCGAGTCAACCGGGGAAAGATGAATTAAATGAGCCACTTGGGTGTCCTCGGATTGCAGGTGCAGTGCTCGAGTGGCGGCCATGCTTGCCGGGCTCTCCTTCTCGGACTGATACTTCGCATCCAATTGCCAAAAATGAGCAGTGGGCTTATCGGGCAAGAAAATATGCATTTATGAGGCTCTTTGACTGCCTTGGGAAATGCCCAACTTGGGAAGCGTTCCTGGAAAGCGCCTCGCTGATTTTCGCTTCGCAAAATTACTTCGGGGGCATGGAGTGCTGAAGTCGATCTTTTTCTATCCTTCGCTGCTTCGGGGGCAAGACCGCTTCGCTGACGGGTCGGGAAAAAATGCTTCGGGCCGATCTTCTTTTGAAAAGGTGGTTCGGAGGAGTTTCGGCCGAAACACTTTCTCGAATTGCATCGCTTCGAGATAAATCTTGTCGAAGTGGATTTTAGAAATACTTCGGGCCCGAAGTATTTTCTTTGCCTTAGCCGATTCGGGCTATCTTTTCTCCTTCGACGAAGTTGTTTGGATGCCGCTTCGCAAAACTTTCGCTCGAAGCGGCTGCCGAAAATGTTTCGGGTGTGAAGCGTTATCTTTGTATCTTCGGCCAACTTCTCGCCCGAAGTGATGATTGGAAGCGCTTCGGGCCCGAAGTTCTTTTCTTTTCATTTTGTCCACCAGGGGGCGATAGGAAATCAAAATTGCTATAACTTATAAACAAAGAAAATTTTCAAAACAAATATCATACAAAGTTTTTAATTTTTCTGCCCCTTGGTGGAATGTGACAATATTGTCAACATTCTTGGCGGCTCGCGGGGCAACGAGCTCATCTCGGTGGTAGAACCCTCAGATTTCATCCATTGGGCCAGAGTTACCTCCAGACCCTTCTCCTTGTTCCTTTTTTGGGGATGCTTCCACAACTTGTCCCTCTTCTTCCTCTTCTCTTGCTTCTGCTTCTTCCTCTCCTATCGCCATTGCTTCTGCTACGTCTTCAGCCGTTGGCAATGGGGCCAGGCGGACGCGGATGTTTCTTAAGGTTTGGCAAATCTAAGACCAGACCTTTTTCGTGAATAGCTCCTGATCTCCCAAAGATTTGACCAAGGCACAAAATCTATCGATTTTCCCAATTTCTACATGCTGGGACCTGGTATACAGATCATTTAGGGAAGCAACGATTCTACAGTATTTCAGTATGTAATCAACAACCTGTTTCTCTGTTATAGGTTCGGCCCACTCGTCTATCTCCGAGACATTGTCTTCAAACTGCTACCACTTTGACATGATTTCTTCCTTGGCTAAGGGCTTTCCATCATCATCCGTGAAGCTCGGGAAGCCTAGGGAGAAGAGGTCTTCGAAGTAGCCCATTGACGCGTGCCTCTTGCTTTCGAATGCATCCAGTAGGATTTTCGCCTTTTGAGCCTTCTTGGCTATGGACAAAAAGGTGAAAACTGTGTCCTGGGCTATTGACCAATCTCTTGCTGTCCGACTCATTGCTGCGAGCTTCAAATCTTGATACCCTACATCTTGGACCTTCAGGGCCAGCTTGAGTCGGGCTCTGACATTCTGAATGACTTCTTCGACGATTGGTCCTCCTTCGACGGTAGCAACTTGGGCTTCTACGGTGTAAACTAAAACTGAAAGGGCACTAATAGCCTAAGACCTAAAATTCTTGAGCAGACATGAGCGAATCTCTTTGATTTTGCTCCTGTCAAATAGCCCTAGGCCTTCCTTCTCATGTAGCTGGATCTGAGCTTGCAAGATCCTACTTTCAAGCTCCTTGACCATCAAATCATTTTCGATCTGCCTTTATGCCTGATTCTCAGCTATGCACTCCAGCTGTATTATCTACAGCTTTAGGGTGTGTGCTTCTTTCTGCATCAGCTTGCACTACCCCTCGACCTCTGCCAATTTGGAGCGAGTCCTTGCTAGCTCCTCCTCCAGCTTGATGTTAGTACTCTCGGCTTCGAACCTGCGCTTGTTAGCAATGTTGGCATGCGCCTTGAAGGTCTCGATTCCAATGTGCATAGAGGCAGACTCCTCATCCACATTCAGATGCTCCAGGTCCTTTTCTTTATCTTGATATTCATAGTCTGCTGGAGTCATTTCATCCAGGGGCTTCTGGAATTTGGGTATCTTCTTTAATTTATGCACCTTTCCCACCTCAAAGTCAAAGACAACACATTTCTCAACTTGAGTGAGCGAACGCCCTCTTTTCTTTCTTGCCTCTTTCAACATTCTCTCTGTGTTCTATCGGGCTTGGAGGAGTTTTTTGGCCAAGGGGGACTCTCGTATTGAGGACAGCTCAGAGTCGAATGCGGCTGGGTCTAAAGCCGAGGGATTGAACAAATATAGGGAGTTGAAAGGGATAGCCTCACCCGAAGGTTCAACAATAGGGCTAACAGGGGCTTCGGCAAGTGGGAACATGTTATGTACAACGGAGGAATGAGTCTCGAGGTTCAGTACTGGACTATTAGCTTCACCCTGATTGATGACCGAAGGATTGGTGGTGTGGATGGGCGAAGTAACTTCGGTAGGTTTAACCTGGTCAGAAAACTCAGGGGGAGTGGTTAGAGACACGGTGCAAAGAGGTGACTGACCTTGTAGAGGTAGGGCGGATGGGTGAGAGCTTTCGGCCAGGGCTGGGGTGGACTTACGAGCAACCAGAGCATAGGATGAAGAAAATGTACCTGCATGCCCTCCTTGCAGAGCGGTCATGGCGATCTCTTGAGTTATTAGCGTTTGTTCCTTCTGGGCCTCAGTACTCTCGGCTTCGACTGTAGTGGCTTCTTGGATCATGAAATTAACAATCTGCTCATCATTGTCAAAAACTTGCTAGTGTAGATCTCTGTCTGGGACAGAGGGTCTATAGATCATCTTTACAGCCTTCGGATTATGCACCATATCATCCACTGGAGAATATCGGGCTATGATGGATGCTAAGACATTCGCATGTCGATTCTTTTCTCGTGGAATAGATTGTAGATTGAGGGATTTGAACTGGTCAAACAGGTCCCATATCCTATTGTGGTATGATTTAAGATAGTGCTTCTTTGAAGAGCATATGTTGGTGACCTAGTTGCAAACTAGTTCGAAATATCCAAAGATTTGAATATGCCTTATGCCTAACTTGTCAGCTTTCTTGAGTCCCAAGCAGAAGGCTTCATATTCTGCTGCATTGTTGGTGCAGCTCCACGTCAATTGGTAGCAATATTCCTTTTGCTCACTGGACAAAAAAATTAGAAGGATTCCTGCCCCAGCGCCATTCTTGCATCGGGCACCATCGAAGACCAATTTCCATAGTCCTTCTTAAGCAGAAACCTTCCCCTCTATTTTGTCTAGTTTCTCAGACTTGGCGATGGTGTAGCATCCCACATCAGTCTCTATCATGGCATTGAAATCTACCAATGAAAATTCATCTTCACAACACAACTGTGTGAGGGATTCCTGGACCAGATCCACTTGCTCTAGCTCCTCCATGATCGTATGCACAGGGCCACTGCTCTCTTCCTCGGACATCTTTTGAACCAGGAACGTAGAAGGCTTTTCATTATAGATTTTTACCTTCTTCCCTTTGAAGGGGATCTCCATATGAGTGTAGTCCATGGACAGATATCCACCCAGCTTTGCTGTGAATTCCCACGACAGGCACATGCTGAAGTAAGGCTCAAGGTCCACGACTACCACCTCTTGTATGACTACGATTTGAGGTGTCTTATGTAGCCGAATAGGAATATCTTTGATGACACCTACAGTCTTCACTGGGGTACCATCCAACTGGAGGACTCCATGACTACTTCGTGTATATTCCATGCCTATTTCTTTGCATACTGCCTTCGGCATTACTATCGTCACAGCTCCAGAATCTATCATACAGTTATGCACTATATATCCTTCCATTTGTAAGGATAGGTAGAACGGTGGTGGTTTGTTTTTTCCTGTGATGGACACGGACAGAGTCTGCACCAGGGCGAGCGGTTCTGCCTTCTTCGTATTAATCCTCTTCAAGGATTCTTGCAACAGGTCCACTTGTCCAGGTAGCTACAGAGCATCATACAAGCTGATTTTGGCTGGGATCCTCTTCAACTCTTCTACAATGTTGTAGGTTGGGGATCTATGCACCTCAGGTTCCTTTCTCGGTTTGTACTTGGTGCATTATTTCTCTATCTCTTCGACCCTTTGTTGCTTGGTGAGTGAAGGAAACTTGAGCTTCTCCTTAACCTGTTCTTTGGTCTCCACCTGAGGTGGTTTGGCAGTGGCATTTTGGGCCTTTTCTTTGATTGGTGCTGGCGAAGGAGCTTCACTCGGGGCCAAAGAGGATGGTTGTCCCTTCTCAAAATGAGCATGTACCTTTAAGGGAGCCATCTGAGTAGCATCCACCTCTATCATCCTTTTACCTCCCCTGGTAAGGACTGCGACTGGCTCTTCCTCATCGATGGACAAGTTTTGATCTAATTGTCTGATGACGTTGACTTGACCACCCTAACCACTGCTAGCTAGTGTCTGCATGTAGTGTTGATGCAACATGCATGTATTCTCCTCATGAGGATCATTACATGTAGAGCACCAGTATACATGATCGGAAGTGCTTGGGACTTCATCTATCGCAACATTTCTTGTCAAAGCTTTTCCTTGATGGACCACTTGATCTTTGGTAAGTGCAGGCGTGGGATAAGACCTTCTTGGTAGAAACTCTTGTTGCACTTGCTTCTTCTTGACAACGGTCATGTCGTTGGACAAGGTCTGCATTGTGGCATTTAATGATTGCATTTCTTGCAGTATCTTGGCTTGCATATCATCGACCTTGGAAACTGATGGTAAAGAAGCCATAGTCGGTATCGGAGGCAGGGCAGGATGTTGGAGGGGTGCTGGCAACATTGGAAATGTTGGAGTAATAGTGGGTGACGTAGTTGAAAGTGTGGAGAAATGTATTTATGGAGCGATGATCTGCGAGACAACAGGATTCGGGTTCCAAGATGATATCGGGTACGCAAGGATTGTAGAAATTTGTGGAGTGACTGCGCTCGCATACTGGGCTTGAAGGAACTCAGGGAGTATAGGCATCGACATTCTTTGAGGGAGTTTACCCATGACTATGAGGTTCGTCTCTACTTTCTTGGATAACCCATACAACTCTGGAAAAGTATTGACATTTGAGTACCTTATCATAAGGCTGATATCAGGGTTGAAGGCCCGAAGGAAGTAGTATGCCGCGGCTTCGTCGGTTGGGTGAAGCCCAACTGGGACTCTTTGCTAGGTTCGAGTGAACCTAACATTGAAGTCTGCAATCTCTTCTTGTGGATGTCTTTGGATCGAAGTGAATTGCTGCAGAAGAGAAGTTGGATCGGCGGACTCGTTGAAGCCTTGCATCAACTATCCGGCTAACTGGTCCCATCTCGTAATAGTGTCGGATGGCAGAGATCTATACCAATAGAGGAGTTTTCCTCTAAGGGAGAGAACCAGAAGCTTCACCATCACTCACTCTTCTGTGATATCATGGATTGCCACCAGGGAAATGATGTCCTGGATATGCTCTAGAGTAGTCTTTCCAGTTTCGTCGAACGTCGGAAGCTTTTTTATTACAACAGATGGAACTTGCCCTTGGCCCACGAGATTCAACGGTGACGAAAAATTCCATGCTGGGAATAATCTGGGTGACGGTTGCTGCTGTTGTTGTTGTTGTTGCTGGGCCATATTTGTGCCCGGGTTCTATGGAACAGAAGTTCTCGAAGTCCCTCTTGGGTTGCTCGTCGGAAGGGTAATGGGAACGGAGGCACTAGGATGTTTCGGTGAGTTGGGAGGATTCAAAGGAAAACTAGCCACTGTGCTATCGAAAGTTGGGCCTTGCTCGTCAACAGCAGCCTCTTGCGAGGATGTCCCGCATAAGAGATATTCGGGGGTAACTAACCTAGAGCGTTCCCCAAAGGCATCAATATCAAGCTCAAAGAACTCGGTTTCCTCTCCTCTATTCCTAACTCTCCATCTTGTTTGCATGAAGGCACAAGCTTTTAGTACTGGTATTTACGACTTGAAGATTCTTCGGGTAAAATAGAGTCGCCAGATGCTAAGAGTCTCTTAGTAATGAGAGCATCAATTCTCACTACTACTCAGGGGATGAGATTGACCGGATCTCACTGGGAACTTTGTTAGAACTACTGGCTCCGATGAAGATGGGCTAGAAATTTTCTCAAATATGGGACTTTGGGTCCCACCGAGCGTGCCAAAAACTGTTGGTCATCAAATCTGCATAGGAAATGACTTTCGATGGGTTTGTGCACCCTGGACCTACGACCAACATTGAAAGGCCTAAGGGAAGAAATGCCCCTCGTGCCAATCTCCGAAGAAGGCCGGCTCCTATACTAATCTACTTTTGGGGTTTGAGATAAGAGTGCAGGAAAGAGATAAAATGAGTTCGGGTTAGAGAAAGAAATAAAAAGGGATAAGGGTTAGAGATTGATGATTCAAGGTGGGGAAGAACAGGAAGCATGATCACTCACTAATAACTCGAATAGCAGCAAAGAAAACCAAGAATAGATGAAAGAAACACAGTGTCGACCTTCCTATGTATCCTTTGGATGGGTTCGCAGGGTTCTCCTCTCTCTCTCGCTAGAATTCAGGGTTTAGAGTAACAACTATTAAGACAAGGGAATAACAGAAACCTCGATCCACCAGGCAGCATAAAAGAAAGCAACAAATATGTTTTTTCTCTCCTATGTATCCTTTAGGGTACAGTCCCCAATCGCACACCAAATTCAGGATTCAAAGTCTCAGTATACGAGTGCAAATAGACAAAAGAATTAAGCACAGAAGGCAGCATAAAAGAAAGAAATGGAGTACAAAAATCTTTAGTATTAGACACAGGACATCAAGTTACAACAACTTTCTAGCAGAAAGTTCCCCCCACCTTTTACATTGCAAAGCCTGGGTTTTTATAGAGGACCCGACCCTCTGAATCATTATTACAAAACGATGGAGTATGCCCTCGGGCCTTGAGAAATAGGTGCCTCGCTGCTGTTACGAATGATCCCTCAAATCGGTTACCAAAACTAGCAATGGCGACCGAGTCAACCGAGGAAAGATGCATTAAATGAGCCACCTGGGTGTCCTCGGATAACAGGTGTGGTGCTCGAGTGGCAGCCATGCTTGCCGGGCTCTCCTTCTCGGACTGATACTTCGCATCCAATTGCCAAAAATGAGCAGCGGGCTTATTGGGCAAGAAAATATGCATTTATGAGGCTCTTTGACTGCCTTGGGAAATGCCCAACTTGCTAAGCATTCCTAGAAAACACCTCACTAATTTTTGCTTCGCAAAATTACTTCGGGGGCGTGGAGTGCCGAAGCTGATCTTTTTCTATCCTTCGTTGCTTCGGGGGCAAGACCGCTTGCTAACGGGTCGAGAAAAAATGCTTCGGGCCGATCTTCTTTTGAAAAGGCGGTTCGAAGGAGTTTCGGCTGAAACAATTTCTCGACTTGCATCGCTTCGGGAGAAATCTTGCCGAAGTGGATTTTAGAAATACTTCGGGCCTGAAGTATTTTCTTTGCCTTAGCCGATTCGGGCTATCTTTTCTCCTTCGACGAAGTTGTTTGGATGCCGCTTTGCAAAACTTTCGCCCGAAGCGGCTGCCGAAAATGTTTCGGGTGCAAAGCGTTATCTTTGTATCTTTGGCCAACTTCTCGCCCGAAGTGATGATTGGAAGCGCTTCGGGCCCAAAGTTTTTTTCTTTTCATTTTGTCCACCAAGGGATGATAGGAAATCAAAATTGCTATAACTTATAAACAAAGAAAATTTTCAAAACAAATATCATACAAAGTTTTTAATTTTTCTGCCCCTTTGTGGAATGTGACAATATTGTGAATAGGACCATTTTCTGTTATGGTTGCTTCTGGGATACCGAACTGGGTGATTAAACCCTCTAGGAAGGCGATTACAGTCTCCTGATCAGCATGCTTCGTGGGTACTGCTTCGGCCCATCTGGTGAAGTAGTCGGTTGCGGTCAGGATGAACTTATGCCCTACGAAAGAGTTTGACGATATAACCCCTATAAAATCCAACCCCCATTGTTGAAAGGGTGTTTCTACCTATATCGGTCAGAGAGGCATAGGAGAACTTCTATTTCGATCGGTGAACTTCTGGCATTGCTCGCATCTGCGATAGATTTCAAAGGCATCGACGAAGAGTGTAGGCCAATAATAACTTGCCTTGATTATCTTCAATGCCGTTGTTCTTCCTACGAAGTGGCCCCTAGATAATCCTGAATGAAATTCTCCCAGGACTCTCTTCTTATCGTCTTCTTTTATGCACCTAAGGAGAACGCCATCAATGTTTCTAAAAAATAGGCCTTCGGGGCGCAGCGTGTATCGGAGGGACTGCATCTTGAAATGCCTTCGTTGCAAAGCATTTAGATGCGAAGGACATTTACCGATGTTAAAATATTCAACTATCTCACCGATCCAGTCCTTCTCATCCTCTTCTTGGTTTGCGAAGCATCCTTCTACTGTCGAGTCGTCCCACTGACAAGATGTCACTTCGGCCACTACACTCTTCGCCAGCTCTTGACACAATGCGCAACCGCAAACCAATTTTGTGGTTCTAATTTCAACGTTGAACTCCTGTATCTTGCTGACCCAACCGACTCTTTTGCTACCTAATTCTCCTTGGATAATGAAGTTGCGCACATCAGAGTGAATGAAAAATACTGTAACCCGACTTTGGGAAATGAATTGCTTGAATTTCCTAAGAGACTTCATTACTGCATGCACCTGCATTTCTATGAAATTGTATTTTTCTTCATGGGGGTTTATCACTTGACTTAGAAACACGATGGGCTCTTCACCATCTTCCTCTTTCTGTGTTAGGACTGTAGCATAGCTCTAGGGTTCTCCTATGGCATATAGGATGAAATCCCGATTGTAGTCAGGGTTGGTCAGGACCGGCGCCTGAGCGATTCGGACCTTGATCTCTTCAAATGCTTCTTTTCTTTCCTCCATCCAGATGAATTCCGCATCCTTCAAAAGTTTGGACATTGGCTTGATGACCTGGGCGAAGTCTGGAACAAAATTTCTTACGAAGTTGATCTGACCAAAAAAATATTGAAGTCCTTTCTTGTTTACTGGAAGTGGGAGCTTCAATAGAGCCTCAACTCTATCAGGATCTATAGCGAGACCCTTCTCTGATATCACATGCCCCAATAGCTTCCCTTCGCTAACTACAAATATGGACTTCTTCAGATTGATTGAAATGCCAAACTCTCGGCATTTTTTGAATACCTATTGTAAATGTAAGGGATGATCCTCCCTTCTTCGGGAGAATACGGTCATGTCATCTAAATAGATAACAATAACCTTATTCAAGAGTTCACCAAAAGCTAAATCCATGTCCCTCTAAAAAGTGGCCCTCGCATTCGAAAGACCGAATGGCATTCGTTGGTAAGCAAATGTTCCCCACTTGGTCATGAATGTAGTTTTATGCTGGTCCTCGTCCCTAACCCAGATCTGATTGTATCCTGAGAAGCCATCAAGTAGGGAGAAGCGTTGAGCCCCAGCCACTGAGTGGAAGATCTGGTCTATCTGTGGGATAGGGTAGTGATCTTTGAGAGAAGCCTGGTTCAGGTTGCAAAAATCCACGCATAATCGTATATCTCCGTTCTTCTTTCTAACTAGGACTAGATTTGCTACCCAAGAAAAATGTTTTGTGGGATAAATTATCTTCGCCTCGAGCATCTTCAGGAGTTCGACCTTCATCATGACCTTAATCTTTGAATTTACAAGCCTTTGCTTCTATCGAAAGGGTTTAATTCCCTCCTGCAACTCAATTGTATGTTGGATCAATTTTTGATCGTATCCCTTTAGGTCTTAATAAGACCAAGCCACTATGTCGGGATACCTCCTACACAGATATTGGATCTATTCTAGCTCTTTCGAAGTGCAATCTATTCTAACTTTTATTGCTTTTCCAGGTTCAAGTTCTAAATCTTGATACTGCTTTACATTAACTTTGATTCTATGAGAAACTGCTCGATCATTCTAATCAAAGAGGCTTTCAAGAGTAATTAGTCCCTTGGGAATGTGGTTATTCTTCAATTGAACTAGCCCTTCATATTCTTCATCATCAGGGCTTCTTCTTTCAACTGTGGCTACTTCTTGAATCATGAAATTCACAATCTGCTCGTCATTGTCAAAGACTTGCCAATGCAGATCTCTGTTCGGGACAGAGGGCCTGTAAATCATCCTCACAGATTTAGGCTTATGCACCATGTCTTCTGCTGGAGAGTACTTGGCTACAATGGATGCTAGAACATCGGCATGTTGATTCTTTTCTCATGGAATGGACAGCAGATTGAAAGATTCGAACTGGTCAAACAAGTCCCATACCCTATTTCGGTATGCCTTGAGATAGTGCTTCTTTGACACGCACTTGTTGGTGACTTGATTGCATACCAATTCTGAATCTCCAAAGATTTGGAGATGCTTTATGCCTAACTTTTTTGCTTTCTTGAGTCCTAGGAATAATGCTTCATATTCTGCTGCATTGTTTGTGCAGCTCCACACCAACTGGTAACAATATTCCTTCTGATATCCAGAAGGGGATACTAAAATAATCCCTGCCCCAGTACCATTTTTGCATCGGGCGCCATCGAAGAACAACTTCCATAGTCCTTCTTGGGCAAAGATATTATCTTCTGACTTGATGTGTTTCTTAGGCTTGACGATGGCATAACATCCCATATCGATTTATATCATGGCATTAAAATCTGCCAATGAAAACTCATCTTCACAACTTAACTGTGCTAGGGACTCCTCGACCAGGTCCACCTGCTCTATCCCCTCCACTATTGCATGCACAGGATCACTGCTCTCTTCTTAGGACATCTTCTGTACAAGGAAGGTAGAAGGTTTTTCATTGTAGATCTTCACCTTCTTCCCTTTGAATGTAATCTCCAAGTGTGAGTAATCCATAGATAGATATCCTCCCAGCTTCACCGTAAACTATCTCGACAAGCACATACTAAAATAAGGTTCAAGGTCAACGACCACCACCTCTTGTATAACTATGATCTGAGGTATCTTGTGTAGTTGAATAGGAATATCCTTAATCACTCCTACAGTATTCACAGGGAAACCATCCAACTGGAGTATGCCATGATTGCTTCGCATATATTCCATCCCTATCTCTTCGCACACTGCCTTGGGCATGACTATTGTCGTGGCCCTGGAGTCAATCATACAATTGTGTACAACATACCCTTTCATCTATAGAGACAAGTAGAATGAAGGTGGTCTATTCTTCCTCGTAATCAATGTGGACAAGGTCTGCACTAGGGCAAGTGGTGTTGCTTTTCTTGCTTTGGTCGTCTTCAACGATTCCTGTAGCAAGTCCACTTGTCCGAGTAGTTGCAGTGTGTCATACAGACTGATCTTAGCCAGAATATTCTTTAGCTCATCTACAATATTGTAGGCTAAGGATTTGTGTACCTCAGGTTCTTTTTTCGTCTCATACCTAGTGCGATACTGCTCCGTAGCTTCGACCCTTTGTCGCTTGGTCAGCGAAGGAAACTTGAGCTTCTCTCTAGCTTGTTCTTTAGTTTCCATCTGAGGTGGATTTGCAGGGGTCTATTGGGCCTTCTCCTTGATTGGTGTAGGCTGAGAAGCTTTCCTCAAGGCTTGAGAAGGTTACTGTCCCTTCTTGTGGTGAGCATGCACCTTTAAAGGAGCCATTAGAGTAGCATCTACCTCTATCGACCTTTTTCCTCCTCTGGTAAGGACTACAACTTGCTCTTCTTCGCCAATCACCAGGTTTTGATCCATTTACCTGATAATGTTGACCTGACCACCCTGACTACTGCTCACCAGTGTTTGCACATAATGTTGATGCAGCATATAAGTATTCTCTTCATGAGGATCATTACACATGGAGCACCAATGTATGTAATCGAAAGTGCTCGGAGCTTCATCAATCGTGGCATTTCTTGCCGACACTCTCCCTTGCTGGACTGCTTGATTTTTAGTAAGCACGGGTGTAGGATACGACCTTCTCGATAGAAGCTCGTGCTGTGCTTGATTTTTCTTCATAATGGTCATATCATTGGACAGGGTTTGCACTGTGGAGTTCAGGGATTGAACTTCCTATAGTATTTTGGCTTGCATATCATCGGTTTTGGGAATCGATGGCAATGGAGCCATCATTGGTATTGGAGGTAGGGCGAGGTGTTGAGGTGGCACTAGCAGTACAGGGAATGTCGAAGAGACAGTGGGCTGTGGTACAGAGAATGTGGGGAAATGGATTTGTGGAGTAGCAATCTGAGATACAATGGGATTCGGGTTCCAATACGAGATCGGGTATGCAAGGGTTGCAAAGATGTGCAAAGAGACTACGTTCACATACTGTGATTGAGGGAAATCAGGAAGTATGGGCATCGAAATCCTTTGGGGAAGCTTACCCACAACTATTAGATCCATCTCCACTTTCTGTGCTAACTCGTACAACTCGGGGAAGGTATTAATGTTCGAATACCTTACCATTACACTGATATCAGGGTTGAAAGCCCGAAGGAAATAGTATGTTGTAGCTTTGTCAGTTGGCCGAAGTCCAACTGGTATCCTTTGCTAGGTTTGAGTGAACCTAACATTAAAATTAGTGATCTCTTCTTGTGGATGTCTCTGAATTGTTGTGAACTGATGCAGGAGAGAGGATGGATCGACGGACTCATTGAAGCTTCTCATCAACTATCCGGCTAACTGGTCCCATCTCGTTATAGTATCGAGTGGTAAAGATCTATACCAGTATAGGAGCTTCCCTCTAAGAGAAATAACCATAAGATTTACCATAACTCGCTCCTTTGTGATGTCATGAATCGCCACCAGAGAAACTATGTTCTGGATGTGCTCAAGAGCAGTCTTCCCAGTTCCATCGAATGTAGGGATCTTTTTCATAGTAGCAGGCGAAACCTGCCCTTGTCCTGCTAGGTTTAGCGATCTCAAAGAATTCCATGCTGGGAATAATCTGGGCGGTGGTTGTTGCTGTTGCTGCTACATTTGTTGTTGTAGTTATTGTTGTTGTTGTGCCATATTTGTGCCTAGATTTTGAGAAACAGGAATTCCCGAAGCTCCTCCTTGATTGCTAACAGGATGACTAATAGAAACAGAGGCGCTAGGATGCTTCGGTGAGTTGGGAGGATTAGGAGGAAAGCTAGCTATTGTACTATCTAAAGTTAATCCTTGTTCATCAATAACAGCCTCTTGCAAGGATGTTCCATGTAATAGTGACTCAGGGGTGACCAACCTAGAACGTTCCCCGAAGGCGTCAATATCAAGCTCAAAGAACTCAGTTTCCTCTCCTCTATTCCTAACTCTCCATCTTGTTTGCATGAAGGCACAGACTTAGGTATCGGTCTCTATGACTTAAATATTCTCGATTAAATAGAGTCGCTAGATGCTAAGATTATTTCGGTAATGAGACGTGCATCGACTCTTACTACCACTCACAAGGTGAGACTGACCAGGTCCCACTGGGCGTGCCAGAAACTGGTGGTCATAAAATCTTCCCAGGAAAGGATTTGGGAAGGTGTACATGCCCTAGACCTGGACCAACATTGAAAGGCCGAGAGGAAGAGATGCCCCTCATGCCAATCTATGGAGAAATGCCGGCTCCTATACTAAACTACTTCGGTGTTTAAGATAAGGGTGCAAGAAAGAGATAAAATAGTAAGGGTGCAAGAAAGAAATAAAAAGGGGTAAGGGAAGAGATGTTGATAATTTAAAGTGGGAAAGAACCAGAAGCACGATCACTGGCCAATAGATTGAAACAGTAACAAGAAACACATAGAATAAAATGAAAAGAATACGATATTAGCCTTCCTATGTATCCTTTGGACGAGTTCCAGGATTACCCTCCCCATTTCATCAAAATTTAGAGTTTAGAGTTACGATGATTAGGACAAGTGAATATAACAGAAACACGATCCATAGGCGACATACAAGAAAACTAATACAACGTTTTCCTCTCCTATTTATCCTTTGGGAAAATTTTAGGGTTTCGTCCCCAATCGCGCACCTAAATCCATAATGCAGAATTACAGTGTGCAAATGAAGAAAGATATAAAAGAAATAAACATAGAATGCAGAATACAAGAGATAAATCAAGCCTAAAGATCTTTAGTATTAATTGCAGAGATTCAGGTTACAACAGCTTTCTAGCAGAAAGTTCCACCCCTTTTACATTACAATGCTTGGGTTTTTATAGAGGACCCGACCCTCTGAGCCATTAATGCACAAAATAGAGGAGTACATCCTCAAAACCTGAGAAGTCGACTCTTCATGGCTCTCGTGCATGAGCTCTCAAATATTTTACCAAAACTAGTAGTTACGACGGGGTCAGTCGGGGAAACATGTATTAATGAGCTGCCTGAACATCCTTGGCCTCTGGGTGCAGTGCTCAAGTGACCGCCATGCTCTCCGGGCTCTCCTTTAGGAACTGATACCTCATTTCCAATTGTAAAAATGAGCAGCGAGTTTATCGGGCATAAAAAAATGCATTTATGAGGCACTTGATTGCCTCGAAAGAATACCTGGCTTGGAGTGTGTGCCCTTTAAGCACTTCGCTAGATTTTCGTTCGCAACTCCGCTTCGCAATGGATTTGAGCTAAAGCAGATCTTCCTTCTTGGTTTGTACTTTGCATGGTGGAGCTTCACAAGATAGCTTCGAGGGTGTTGAGTGCCGAAGCAGGTATTCCTCCTCAAGGTGGGGCTCTTCATTTCTCACTGCTTCATTGGAGAGACGTGTCAAAACTACTTCATTGATGAATCATCAAAATGCTTTGTCGTGATATTCCTTCAAAACTATAGTTCGAGGGAATTTCGGCCGAAGCGCATTCTTGCCCTCGAAAAATATTTTATTCTTTATGACCGCTACCGCTTCGGGTGAAAGTGCTTCGCACGAAAGCTAGCCGAAGCAGATGCTTTGTGACAACTTTCGGCGAAGTAGAAATGGTTCGCTGGTGGGGAGGCCCGAAGTGGGTGCTTCGACAGTTTTTTTGGTGAAGTACTTTTCAATATTTGCGCTCTTTCAACTTCTGCTTCGCAACACTTTCGCCCGAAGCGACTGCTTGAAATGCTTCTGGTCCGAAGTAGTTTTCTTGCCTTAGAAAACTCGGACCGTGATCTAGACTTTCCTTCTTTTGCGAAGCTATTATTTTGGACTGCTCGAATGTCGCTTCGCAAAACTTTGCCCGAAGTAGCTTCTTGAAATGCTTCGAGTGTGAAGCTCTTTTCATCCCTTACTTCTTTCTTTTGGCAAAGCTATCTTCCTTTTCCTGTGAAGCTTTTTTCCTTAGCCTACTCAGTAGTGAAGCTCTTTCATCTTCATTCTATGTACAAGGGGAATGGCGATGAAATCCAAAATTGCTGCAACTTACAAATATTTTCAAAAACAACAAAAAGAAATACTTTACAAAAGGAAACACTTTACAAAATTTTTGATTTTTCTACCCCTATATGCAATTTGACAAAATTGTCAACAGGGCCTAAATATGAAGGAGAAAGAAATAATGCAAGATCTAAAGAAATAATTTGTCATCCGACTTCATCCATTTTAACTTCAAAATATGCATGAATTTTATGTATCCAAATGCATAAATATGTGAAAAATAAGCCTATATTCATCCATGATACATTTAGTGTAATAGCAATCAATTCAATTATGGGTGCATGATTCAACAAATAAACTATAGTATGAATAACTTTTGCCCAAAATGTTGGTGTCAATTTGGTATCACTCAGCATGCTTCACACCATATCTCAAATAGTATGATTATGCCTCTCTACAACACCATTATGAGGAATACCATCAATTGTCACCTATCATTGAATACCATTCTACATCAAGAAAGTGGAAAAATTAGGGTTATGCATAAGGGGGTAAGCCCCAAATGTATTTATAAAAATGGGGCAAATCAGTTTCAAAATCCAGGCGAATAGTATCCAAAATCATGTAGGAGATCCACTATTATTAGGGGTAATGTTGGAAATTTAAACTTAAAATGGTCAAATTATTATAAAATTGGGGCAAATTGACTCCAAAAAAATTTACACCCAAAAATTTTGGGCTAATGGGCCTTGGTCAAGGGTCCCCAATATTAGCCAATTCCAAATTTCAAAAATCCAAATATTCATTAATTAACAATGATTAGCCGCTATGCATAACCATGGGAAAAATCATTACTAGTGTACTCTCCTTTATCTAAGTAGAGGACTTGGCTATGACAAGTAGTAAATATTTCTACATAATATTTGAACTCTTGGAAAAATACAAGGCTTCATTCTTCATCTTTAGGCAATTGTTGGGTATTGAAGATAAGTATTTAATATTATAATATTATAATATATGTAATTAAACCACATGTATGGATAAATGGGATTGGTAAGTAGTTGGGAATTATAAATGTGATCAAAGACTCATAGAGGAGGCATGGAGAAGAAGAATATTGTATGTCTCATATTGAGATATGTTAAGGAGTGGCTTCCTTCCAATAAGGAGAATTATATGGTGTTGCCCTACCTTAAGAGTTTAAATTATAAATTGAAAATATTGGGCGTAATTTACATATTTTATATTGTGTTGATTTATGTGGATTATTCATTGTGGTTGTTTAATTAATATTTGTTGCAAATTGTTAATGATCTATGTGAGGACAAAGAAGGTTCATACTATGTGGTATCAAAGAACTTTTTAGGGCCATGATCTATTGTAGATTTTTTTGTCATCTATTCACTATTTTGATCTAAATTTTGATGTTTAATAAGCGCTTGCATTAGGTTAATAACCTTTTGCAAGATTGGGTGCAAGTCACAACTACTCAAATGGGAGACGTACTTAGGCTAAATTTTGCCCTAAAACTCATTTTGAGTACCCTAAGAATCGAGTAACTAATTTAAGTATGTCATCAATAAAAAGAGTCAATAGCCCCACACCCTAGCAATAGTATTTTTACCTTATGAGAGTATATAAAGAGTTGTCATTTGGAGATAAAATCATGGATGGTTTCTCACCAGTTATTTCTTAAAGAAATATTGTTGGTAATCAAAGAGTGATACTTGCTTCGACAACCTTTGTGGCTAGTGGGATTTACCTTAAGCCACTAGGAAGCTAAATTCTTAGTCTTAGTCATGCTAGGATTTCCATATAAGTGTCATACAGTTGTTAGTAATAGCTTCAACAACAATCTTTACATAATTTTCATAGTTTATAATAGTTCCATAGCTTCAACAGAGTAGATAGTTTGTAGTCTACTAGATAATCCAAGAAAAATCCTATAGAGTAGCAACTTGATAGTAGTTCATAGAGTAGTAGTCGTAATTTGGTAGTATATCCAAAATATGCAGTCTACAATTTGGTAGTAGTTCAAAAAAACCCACAATTTGGTAGGAGTTTGAAAGTGGTAGTTCATTTTAAAAAAATTGTAGTTTGGTAACATTTTGAAAAAAATCTATAGTTTGGTAGTAATCTGAGAGTGGCAGTCGTTAAAAACCAAAGAGAGAGAGAGAGAGAGAGAAAAGTCTATAATTTGGTCATAGTCATAAAAAAGGTCTATAGAGTAAGTTGTTATTAGTTGTCAAAAGCACATAGTCTGCAAACCATTAAAACTTGTTAATCTCTGTGATAAATAAAAAATAAAAAAAATAGCCTGTAGAGCAGGTCATTATCAATTGCTGGAAGTACATAGTCCACAAGCCATTAAAAATTGCTATTTTGGTGTCTAAAATTAATTATTTATTGAAAGGAATAGAGAATACTTGAAGAATTTATTAAAAAATCCAAGTTATGAATTTTTTGGATTTTAGGTCATGAATTTACTAATATTCACTATCATGAGTGATGATGTTAGGGAATGGTTGAAGTGGATATTTTTTTCTGAGGGAGAATGGAAAGTGAAGATTTGAAATTACTTGAGAGGGGAAGTTTTTTTTTGTTTTCAAACTTTATGCATGCTTATGACTATAGATACATAAGAAGAATTTGAAGTTGTATTTTTAGCAAATGGGGATCAAAAGAAAAGAATAATAATGTGCAGGCTAGGGAAACTATGTCAAGGCCAAACAATGATTAAGAAGATTTGTTTGATGTTAAAAATTCTATTTTGCAGGTTAATGGAAACATTCAAAAGTAAATAATTATTATTTCCATTTATGCTAGTAGTAAATATAATTTTATTAACATATATTTGGCTAAGAGGTTGCAAGTTCAAGAAAAGAAAATTAAATACATATTGCTTGAGGGTTTTTGAGAATTTGAAGCTCACCATAGATAAATATATTTTGCTTTCAAATATTTATGCTATTGATATGGACAATGTAGATATTGTTCTTGGTTATCCTTGGTTGCATTCATTGGGTACTATCAATATTAATGTATAAAATAAGTTCATGAAGTTTTGGTACACAAAAAATAAGATAACAATATAAGATATTTGTTAGCTTAAGGAGCAGCAATCGGAGGAAAAACAAAAAGCTATTATTGGAGAAACAAAAGAATCTAAAATAGAATCTCAATAGGTGAAATATTAGAGATCAAGAAATAATAAAAAACAAAATCCAAGGACAAACTATAATATGTGACCATGAAAACATAGCATAAAATAGAGGAACAAGATGTTAAAGAGTCAAAAAAACATAACATAATGCAGAAGAATTTCAAATAGAGGAGCAAAATGTGGAGGAGAAAAATAAGGTAGAACATCTAGTTAAGGTTGGATCATATCGTCATCCACACCACCAAGAGCAACAATAATATTGGAGGTATGGATTAATGCAACAATATTATAGTATGGAGTCAAAAGGGTACTAACTATGGCAATGTTTAGCAAAGAAAGCATAGTGACTCTAGTTTTTAGAGTGTTGCAACAGTATCAAGGAACAAATGGACCCATCATTCGATTTACTAGAGTAAAGCAACAAAAGCATGGAGCCAAAAAAGTAGTCTTGGATACTCAAGTGCCAAAAGTAAGCAAGTATGGATGAAAAAGAGTGATATTTATTGCTAGCAAAAATATGCCTCCAACACATGGAACCAAGGGATTACTTCCAAAAATTCAAATGACAGAAGAGAATATCAACATCAATGAAGACCACCACCAATCAAAGTTTCATTGGGATGGATGGATGATCGATATCGATACCAGTTCATAGTAATTCTCAGAAGATCATATTGTCTAGTCTATTCTAATGTTTTGAAGACAAAATATTTTGTAAGAAGGATGGAATGTTAGGTACCAAAGACAAGTATTTAATATTGTAATATTATAATAGATGTAATTATACCACATGTATAGATAAGTGGGATTGGTAAGTAGTTGAGCATTATAAATGTGGGCAAATACTACTAAAGGGGGTATGGAGAAGAAGAATATTAAGGAGTGGATTTCTTCCAATAAGGAGCATTGTACGATGTAGACCTACCTTAAGGGTGTGAATTATAAATTTGAGAATATTGGGAGTGATTTACATATTTTATCTTATTTTTATTTATGTGGACTATTCATTATGGTTGTTTAATTAATATTTGCTGCAAATTGTTAATGATTTCTGTGGAGGACAAAGGAGGTTCATACCAACAATACACCCATAGTCATTGTGTATGATCATCAATAGACAAATAAAAATATAAATAGCTAGTAAAACTTAAGCCCATATGTCTACAAAGATCAATGTGCATAAGGTCAAAGGGACCAACCACTCAATGATTGCTTGATCTAAATGTGGTTCACTTCTACTTTCTTGGCAAGCAAGTCATACAAATATCATGATCCTTCATCAGCAAGGGAAGACCTTTCACCATGGTATAATTATAGAGTGTTTTTAAGTGTCCAAATCTAAGGTGTCCAAATTTCCTATCCAAAGTGTGGCAACATCCTCCTCCTTTGCTTCCACAACTTGGTTGTCTCATAATACAACTACAAACTAAAACATCTTGCCTATGTTAGAGTTAAAGTGCACTATGCCTTCACCTTGACACTTGTCAGTTTCACTTGACAAGTGTCATGTGTTGAATATAGGCTTATGCCTATATATTGTAACCACTTTTATCAATGAAATCAATCCCTTAAGTTTTCCCTCCTAACATTTGGTATCAGAGCAGGTTCCCTCTCCTGCCTGTGAAACCCTTGAGGGGGGATTTCCCTCATGGAAATCCTCCCTCCTCCCCTCATTTTTTTTAGCTCCTCCATTTTTTTTGAAAACTAGGGAGTATGCTCTCCATCCTTGGATGGATCAGAAACCAGAAGTTGGAAGATTAAATGGGTGCCAATTTTTTTTTAAGACTCAGTTATTGGGGAAGTATGGGTGCACTTGCTTTGAGAAAGAGAGTTAGATTCTTTGAGTGAGCAGGCCAATCCATTCCCACTGTGCTTTGAAATATTATTAAGCTGATAATTTTTAAAACTATTGTGCTCGATCCTGAATCTGCGTCTACTGAGCTTTCGTTCGAGCCTTTAATCTCTTGTATTGGTGCTCTGGCCATTCCCTTCGAGTATCCTAGGGTTTGGTTTCGGTGGAGGTCGTGCGGTGCGGCCAATGTGTCGACAACAAGAGAAATTTCATTTCTTATAGAGAGGAGAACTAGCCAGCATTAATTTTAGTTTTTAAGGATTCATTATAATGGCAGTCATGGGTTCGATGCCAGTGAGGAGCAGTCGCCATCGAATGAAGGTCATACAAGCCGGTACCGTGTCAAAGTTGGATATCTTGGCAGGGGCGGCCGGTTTTGCAAACGCCACGGGGACTCTCCCCGGTGCAACGCTCCCCATGTTTAGCCCAGAATGTGCAGTTGGAGATTTTATCAAACCTGCAACTGTGTTCATGACCAGCCTGCGCAGAATTCTCACAGTGGAGTGGTCATTAACGATATTTGGTGAATCAGTTCGACTGGCAGTATCGTGATTTATGCAGTTGAGCCTGTGATTTACGATTGTGTCATAGTTTTTTTGAAAACAGAAGCACCTACAAAATTAGACTTCTCTTCCACCGACATTGCATGGACACTGAAATGCATCACCTCGACAGAAAGATAAAAAATCAGAGACCCAGAACGCGGATGTCACGGCCCTGATCGCTCCTGACCAGCCGTATCCCAGATCTACGCTTTGATTTCCTGAATCGCTCCTGAACAGTCGTATCCCAGATCTGCGCTTTGATATTGGACTGCGCTTTGATATTATAGTTCCTCAAGATACTTCCATGAGAAATATTTTGTGGTTTCTTCCCTGTAGCTAGCATCATCCCCCCGCTACTTTTGTAATCCCCTCTTGCCATTTTACTTTCACTGCAATGTTTTTCTGACTTCAGGGCTTGAGTCATGGACGCGGTATTCACTTTTTTGAGTAGAGTTCGTCTTGTTCTTCTATCATGGGCTTCGAGGGCAGTTTCGACGGGAGGGACGACTTGAATTTTGGCCGCTACATTCTGTACTAGATTCTGTTTTCTCCCTCCTGGATGCAACAATGTATTCTTGTAATTAAGCTTCTGAGACGAAGCACTGGCTTCCATGGGGACTGGCATTTCGTGCTTCGCCGCCTCACGATTTGTATGACCACAGCACATAGAATACATGCAAAATATGCATTTACTAAACCACGACGGTGGTGGTGATGGCGAGCAGCGGCTCCACGACGGTGGTGGCGGTGGCGAGCAGCAGCTCCAAATTTTTTGGATGGGGGCCAATTTTTTTTTTCATATTTTGTCATGATAATGCAGTTTGTCCGCAGCAGTGGTGGAAGATCGAAAGTCGACAGATTCAATGCAGTTGCTGCATTGAGTTCATTATGGCACTGTGCACGAAAACACCTGGAAGAGCATCCAAAGATGATTCTTGATAGTGTGAAGGACGTTCTGTGATAATGGAGCAATTAAGTCCCCGACGGATACCTTGGAACGTGGTTGTTCATTAATGACAGCGATCGTGGCCTACCTTGGAACGGCTTATTTTTTGCTGTGCGGCATCGGGATGATGCCATGAATATTAGTGGGTTTTAATTTTATGAGAAATACGGTGAAAGTTCATAGGTGTCCAATGGAAGTCACTTTATTGTCTTAAGTGGTTATTTTTTTTTAGGAGGAGACTTGGAATATAATATCCTTTTGTATTGGTCGACAATCTGTTATTTTTTGACCATATTTTTTAAATTTTCTACTTGGGAAGTGGAAGTGGAAGGCCCTCCTGGCCCATTTATTGTATTTGGACCATATGGCTCATGTAATTCCCCTGCGTGGGAAAATTGAGTCTGTTTTTTTTTCGCCACAGTGCGATGCCAGGAATATGATATTCCTGAGGTTTATTTTGCTGCCTTAGATAGGCATGATGATTTTTCCACATGATGAAGGCCCCTTTGATAATGGAATATAGGGGTATTTATAGTCGTTGGAAACGTTTTTCCGTGACGGACACAATGGTGGTGTCATATTGTAATTTTGAGGCTGTTTCAATTTAGTTTTTTAGCCTCAAAGTTTTTTCTACCTTGGAGTGCACTCTCGGTTGTACCCGACACTCCCAAGGTAATTTTATATGTGATCCTTGTACCTAGTGACATTTTCTATACACTTGGTAGATGCAGTGGCTGGTTACCCATGCATTTCGGTGGGATGACATGGTCACCATAAGGACACTTATACTAGGGACTACAGACAAAGACACCCTAAACTCTATCCGAGGTCTTTTCCGGATCTACTTCTGAAGACTACAGACGAAGACACTTCAGAAGATTCTCTTATTTTCTTCTTCTCTCCTCCTATTTTGATCTATGGCTCATTTTATTGTATTGAGTGCATTTTTGGCAGAGATCGACACTCTTATATGGCTCGTTTTTCCTTTAATTAGGTGCATTTTCGACAGATACCGACACCTTCTAGATTGAGTTCACCATGAGGAGGGATTTCATACTCATGGTGAATCTAGTCAGTGACCTACGAGAGGCAACAGACCCAGAAGTGGCTGACCCTGAGGCACCCATGATGACCCTGAGGCACTTAGATGGCTGACCCAGTGGCAATAGACCCATGGAAGTGGCTGACCCTGAGGCAACAGACCAAGATGTATACACAGTGAATCTAGCATTATTCACAGTTGGAGAGCCAAGCACAAAGAGCAAGAGCTTAAGACCAAATCAGCAATAAAGGAGGATGTAGATTTTTGTTAGAGAAGTCAACATTAAGGGGGAATGTTACCTAATGTTGACTTGTTTTTTTTTCTTTAGTTTAGTTAGGATAGTGCAATTTAAGGGGGAATGTTAGAGTTAAAGTGCACTATGCCTTCACCTTGACACTTGTCAGTTTCACTTGACAAGTGTCATGTGTTGAATATAGGCTTATGCCTATATATTGTAACCACTTTTATCAATGAAATCAATCCCTTAAGTTTTCCCTCCTAACAGCCTATGCTTGCAATATGAGGAACAACTGTCAAAAATTTGGATTTGTCTCAAAGGAGATAAATTTTCCTATCACTTATTCCATCAAATTCAACTTTCAAATTATGATTAAGAAGTTTATTTATAAAAAATAAGTTTTTTGTGAGTCTAGGCATGTAAATAACTTTACTCAAATGATAGTATGTGAACCAAGATATAAAGATACATCACCAATACTACCACTAGTGTATGTTGAATTATCACCAAGCATAACTTTCTCACAAGAAAAATAATGGGCAATGAAAATAAACCAATTCTTTTGACCTGTCATATTGCAGCCCCCAAATCGACATATCAAACTAGTCTAGGTTTTGTGATTGGATCAAAAGCCTATGCAAAATAGACATAGTCTTCTCTTTCTTCTTTAGAATTATTATCCTTTGCTATATGTCTATGTTGGCATTCAGGTGCATTCTACCTTTACCATTGAGGATCCTTTGGATTACCTCCTAATTTGTTCTTGTGATTTTTACAAAAATAACTTTGTGGGAAAGTGTTGTACTTACATTCCTTAAGTACATGCCTCGGTTTCCCACAAATAAAACATGTGATATTAGAACATGAAAAGTTCCCTTATCCTTGTTGATGTTGCTTATTATTCCCTTTTCCTTTCTATTATTCTTGGTTCTTGCTGAGGGGTTTGCCAACATTATTTGAATTCATGGGTTTCTTGCCTTTCTAATGCATGACTAGAGTATGCCCATATTTAGTCTTTGTTAAAAAAAATTATTTTCTACTATAAGAAAAATCATAAGAGTATTTAAAATCAAAATCTAGTTAGCAACATTTAGAGTTATCACCAAAATAATGACTAGAGGTGATAGTGCTTGAATTACAATTGGAACAATCATCATTAATAGTTTTTTCTAGCACTTGAATTGAGACTCAAATTTGTAATTCTATAGAGAAAACCCTTTAATTTATCATTGCTCTTCACCTTCAAAAAGTGTAATTGAATCTAAAGGTGTATAATTTTCAAATTTTGGAGTCAAACACTATATTGGGTTTATCCCATGCATATTAGTGGTCATACATCACAAATGGATGGTTGAATATCATCAAATATACCAAACATTATGCTCAAATGAAATTTCTAGTGTAATTTGTTAAATATTCTTCTATTATTAGGGCATGTGTTATCTCTCCATGTGGTACCCAAGAACAGTTCACATTCTACCTAGAATAGTTGTCATCTTTCAATAATTATAAATTAGGAAACAATAAGTTCAAGGTATTAGTCAAAATTTTCAACATTCATAAACTTAAAACAATTATTTGGTTGTATTGAGCTCAAAAAGAGGTTTTTGATGAGTATATATAACCCTATACGCATGGAAAAAAAAACACCCTTTAAACTTAAAATAATACTATTTTTATCAAGAAAAAATATATATTGGCTTTAGGTTAATCACCATTCATTTAGCACATTCTAACTCAAACTATTTGGTAATAAAATATTATCTTTGAAATGTCCCACATGGCATGTGGAATTATTGACTCATCATTTTCAAAGACTTGTGTCCCTTTCCAACTTGAATTAAGATGTATTCCACTAGAAAAATTAGTAGTACATACAACACCTTCCACTTTTAAGCAAGGTGTATAGGATTTAAATGCTCAAAATATTCATTCTATAATGCATATGGGATTAATATTCTATATATATTCTTCCAAATAAATGGTATTGTTTTCCAAATGAAAAAAACAATGTGTATCTTTTAAAATGTTGTATAGAAAAATTTTGAGGCTAAAAAAAACTTACTGGAAACAGCCTCAAAATTACAATTTGACACCACCATTGTGTTCGTCGCGGAAAAACGTTTCCAACGACTATAAATACCCCTATATTCCATTATCAAAGGGGCCTTCATCATAATGAAAAACAACATGCTTCTCCAAAACAACAACTAAAAACTCGCACTGTGGCGGCATCGCTCTCTGGCGGAATAAAAACGGCATAAAAAAAACAGTCTCAGTTTCCCTCGCAGGGGAATTACATGGACCATGTGGGCCTTCCATCTCCATGTGGATAAAACAGGGCAATAATTTTTTTCTGTCGGCCACTCTTCAGCATGATTTTAAAAAAAAATTCCCCCCTTTGAAAACCACTAAGTGTGAAAACTTTTAGTACCTTTACTACATGTGTGAAAAAAAGAGAATGCCCCACTGTCATATTTAAATAAATATGCCCCATTAAAAAAATTACTTATACCATAAAAATTTCTCCATTTTGTTTAAAAAACTGTCGAGTAGCAACGGCTTGAACATCGCATCGGGGGCCAAAGTATCTTATTATTTTACCTCAGTGGAGGGAACGAAATCGACACATGGCCAAAATGCACCAGGGAATTTCCCATAACGATGCTGAGGCCTGTCCACCCCTCGCGCATGCCGTCACTCGTATCCTCCCACCGGTTGCGTAGATCTGGCCACGTGGAAGCCTTAACCAAATCAAGCTGCGAATGCACCCGTACATTCATTTACAACAACACTGCAGCCCGTACGAATTTCCGTCTCAAACTCTGCATCAGATGCCGCATCAACCAGTTGAGGAGGGTTTTCAAATATCTAATATCAACCGTTGATCGAAGATCCTAGATCCAATAATACCTAAGAAATATTTGCATAGGAATAATATTACATTTTTTTTATTATTTACTATCTCCAAGCTACAACATTCGATGATGCTCTTCTCTTTCAATAATAATACCTTCTATAAAATGTCTATCTCTCCAACTCTAGGCTTCAAGTCACATCTCGACAATATTTCCAACTCAAGGCAACAAGACATGTCATGGTAATTACTATAATTATTATTTTTAAAATACCTCTCAAAAACTTCAATATAAAAAGGTCTTAGCAAACTATTGGATTTCAAAATACTTTTCAAAAACATTCTAAAACATACATTCACCATAATCATATGTAGAAAATATAAAAAATAAAATAAAATAAAGAGAGCATATAAACAAAATTAGAGAGAGAGAGAGGGAGAGACAGTGAAAATCGATTAAGAGGAATCAGAGTTGGGTGCCTGTAGGCATCTCACATTAGAGATTGATGCAATGGATCAATCATTGGAAATATTTATAGTGATATCTACTCACTAATTAAATGCTAACTTTAAGCCTAGATAACCTGACTTAAAGGTTAAACTACAATTTATTAACTGTATTAAACCCTTTAACAAAGTTTAACCATAGAGATGGTCTAACCAATATTGTTAAGAGTGAATATATCAAAACTTTCAATGGGATTACATAGAGAATACCCATATGCTTACATAGCACTTGCATGTAGGTTATATCAAGAGCACCTAGAGGCACTTCATCACTATCAATCTTGTCCTAATAGATATTCCAAAATCCCCCATAATTTGAATTGAGGGACCAAGAAGAAGAGACATTAGAGTTGGCACATCCCCTATAATAAATGCTTAACCAATGAATCTTATTATTTGACAAGGTACATGAATTGGATCAATCCTTTCATAAACATGAAGTCATGATTCCACTTCCTATATCAAGATGTTGGGATTATTAGATCTTAAACATGTAATATGGTGGCTATAACTTATCCTCCAATCTCAAGAGAAAGTAACCAAATCATCAAAAAATAACTTATGGTCTTCAAAGAATCAACCCCAATGATTAGAAAGGGACTCATAGGAATATGCCATACTTTGTTATAACCATCTAAAATCTACTCCTCTTATAGCCAAAAGATCACCAATCACTATACCAATAGATCTGTAGGAGTTACATAGTATATCATGTCTTAGACATGGGAAAGAGACACATTATGAGAAGTGTGGAAAAAAGAGAAACATAAGGAACCAAACCCTTAATTTATCAAATACAATATAGTTCACCAACCACTATACTAACAAACCCAATGAAGATATATATTCAACACATCTTGAAGACATCAAAACTTGAGTACTATGAAAAAATGTAAGAAAATATATTTTAAACCTATGACCTTGATGAAGAAAGTTTCTATGATATCCAAGGTAGCAAAAATCTATATGAGTAGGAATTTCAAGACAATCTATTGTTCCTTTATGCTCTAACTGAAATAACCTTTAACCAAGAAGTGATGTGTAGGTAAATTAAATCCTAATCCTCTAAGACATAAAATAAATTGCAAGTTATTATGTCATAGCCACCATTAGTTTTTGGTATTCTATGAAGACATCAATATTGGGCTCTATTAAAAATAATGTGATGAAGGGATTTAATCTCACAACCTTCTTTATTTATAAGGCTTTTAAATCCCTTGAAATGGCCAAGGTAGCAAGGTAATATGTTGTGTCTATGCATGATTAGTATAAATATCCTACAAGTGACATGACAAGAAGGAAATATTGACCAAATTCAACCTTATTGCTTGTGTAGATTTAAACCATAGATTTGTTGGATACAATCAATTTTACCAACCACTACACCAATGAGACTATTAGAGTTAATGTTGCACTAGAACAAAGAGAAGAATCCCAAGTGGATCCATTTTTGCACATAAATTTCCAAAAAACTCTAACAAGTCTTTGAATTGATGTCACTAGTGTGTAAGGCTTGAAAAACTATAAAAAACATGCTCAAAATGCTTCCGTGTATAAAAGTTATGGCCTTTGGAAGTTTAGGCACATTAGTATTAAAAAATTAGAAAACAAATTTAAACTCTTAGGCTGAGGGAGAAATTCACTAATTGGATACTACCATGTGCCTCATCCAAAATGTGTCAACTAGACTATCTTGACATTACTCTAACTAGGCACTTCTACCAACTATGTTTAAATGGATGAATAACTATTTGACACATGGTGTGAAATGATTAGATGAACTCTTTGACTAACCTTTTTAAATTTGGAAAAATATACAATGTTAGTTTCAAAACAATCTCCCTATTTAAATATGGGAGTCAAACTTGAGACCAACTGACTTACCCTTGTACCACCATAGGAGACAAAATCATCACAAGAATTAATGAAGAAACATGCCAAAAAATAACACCATCCAAAAAAATAAATTATCAATTTTGAATATGGAACCTCTAGCTTTAGAGTTAATCACCTAACCAATGTGTCATCTTGCTTATGTTGATGTGTAAGATTCAACGAACATTATTTTATTATTGCAGCAGCGTTTAAATAATGCTGCATTACAAACAAACATCCGAGAATAGTCACCGGAACTGTTACAGGGTAACAAAACTTGTTACGTAGTTGTAACAGCCAGCCAATAAACTAATACAGACAAATAGTACGCTAACATCCCCCTTTATTACATTATTTGGGTAATGTAATAACTAATAGCTATACTAGACTACTAACATCCCCTTACATTATTTTGCAATACAAAGTGAGTCGCGAAACAATTCAAATTTGACACGTCCAAGTGCCTTAGTGAAAATGTATGCAACTTGAGCATCGGTGGGAATGTGCTGAAGCTGAATTCGATGCTTTGGAACTTCATCTCGAATGAAATGACATTGTGTGTCAATGTGCTTTGTTTTTTCATGATGGACTGGATTCTTGACGAGGTTCAGAACACCCTGATTGTCGTAAAACAAGTGTATTGGAGATTTTGATGGATGGCCCATACTTGTCGAATGCGACGTAACCATATCACTTCGCACACGACTTCACGTGCGACGCGATATTACGCCTCTGTTGAAGAAATAGCAACCACCTGTTGCTTCTTGTCGTGCCAAGAGACAGGACCGGATCCCGGATGAAAAATGTATCCGAAGTTGACTTGCGATCATCAAATGATCCGGCATAGTCGGAGTCCGTGTATCCTTGCAAGAAGAATTTGTTGTTCCTCTTGTATTCTAGGCCATATTCCATAGTACCATGGACATAGTGAAGAACACGTTTCTTGCTTTCCAACGAGTAGTCTTAGGCTCCTGCATGAACCTCGAAAGATAGTTGATAGCAAAAACGAGATCTGGCTTGGTATTGGTCAGATATATGAGACTCCCAATCAACTATCGATAGAGAGTACCATCTACCTGAGGTGAGTCATCATATCACAATAACTGAAGTCCATTCTCCATTGGAGTTGCCATTGGCTTGCGATCGATCATGCGATATTTATCGAGCAATGTCTTGGCATATTTTTTCCGAGACACTTTGATGGAGTGCTCCTTCCGGCTGAATTCCGGACCAAGACAAGTAATGGAGAAGTCCGAGATCCGTCATCTCAAAAGATTTGCACAAGTTTCTTTTGACGATAGAGATCATATTTTTTGAACTCCCTGTTATGAGCAGATCATCCACATAGAGTACAAGCAACACTATCTCAGAACCTTGTTTCTTGAAATAGAGGTTTGCATCTGACGGACATCTCTTAAATCCATGCTGCATAAGGTGATTGTCCATTTTTATATACTAAGCTCGAGGAGCTTGTTTTAGACCATACAAGGATTTGACCAATTTGCAAAATTTCTGCTGTTGGCCTTCCACTTCAAATCCTTCAGGCTGAGTCATATAGACTTCTTCTTGGAGATCACCATTAAGAAAGGCACTTTTGACATCCATCTGGTGAACTTTCCACCCATATTGTGCTGCCATAGCACACATAACCTGAATTGTGGTCATCCGAGCAGTAGGTGCAAAAGTTTCCTCGTAGTCAATGCCTTCTTTTTGAGCATAGCCCTTTGCAACAAGACAAGCCTTATGCTTATCAATTGTTCCATCTGCCTTGTACTTGACTTTGTATACCCATTTGCAGCCAATGGGTTTCTTTCCATGCGGTAGATCAACAAGCTTCCAAGTTTTATTCTTCATCAGAGACTCATACTCTGTATCCATAGTGGCCTTCCACTGAGGCTCACTGAGAGCATCTTGCACTGATGCAGGTTCAAGACTATCTATGGTAGACATGAATGCCCTGTCATCATCAATATCCATATCCTCAACTTATGTACTTGGAGTCACAGAAAGTTCCTCAAAATATTGACAAAGATCATCAACCTCACCGGTTTCTCTGGCTTCTCTTTCCTTTTGAGCCATACTGCGTGTACGAGGTCTATCCAAATTCAAATTGGGAGGAGTGGATAAATTTGCGTCTCTGATTGTATTTGTACACCATTTTGGATTCTTCTTCGGTGGTGGTGAAGAAGATGTAGAAGGACCTCCTGTCTGTGCTGACGAAGGAATCATCTCTTCCTTAGTTTCCACAATATCCTGGTGTACTGTAGATGTGCTCTGTGATGTGAAAGCTTCATCAAAGACAACATCTCTGCTGATATGAATTTTCTTGGTCAAAGGATCTATCAACCGATATCCTTTAGAGTGCTCAGAATATCCAAGAAAAATACATCTCAGTGTTTTCTCATCTAGTTTCTTCCTTTTCTCTTTCGATATGTGCATGAAAGCTTGACATCCGAAAATACGTAGATGAGATATGGAGGGTTTTCGACCACTCCATGCTTCCTGTGGAGTCATTCCTTTTAGGGCCTTTGTGGGTGCCCTATTCAACAGATACTACTGCAGGTGGTGACAACTTCTGCCCAATATTGTTGCCCAAGAGTAGCACCTGTGAGCATACAACGAACCATTTCCATTATAGAACGGTTCCTTCTCTCAGCAACTCCATTTTGCTGAGGAGTATAGGCAGTTGTTAACTGTCTCTTGATCCCATGCTTATCTAGGAATGCAGAAAATTCATTAGAGGTAAACTCTCCCCCTCGATCTGAGCGGAGGGTTTTAATAGAAGCTCCTGAATCCTTCTCAACGGATTTCTTGAACTGCTGGAAGAATGCGAAAGCTTCGATTTCGATTGGAGAAAGAAAACCCACATCTTTCGTGAGTAGTCATCTACGAATAACTGAAAGTACCTCTTCCCTCCAACACTCTTGGGTGTGAAAGGACCGCATAGATCGATGTGAATTAGCTCCAGAGGTTTTCGTGCTCTTGTAGAGTTCTTCTCAAATGGTACTCTATGCTGCTTTCCTGCCAAGCAGTCAGAGCACACTGGCAATGTGGCTAAAAAGGAAGGAAGACCCTTTACCATCTCATACTTGCTGAGCTCAAGTAAGTAGCCAGAACTTAGATGCCCATATCTCTTGTGCCATAGGGAAGTTGCCTCCTTGGTAGAGACAGTCATGGCAACATGTGGGGTAGAGATAGCATCTAGTGCAAATAAGCCGTGCTTATATGAAGCTGTTGCAATCTGCTTACCCTTCCTGGTAATAGTACAACACTTCTTTCCATTCTCAACACGAAAGTTGACAACCATATTTCTGTCTAGGATTTGTGTGACTGACAACAAATTGTTAGCCAATACCGAAACATAGAGGACTTTGTCAATATGACACTCGCCATCAGGAAGAGTGACTGAAACTGTACCCTCTCCCTGAACCCTGTAGGTTTTATCATCAACAATGGTGACAGGTTTGCCCTCTTTGGCCTCAAATGATTCAAACCACGATCTGTCGCCAGTCATATGTTTGCTAGCTCCAGAATAGACATACCAAATAGGATCCCTCTGTATGGAATTTGTGGTAGTCATGAGCACCTTGTGTGCCCATTCAGAATCTGAGTCAGATTCTTCAACAACAACATTCACCTGTGGTTGCTTGTTTTTATTTTGTGGTTTGTTTTGGCCTTTCTGCTTGTTCTTATGCCAACACCTGTTGGTGTCATGGTTGTCTTTCTCACAGATCTTGCACCACCTCTTCTTCTGTTGAGGTTGTTTGCCTTTTCCTTTCGTATCCTGTTGAGAATTTCCTCCTTTCTGAAAGTTGCCTCCTTTTTGCCCATTACCTTTCTTCCTAGAACCCTGCTTGTTGGTGTATAGGGTTGTATTGGAAGAATCATCCTTGTGAAGTTGGCGTGCCTCCTGTTGTTGGAGCAGATTGACCAACTCGATGTAGGTAATTTGTCGTTGAGACACCTGGATGGAGGTTATCAACATATCAAATGAAGAAGGTAAAGCTCTCATCACAAGTGAAATGAGAAGCTTTTCGTCCACAATATCTCCGAGAGAACTCAATTTCTCTTTCAACTCAGACACTCTGCACAGAAAGAGTTCAACTGTTTCACCTTGCCTCAAACTCAGGTTATGAAGTTGTTGTTGAAGATGAAGAATGGTGGATTCATTCTTCCCCTCATAGATGGTTCTAAGGGCATCCCATGCCTCTTTACCACTTGCTTTGTCAGCTGTATGAGGTTGCACTTCATCCGAAACAACAAACAAAATGAGCACCTTTGCTCTACTTGTCTTTCTTGTCAAAAGCTATCTCGATTTCTCTGAAGGACCTGTGGATCCTGCTGTTGGTGAAGGCCTTGTTGCTACTCCAGTAAAAATATCCCACAAATCTTCCATTTGGAGAATAGCCTTCATCTTATGTTTCCATGGTGTATAATTTGGACCTTTCAATAACTGATGCGGATCAGTCATCAACTTTGCAATAGCGGCCATAGTGAAGGTTCCTTATATCACCAATTGGTCCCCCTTTCGATATACCTTTTGCTAGGCCAATATACCGTACAAAATACCCGCCCTTACGTGAGGGAAACTATAGGTATTTAGAAAGATAAACAAAAATCACCCGCCCTTATGTGAGGGAGACTATAGGTGAGTTTTAGAGATCATACGATACGTGGAACATAAGCGGTACTGAAAGGGAATCGCCTTGTTGATGGCACCTACCATAGAAGATTCTTCTCATGCGTGGGGCGTAACTTCCCCTAAACACTATGAAGAATACTTCGTCAGGATTTACGCCTAAACACAAGTGCGATAAAGGGTAGTGGATGGAGTAAAAAAATGCAAAAATGGCGTACTTATTCCTCCCCGACGATTTATAGAGAACAAGCTCAGACGTCGTTATAGCAGCTATATTAGGCGGCGGATACAGTAGCCAAATCACAACAACTTTACCTGTAAGTGCTGGCCAGAGGTATCACAAATACCGAACGCTGCAGTGCAATAAAATTGCACAGATGGGTTTTATATTCCGGGGACTTAGGGAGTGTTTTGATTTTAATTTTTAATGTTATAGTGCAAAAATGAAATATGCAACATACAAAAAAAAAATTGCCCACAAGAATAACCCACAAGGTGTCGGTCACAGCCGAAAATGCACCTTTTACAATGCCAAATTGCTATTTTTTGAAAAATTACTCACTATCCCCCTTTGATTTTTGAAAAAATATCCCCCCTTAAAAAAGCGTTATTTAACAAAGCATTTTAATTATTATTATAAATTTAAAATTAAAATAAATAATTTTAATTTCTATAGTTTTAAAACTTAAAAAAAAATAAATTAAAAAATAAATTTTAATTTATAAAGTTTAAAACTATATAAAAAAAATTAAAATTTAAAATTTTAATTAAAAAAAAATAATAATTAAAAAACTTTGAAAAAAAAATTATACCTTAGGGGGGAGTCGGCGGGTTTTGAACCCCCGACCTGCAGGCTCCCTGAGCCTTACCGCACAGCTCACTGCCAAGTGAGCTTGCGGGCTGATCCGAAGGGGTCAGTGAGCCTCCTCCGTTTTCAACACCCTCTGCAGCGACCTCCGACTGCTACGCTGCTTCCTCCTCCGCAGTCCACCGTTCGAAAAAAAAATCGCGGCTTTCTCCGTCGTCCTCTGCAAATCGGCCTCCGGTATGCTGCTCCGTCGAGCTCTTCCGCTTCGTCCTCCGCAGGCTTCCGGTTTTTTTTTTTTTTTTCGTTTGGGGGGGGGGTGACGCGCGCGAGCCGCAATTCCACGCTAGCGCGTCGGGGGCGTGCCGCGTGCGTAGCGCAATTCACGGCTGCGGCGGGGGGGGGGGGGTTTATACCCCCTTCAATTCCCACGCGGTCGAGAATTTAAAAACTCCCGCGCGGGGTGGGGCTCTCCCCTCCTCCCACGCAGGCCTTGCGCGACGTCCGGGCCCGTGCGTTTGCGTGCGGGTCCCGACGTGGACGCCGGGGGGGGGGATGGGGTCCCCCGCTCCCTCCTGGCGCGTGACGTCACGTCCGGCCCGTGCGTCTGCGCGCGGGTCCCGGCGTGGACGCGTGGGGGGGGATGGGGTCCCTCGCGCGTCGCGACGCGATTGCGTCGTCGCGCGCGGACTTCCCTTCCCTGCGCAGCCCGCAACGTGAGGGGGGTCCCCTGCGCGTCCCTCCTCTGCTCTGTGGGGCTCTTCTCGGCGGGAGCCGGAAATTACTATTATTATTTTTTCGTTAAAAAAAAATTCCTGAGCGGGGACGGTCTGCGAACGCGCTTTTTCTTTAAAAAATTCTTCCGCAGCTGCTATCACGCGACGGGATCAGGGAAATCACATCGCGGAAAAAAAAACGCACTTCTCGAATTCAGAAAAAAATAAACGCTCTGCAAGTTTTCCGTCCACCTCCAGCTTCCCAGTAATCCGGCTCTGGTCCATGTAAGATTCAACGAACATTATTTTATTATTGCAGCAATGTTTAAATAATGCTGCATTACAAACAAACATCCGGAAATAGTCACCGAAACTATTACAGGGTAACAGAACTTGTTACGTAGTTGTAACAGCCAGCCAATAAACTAATACAGACAAATAGTACGCTAACAATATTATCATTAACTTTTATATCCAAAGTTGAAGGTAGTAAGAACACAAAATATAAAAGGATTAATATTAGGATTCAACCCCAAAACATCCTACTAGGAGGCCATGTTACAAATTGTTGCACCATGGTGCTTTACTTTAGCTTATTGTGAAACATATCCACAAGAATAAGAGACCATCGAGCCTTCCCAACACAACATCTTTATTACAAAGCATAAAATAAAATTGATGTTATGTCTTGAACTCAAGACTTGTGCTTAAAGAGCTACACATCTTATGATTCACACATGAATATTGATAAAGATCATAGAAATATTATAAATAATTTAAAGAAGTAGTTCAACACCAAATAAAAAAACATTAAAGTGATTCACTCGAGTTTTGAACTCGGGCCCCTTCAAATCAAGTGGCTTAAAATGGATATGTTGCCAATGCAATGTTGCAATAAATAAGTGGAAAAGAACCATAACTTCATAGGTAAACCATATCTCCCAAAGTTATGCAAATAACCACTTGAGATTCCAAAATAAGACCTCTAACACACAAGCAAGGTGTCTTACTAGTGAAGCATTGGAGACAATTGACATCAAAATTGCCTATTCAAATGTAAATTTTACACCATTATTTGCATTCAAAAAACCACCATTTATTTTTTTTCCTTGGAGGGAGGGAATATGTAGCAAATATTCTCCTTTTTAAATTTAAATTTTTAAAAAATGGAGCAAAAAGATCAAATTATTTGGACAAAAAATATATCAATATGGTAAAATCATAAAAAATACTAATCTAGAACGCCCCTTAAAACTTTGTGAAGAATCTAAAAAAATTGATGGTTCATCCATATCTATCATGATTTACCCTATACAACTCTTTTGTGCAATTGAGTGAAGTTACTTTGTATTGGCTTTGATACTACATTAGATTTCACAATACTCTCTAAGCACATTCTAAAATATACATTCACCACAAGCATGTGCAAAAATTATAAAAGAGCAAAATAAAGAGAACATATAGATGAAATGAGAGAGAATAAGGGATGGTTGTTTATAATCACTTCCATGATGTCACATTATAAATTGATGCAATGGGTCAATCATTGGGTGGTATTTATAGTGACATCTAATCCCCAATTAATTCTAATCTTAAGCTAATATAACCTAACTTGAGGGTTAAATTAAAATATATTGAATATTTTAAATCCTTTAATCAAGTATAATAATAAAGGTGGTTTAACCAATATCACTAAGGTGAATACATCAAAATTTCCCATGGCCTTACATAAAGATGCTTTTAGTCTTACATAGAGAATGCCCATATGCTTCATAGCACTTATCTAATATTCTTAGAATATGCTTGTAGGCTTACATAGAAAATGCCCATATGCTTCATAGAACTTGTCTAATAACACCCATAGGTATCTCATCACTGTCAGCCTTGGATTAACAAGATCATATTAGAGATATTCCAACACAAAAAGTAATACTTTGGAAATGTTTCTTGAAGACTGAACTTCTTAGGTTAGATGATAATGTAGAGCACTCTAGACATTACAACCTCCTTTTAATAAAATTATTTGCATGAATATTTGATAGCAAATGCACATTCAAAATGGCTTAGTTTGAGTTGTACATTGTTGGACAACTTCACCCACTCTAGTAGTTACTATTCAACTTGATGGTGCTCTTTATCTCACAATTAATCTAGAACTTATTGTGATGGTAACCTCAATCATGATTGATTGCAACTTTAACTAGGACTTTATATGATGTAAATGTCTCATCTAATTGGGTCTTCAACATCATCAAATTACACTCGATATTATTTTTCTATTTGGTCTCAAAGATAGAGAGTAGTTAACTAGACTAGATGGTCATATTTAGTAGTTGCTCTCATAGATGGATCATCATTATGAAAAAGATTAGCATTTCATGGATGGCTCATTCAATAATGACAAACAACATTTTGGATGATTTTTTTTTAGATGGCCCATAAACAACCAAGCAAACCACCTTTTCAACTCCTTAGATAACCCATGCATGGAAAAGAAGATGACCCACACATATTAGATAATTCTTTGTGGAATCATATGACCCGGAATTTGAATAAAAACAACAATTCTTTGAGATAGCTAAAATTGCAACTTTCTTATTCTTATTTTATATAAACTCAAGATATTCTTCATTTCAACTAATACACAATGTTTGTCAATCATGCAACAACTCTTAAATAGATTTTGTGCATTGTAGACGATGCACTTACTAACACTTCAAGATGATAATTTTATTTGATGAAATATTGTCATTCAAGATAATGTAACCATAGACGATAACTAACTTGACGAAGGCAAAGACTCATTCAACTTATCTCATTATATCTTTTCACTCGTAAGATAGCCCACAACATCTCTATTCATAATGGAAACTAATTAGATTTCACGTCTTTCACTAGATGTCTCACATCAAGAAAAAAACAACACAACTTAGCTATTAGATGACAATTCCAATATATGTGGTTGGACAATCTCAAACATTAAGTTTCACTCAACTGCTCTATCTCATGGCTTCAAACCTATAGAGACAAAACAATCAAACAAGAAGAACAAAAATATGTTCTCTTCTACAATTGAATCAACAAGATTTTCTTCTCCTTACCTCCAAGGACTAGGTGGATTGGTAATTGTTTGTTTGGTCGGGCACTTACCCAGAAGAAACCTAGGTTCAAACCTTAAGAGCATGCCTGGTTGCAAAGGTAGTAGTCTGCTTCGAATCCTCTGAGTGTACCAAACCGATGATGATGGTACAAATCCCAAGTGATCAACGGTCCTCTTCATGTCAGCTTATAAAATAACGAGGTGATATAAGCTTGTTGGAAGCAACCCCTATGGTTTAAACCTTGGACTTTACAGTTACTAAAAATAATGTGGATGTAATCAACTCCCTTATGTATATATATAAAAAAAAATTCTTCTCCTCACTTGAACACATGATCACTCACATCACCTCTTAGATTGGCACAACAAATATGAACTTTGAATAATATCTTTTACTTTACAATACTAATCTTCCTTTAAAATATCAAATCTTTAATACTAAATATTATAAATATAAATTGATTAAATAAACTTAAAGTGCAAATGTATATTGAAAATATTGATTAAAAAAATAAAATAAATATAATAATAATGTGATTATAGAGGTGAAGCTTACAGCAGAGTTACAACAACCTTGTCCTAGGCTGGAACTCAAAAAGGTGGATAGCTGAGGATGAAATAAACAAAGGATAGAATCTACTCTCGTGCAATTATTCGGTAAAAAGCAGTGGTGCCTATTCGATGGATATTCTCTTGACACAGATTTCAAAATGGACTGCCCCACAGCGGTAGGTTACATGTCATCTTTCGAAGTCAGCACCTTTTCACAAGTGCCCCCTTTTCGATGAATTTCCCTTTGACACTGTTTTCGAAATCGAGTGCCCCACAGCGGCGGGTCGTATATCAACTTTTCCGAAGAATCCGACACCTTTCACAGTTGGCCCTTTTCGATGAATTTTCTTTCGGTACTCTTTTGGTACTCTTTTCAAAATCAATTGTAGAATGTCATCTCTTCCAAAGAATCCAAGGCCTTTCATAATTGCCCCTCTTCGATAAAGTTTATTTTGACACGGGCTTCAAAATCGAGTGCCCCACGGCCGTAGGTAGCCTGCCATCTTTTCTGAAGAATCCAAGGCCTTTCACATTGATTTCATAATCGAGTGCCCCACATCTACAGGTTGCATCTCATCTTTTCCGAAGAATCCAAGGCCTTTCACAAATAGAGAATTTTTTTATAGTGCAGTTTTTACGGGTTCGAATCTTAGATTCTTTTATAACCTCTTCTTGGGTGAGACGGCGACGGACGGTCTTTGGGTTTCTGTGTATTCAAAATTCAAATTAGATTACTTTCTTTGCTAAGAGACACTGCCAAAATTTAAACCTAATTTTTTTTTAATAAACACCTAACTAAATTAACACTTACCAATTCTTAACCTTGGCCATCGATATTGTTCATCTCGATATTGAAAAATGAATGACCGCTCTATTGAGTGCAAAAGTGAGTTCACACGATATTGTTATCACATTTTGTAGAATTTTTTATCGACAACTTCGCCACTAATTTGTGATTTGGTATTTTGTTCAATTGTATGTAGATTCTTCCTCCAACATTGATCCCGTAAAAAAAAAACAAAAGACACATTATGTAGGTATTAGACCACTTCATCTCCCTAAGGATTCTGTTACCCTAGGGTGTGTTTGCCTTAAATCCTTAGGGTGTGTTTACCTTAAGACCTCCTAGCACATGTTAGGGTAACCCCTTAATCCTAGATTAGGATGGCAGTTTTTTCTAAAATGTCAACATTGTATTAAATACAAGAACAAAAATTTACCAGCCTTCATTTATAAGACAAAAACCAATCAAGGTGGGTGTCCTTAAAGGAGGAAGAAGTATGAATGTGAGTTTTTAATAAAATTAGGGTCATAGTTACATGAGGATTGTGAATATTTTATAATTTTTTTTATAGATTTTTTATAATTTTTAGTTTGCTATAAAAATAAAGTTAATAGATTTTATGATGAATTAATTTGGAATAGTTCATTGACAAATACTGAGGACCAATCATAAAATTAGAGTTACATGTGGATGGGTTGATAAAAAGGTTAAGAACACTTTAAAAGAATGAAAATTATTATATAGAATATGTAAGGCATAAGTGCTTTAAAACAAAAATTGTAAGGGAACACCAAGAAATAGTCTATATGAAAGGAATGAAAACAAAAAATATAAATTTTGAGTAGGCTAAAGGTTTGGAAAGGATCTATGTGGCATGGCACCAAGGCAAAAGACATCTTTATGATTTTAGTTGTTCTTTTTGGACAAAGTTTTAGAAGTTTTTTTTTTTTTTTTTGTAAGGTTTTAGAAGTTTTTTTTCTTGAAAGAAAGAAAGTTATGATTAAAATTTTGAAACAATAAAGAGAGTGGATCGAAGTTTTATTTTACTGCATATAAGATGGCTTTGATGGGTTTTTGATAAATATTTACGTATTTCAACTTTTAGATGTAATAAAGCATATGTAATGGTAAAGGTATAGTAGTTTTTGATGTCCATAAGACCATAAGGTCATACATCATATGGAACAAAGCTCATGGAGGATGTTGTTATATGTTTATCTAACCATACTTCAATTACTAAGCATGGTGTAAAACCTTACCCACTTTTAGATTTGAACCTTGGATACTCTTTTTGGAATTCCAAGGTTGTAAAGCAACATCTTAAGATGACCTTTGGACTGTTACAAGTGATCTCAAATACTACCTAAAAGTAGAAGAGAAGAAAGAAGGCATTCCATTAACAACAACTAAGGATAATTTTATGAATGTTATTCTTAAAAAATATCTATGGAGCAAAATATATATTTTATTTGTTATGACATGCACTTAGGAATGGACAAGATCATTAAGTGAGTATTTTTCATTCAGTAGTTCCTAGTTGAATGGAGGTATTCTTATGTAAACTCAAATCCTCTCATACTCAATATTTGATCATTGTTGGTTCTTTTGCATATTCAATTTGGTCAAATAGATAAAGGATTCCCATTTAAGTATGAGGAATATTTTAAAGAGCAAGTGAAATGATGGTGAAAACAACACTTAAATGAAGAGGACTATGTTATGTTCATCAAAGCCTTCCTTATTTTATCCATAAACATACAACAGGATTTGTATTTTTTTATCCACTGAATGCAATCAATGAAAATTGTAGGTCAATATTATCCTACTCTTATAATCTTGTGAGCTATTTTCGAGTGGAATAATGACCACTTCATCATGATAGTTTTTACCAAGGCCTTTATTCTTTCTTTCTCCATGTATATTAACAATGCTTCATATTATCTTTTGTAAAACTAAATATTATACATCCAAGTGAATTTAGTTATCTTTTGTTTAAGCTTGTCTCTTTCCTTTCATGTAAAATCCTTTCATACTCAATATTTGATCATCGTTTGATCCTTTTGCATATTAAATTTGATCAAATAGATAAAGGATTCTCATTTAAGTATGAGGCCATGTGGTGAAAGAGGAATATTTTAAAGAGCAAGTTAAATGATGGTGAAGACACCACTTAAATGAAGAGGGCTATGTTATGTTCATCAAAGCCTTCCTTCTTTTATCCATAAACATACAACAAGATTTGCATTCTTTTATCTATGGAAGGCAATTGATGAAGATGGTAGGTCAATATTATCCTGCCCTTATAATATTGTGAGCTATTGTTTGAGGGGAATGATGACCATTTCATCTTGATAGTTTTTACCAAGGCCTTTATTCTTTCTTTCTCCAATTATATTAACAATGCTTCATATTATCTTTTGTAAAAATAAACGTTATACATCCTAGTGAATTTAATTATATTTTGTTTAATCTTGGCTCTTTCCTTTCATGTCAAACCCCCCTAGAACTTGTCTTATCATATATCTTTTGATGTGAGTCATCCATCCTGTTTGATATTCTGGTTCAATTTATTGTACCAATACTACCTATTCCTTTGGGACCAACATGCAATATTCTCACATAGGGCTTATCCTCTAATAAATTTAGTTGGATTACTTGCTATGTCAAATTCTTGAATTTTGTTTATCTAACCTACTTTTTTTTCTTCCAATTCATTATGGAGTATTGTGGATCTTACATCAAGGTGGTTTGCAAAGATGATGGTCTTATATCGAGATAAATAATACCTAAATTTCTTGAGGTCCTTCATCATGGAAAATACTTGTTTTTATATGAATGTGTACCACTCCTTATAATTATAAAGCGTTTAGCTCATGAAGTACATTGAATGTTCTTCTTTCTTTTCATATTTTTGGGTTAGTATCGTGGTCATACTCTCATTAATACTAAAAACATGTAGCCTAAAATCTTAAGAAAAGTCTATATTGATTAGAAATATAGATCCTTTATGATTGCATCTTTGATACATCAAAGTTCTTGGTTATCTTTATTGGTCCAAGTGAAGGTGACATCTTTCTTTGATATATTGGTAATGGGATAGACTAATTGGGTAAATTCGGTTATAAATTTGGTGATAAATTAGATTTGCCCAAGGAATAATCTAATACCTTTGATTTATGAAGGAAATGAATTTTTTTAGATTGCCTTGATTAGGTCAAGGTCAATTGCAAGGATTTATTTAGACATCACATGTCCCATAAGCTTTCCTTATTGAACCATGAAGATAGATTTCTTAGGATTTAACATGATCCCTTATTATAAAATTTAAAGATTGATTCCAAATGTGTAATGTGTTTTTTTCCCCTTAGAAAATATTATTAAGTCTCAAGATACATGAGTATGATTTTATCAATCAATCCAACGAACACATTATCCATATCTCTTTAGAACATGGTCTCTACATTGGATAGCTTAAAAGGAATTCTTTGATAGGCAAAGGTCCACCACTTTATGGTAAAATCTATTTTATGTTGATCATCATTATTGACCTATATCTAATTATATCTATATAACATCAAACAATTATAGCATTTGTGAGCCTATCACCTTTTACAAAATTTGCTCAAACGATGGTAGTGGGTAGTGATGTTTCAAAGATTTCCTATGCAAATTTATAAATAAATAAAAATTTGAATATCTACATTCTTTTTATATATCAACACTATATTTACTACCTAAGTATGATAGAATTTTATTTATATTATAATGGCCTAGTTGTAGGCTCAAGCTCAATGGTATGCTCGATGATATTTTTTTCATAGACCTTCAAATCTTCATATGTCCATGCAATGATATATTCATATTTCTCATGAATTATTTGCACAAAAAAGTGCCTTCTTTAGTGAAGTACTTTTCCAAAAGTAAATTATTTCCCTTAGAGACCTCAACAAGATGATATGAGGATATTTTCACCTTGATAATTTTCTTTTTAGTTCTATCATCTAGGTTTAATAAGCTTTATAGTAGGATTAATCCTCTTGGTAACTAATCGATGTTTTATTGGGTTACTCCATCCTTGATGCCATTCCCATATTCATTCTTTTCTTATTTCTATTAAGCTTCTTTGATAAGAAATTTTATGATTTGATCATAATTATTGAATACTTTCTAGTGGTATGCATTGTTAATAAAAGTAGGTTTCAAAACTACTCCAAGCTCTTAATATCTATCCCACATGTTAGTATCAAGGTCAATTTGGATGGCTAGAGAGGTTATCTTATCTACTTATCTACTTTGAGCTTATAAGTATTGAAACTTTCCAATAAATCCTATAGATCCAATGCTTGTAAAATTTAAGATGTTTATTTGTGGTAGAACATTCTAAATTAACTTGGTCTATAACTAACTCAGAATTGTCATAAAATTGTATGTTTTTGACACCCATATTTTTATATTTTCTCAATTTTATACATAATGCTTTACATTCAACAAAATTCTTAGCACAATTAAATAACCTAAGAGTATAACATACTTGCATAACTTTAGGATCAATTACTTGAATATCAATGTATGTTCTATTTATTGTTCATGCACCATCAAAATGCATCATCCATGTGTTATCTATACCTTGAGCTTATTTGATTGTCAAAGTTATAATTGTGGTAGGATATTCATATATTAAGTAATTCTTGAGCTTGTTTTTCTCATAATTTATGCTGAGCCTTCATCTTCTTGTAGATTTTCTTTGATCATGTCTAGCTCAAAGATACTGCCTCCTTTGATTGGTTCTTCATCTATGAAATCATAAAGCCCTTTCTAGTTCACCATGTCATCATTGTAAAGGTTATGTGAGAGGTAGTTACATGGATGCTCATTTTCAATTTGATGATCTTGTCATCAATGTGTACCTTCATATGCATATAATCCATAGCTAGGTATCCATATCCTAAAAATATTTTTTTCTCACTCTCATGATAATAACATTCTAAAATAAGGAGGGAGAGCAACCACAATGACTTCTTGGATCACCACCATAGCTAGATGTTTTCTGAACTTCATTGTCAAATCCTTTAGCACTTCTATGGAATTTACTCTACTTTCATCCACCTAAATGGGGTTCCTAGTCAACTTGGTTTATGGAAACCCTATTTTGTCACACATAGCTTTAGGAAAATCTATAGAAATTGCTATCAACCTTGGGAAATTACCATGCATTAGGATAATTGAAGATTTTAAATTCATAAAGTATTCTACATCATTTCAGAATTCTACCCTACTTAAGCTACCATGATATTTTCCCAAGCCTAATATGTCAAAGACATGAATATAACTCATATGATTTACCTATTTATGGGGTGGGCTTTAGGGCAACATCCTAAGAAAAAATTGAGGTTGCTTTTATTTGGGAGTGAATTGCTCACATGTGTTTTACAAAAGAGTGATTTGCTGATTGTCTAGAAAATAACTCTAAAAATGTGAGTGAATTGCAATTTGATAAAGATTTAGCAAAATATCTTTAAATTCAAACCATATTTTCCTAGAACTTAGGTAGTTTGATTTTTGAAATAGAACAATTCACTACTCCAATACATAGAAAAATTTTAACTTTTCTTGAAAGTGGATGAAGCAAATCTCTCATTTGGTAGGAACTTAATAAAATTTTCTTCAAAATTGACAAATCATTTTTTGATAGTAGCAAATCATGATTTTAAGCTAAAAGTGAAGTGATTCATTGATTTTGGTAGACCTTTTCTCCTACTTTATGAGATAATTTGAGAATTTCATGAAGTTTGTAATGGAGTTGCCATCCCATAAAGAATTTTTTTACTATATATTTAAGTGCATATTTATAAGACTGGACCATTCCACATATGTCCCTACATAAATAGAATTTTAGAGTCAAAAAAAAAAAAAAAAAATGCTTAGGAAAGCAAATTATTCTAATGGGTTGAGTGAGTAGCTTCCAAAATATAACTTAGAAAAGTTTTGAAAAAATGGTTCCAAGCGAATCACTTCGAGATTTTTGGCAACATTTTTTCTACTTTCCAAGAAAATTGCTCCTCTCGTGAGACTTAGGAATTTTTTTTAATTTTTAGACAATTTGCTTCAAATAAGGTTGATTACTCCTCAAATGAAGAATTTAAGATTTTTTTTTTAAATTCTAGTAAATCATATTGTTTTAGTGAAAGAATACAATTTAACACCAAATTTGAAGAAATTCGATAATTTATATATATTCGTATGTCTACTTCATAAAAAGTTTAAGGATTTGATGAGACTGGAAAATGGAATCACCATTCACAAAGCACCTTTTGATGTGATCACAAATAAGTTTCAAAAAATTTGAATAAAGAGGAGTGTGCCTATCTCAACCTTCAAATTAAGTCTAACTTTACACTATACTCACTAAATCTAATATAAGATAAGCTAAATGCATAAGTAAATATAGAAATTAAAATACATGGAAGTAAATTTGGGAAGTTTAAGGTATGAGAGGTTAAAAAAATGATCAAATAATAGTAAGGAGAGAGTGTTATTAATCAATACATGATCAAATTGAAGAATAACAATGTCTTCCACATGTATGAAATAGAATTAACAAGGAATGATAAAAGGATAAAAATATAATGCCATAATCATCATGTATTCCATGATCCAAGAGGGCAATCCATTAAAGGAAACTAAAATGTGTTATAAATTTCTTATTATTCCAAAAGAAGCAAGAGAAACTACAATGTGGGGATCACATAGTGTAGTTATGATTCATCAAAAAATATTTACAATGGAGCCCATGGATCCCATCTATAGGAAGAATTCATCCCCAAGTTGCCTTGGGCAAGAAATTCTTACCCCTAGTAAAATTCAATATTTGGAGGTATCTGTAACAAAGTGATGCACCTTTAAATATTAAATGCATCTAGTTATGTCTTTAAACCATTTAGAATCCTTCTATAAATGCTTTTGGAAACACAAAAAGATAAAAACATCGCTTTTTTAATGATCTTCCTTAGATTGTATGCATCCTTCTCTTGCTTGACATATTGATAAGTGAATTGGTTTAGGATGGAGGAGAAACTTGCTCTAATTTATGGAGAAAAACACTCCTCTTACAACAAAACAATCCTCTTGAACTAAATTGCTCCTTTGAGAGAAAATCATATCTTTGGGACTTAGCCAAATTTCCTGTTAATTTTAAAAACAATATTGTTTTGCAATGTTGCATCTATACCTACAAAATTCATTTTTCTTTGTCTTTCATGGCTAATTCTTTGGAGAAATTAGAGGGTAGTAGCCAAGCTACTATAGTTATGTAAAACCTTTTTTTTTTAGATTCTAGGTTTATCTAAATAATCGATAAATTGAAATTCATGGATCAAATTCTATGATGGGAGATTTGGTTTACATGATACAATTTCTAGAACCTAAATTTTAGATAATTTTCTTGGACACATTTAAATTGTTGATGAATTTTCCTAAGTTTTATGGTTTGTTATTTTTATAATATATTATTAAGTGAGGCTAGTATCATTGTCAAGTATTTTTCTAATAGATTTAGTCTTTTATTTTTTCAAACAAGTTTAAATATTGAATGTTGAAAGCATTTTTAGGTTAATATGCCTATCTAACACATGAAAAAACATATCAATGTTCACTAAACTAATAAAACATTAATAGTGATTGGAATATTGGTTTATTAAAATTATTTTAAGTGATATTGTTTTTTTTTTTTGAAAAAAAATAAAAAAAACTTGTATTAAAACAAAAGACAGTTACAAGAGGGAGAAAGGGCATCCCAACCAAGCGCAAAGAGACCAGAAGTACAAAGGGCGCGAAAACGCGACATGTCGCGAAAACGCGACATGTCGCGAAATCGCGACACCAAACCAAACAACCGCCGCGCCACAACAACCAGTCGCGATAACGCGACAAGTCGCGAAATCGCGACAAAAAGCGCCGGAACCACAACACACGAAAAAAGTCGCGAAATCGCGACAAAGACAAAGACCAAATCACCCAAACGCAAAAAGCGTCACGAAATCGCGATGAGAAATCCTGAAGGCACCTGCTCCCCGAAAATGTCGCGAAATCGCGACGAGGACCCCTTTGATCAAGCAACTTTGAGAAAGTGTCGCGACATCGCGACGACTTTTCCTTGGAGCCCCACTTGGCCAGAAGTGTAGCGAAATCGCGACAAGAAAACCAATGGGCGCCCCATCCGTAAAAGTGTCGCGAAATCGCGACATGTTCACCCCCGAGGTGCCCATTACCAAAACCCGTCGCGATATCGCGACGTTTTTCCTGCAAGCTGTTTTTTCTCCAGAACTGTAGCGAAATCGCTACAGGTTTGCCCCCGTGCTTCCTTTCCATAAACATGTCGCGAAAACGCGACAGGTTATCCATTGGGAGGCTTTTCTCAAAAAGGTCGCGATATCGCGTCGGTTTTTCCCCCTTAACTAAATTTTTCTCAAAACATCTCAAAATCGCAACAAGAATGCCCCTTTGAGTCCTTTCCTCAAAAAAGGCACGAAATCGCGACGAATTTTCCTTAGAGTAGCTTTTCACACAAATTGTCGCGATATCGCGACGGTTTTTCCCTTTCATGCAATTTTTCTCAAAGCGTCGCGATATCGCGACACTTTTCCTCCAAAGAAGAAACCAACCAAAGAGATCGCGACATCGCGACACCTTCTCATCAACGACCGCGACGACGCAACATGTCACGAAATCGCTACAATAATCCTCCCAAGGCCGCAGCAACCAGAAGGGTAGCGAAATCGCTACAGTTTTCCAGGATAGGTCGCGACAGAGCAGCATGTCGCGACAGAGCGACATGTCGCGACAGAGCAACATGTCGCGAAATCACGACAGAAAACCAAACAGGGTCGCGACGACGCAATATGTCGCGATATCGCGACAGAAACTAACCTTAGTCATTTTTGAGCTCATGGATGTAGGGATCGTTCCAGACCACTCCGAATCTCTTCATCTATCATAGGCATATCACTGTGCAACCGAACACCTACCTCTTTCTCAGCACCCATCTTCGCAAGGAAGTCAGCTACCGTGTTCATATTTCTACTCACATACACAGGGATGACATCATCTAACTCCCTCCATAACTCCTTGATTTGAGATATCAACATCCGCAGTCTCCAGGCTTTTAAAGAGAAATTCCGCAAGCAATCTAGAGCGCCGATCGAGACTTGAGAATCAGATTCAAGAATTATCCTCCGGTGACCCTGCTTAACAGCCCATATAGACGCGAACTTAATGGCCAAGGCTTCGGCTTCATTGTTCGTGGCTCGCCCAATCCCCGCAATTCCCAGTAAAGAACCGCACTCGAGTGATCCCGACAAACAACACCAATTCCTCGCGTTGCCCGGGTTGCCTTTTGCAGCCCCATCGCATTGATCTTGATCCAGCCTTCAGGGGGAGGTTTCCAACATGATCTGTCTTGCCTCTCAAGACCCTCAACCCCCTCTTCAGGATGCCCAAGAGTAGCCTGATTCTTTTCAGTGACAAAAGTAGCAACAGTTTCTGTGACTTTGCTCCAGATGACCTGCCAAACGCCGTCAATCGAGGAGAAAGTGTTTCTAAAGATCCGGGCATTTCTCTCCAACCAAACTTGCCACCAAATGAAGAGAAAGCCTACCTGCCAGCCAGTTCGGAGAGCTATGGAATTGAACCCGCCCCATTTCCATTTTTCCCAAATATTGGTACGATTGAGAACAACATTAGCCTGGAGTTTAAATTGAGAGAACCAAATGCTCCCAAATCGATGAGTAAAAGGACACTCAAAAAACAAATGGTCTACAGTTTCCTCATGTTGGAGGCATAAAGCACATTGAGAGGGGCCATTGAAACCCCTACGTCTGAGATTGTCAAAGGTGAGAAGACCATTATGCATAAGTTGCCAAGCGAAGAAGTTCACTTTCGGCCAACCCTTTGAATGCCAAATCCTTCTCCAATGCTGAACCGGAAAAGAGTGTGGGGGAGGCTCAGGGAGGATCTCTTCATATCCAGCCTTAACTGAGTAGACCCCAAGGCTTCCATAGCCCCAGGCTAATTCATCTTCCTCATCCTTCCCCGTGAGGAACCTTTCTGATAGTATTTTTTGCAGGATAGGCGCCAACTCCGGAGAGACAGTAATTGGCCACTCCTCCCATCGCTTAAAATTTTTAAAAGTATACCCCCCAAATGACTGGTAAGAATATACTTATCAATAAGGATCCAACCCTGGGCTTCTAAGGCGGTCATGATAGGTTGTAGCTCGGGGAACATAACAATAATGGGCGGATGCTGGTCCCAAGAGTCTGTCCAGAAGCGAGCCTTGTCTCCTTTCCCCACTTTCCAGAATAATTGATCTTTGATAACTGGGACCCAAGCTTGAGAGTCTCGCCACACTAAGGAACCAGGACCTTCCAAGGGAAAGCGACCCACCTCATTGGGATGGACATGCCCCAAATATTTACCGGAAAGAATTCTCGTCGAAGAGAGAGGATGGCCGAGAAACCCACCTCCAATACAGCTTTTCCAGCCCAAAGCCCCGTTGTTAAGCATAGAGCATCTCAAGCCCAGCCCTCCTTTATCCTTAGGGTGGGTAACTTTGTCCCACCCAACCAAGGCCCATTTTTTCTTCCCTTTTGCGCCTTCCCATAAAAATCTTCTAGCCATTTTGTCCAGACTCTTTCCAGATGGTATGAGGGGCAGCAAGTATTGAGAATTTATAGATCGGCAAAGCCTGAATAATCGATTTCAGGAAGGTTAATCTACCCCCGTAGCTTAGCCATTTATGGGCCCAATGATTCATTCTCGTCTTTGATGCCTGCTAACGTGTTCTTCCAAATATCAATATTTAAATTTTTGAAATGAAGGGGAACCCCTAGGTAAACAATTGGAAGAGAGGTCCTTGTGAAGCCCAGGATCTCAATAACGCGCTCCCGAAGCCGTTGGTCAAGATTGAAAAAGACCACTTTGGACTTCCCGTCATTTAGAACCCGATTTGAAGCCCTTAGGTAGACATTCAAAGTATCTCTCGATTCCTCTAGCTTCCCGAAGAGTGGCCGCACCAACCGGACCCGTATCATCCACAAATTGCAAGTGAGTCGGAGTTTCCTCCCCAACCTTGATACCGAAAAGCAGACCTTGTTGCCTTCTCCTCAAAAACAATCCGCCCAAACCTTCACCCAAGAGAAGGAAGAGATAGGGAGAACAAGGGTCTCCCGGCGGAGCCCACGGGAGGCGCCGAAAGGAAGCGAGGGAAGGCCCTTAATGAGAACAGAAAAGGAGGGAGAAGAAACACAACTCATAACCCAATCAATCCATTCCTGAGAGAAGCCAAAGGCAGCCAACATTTTCGACAAGAAGCACCACTCCACCCGGTCATAAGCCTTGGACATATCCAGTTTAATGAACATGCCTTTGTTGCCCGAAGTTTGCATTGAATGGATGGCCTCCTGGGCCAAAATCACCCCATCCAATATTTGTCTTCCCTCAACAAAGCCCCCCTGTTCAGGAGAAATGATGCTATGAAGAAGGGGTTTAAGCCTCTCAGCCATTATCTTAGTGATGATTTTGTAAATCACATTGCATAAAGCAATAGGCCTGAAATCAGAGATATGAGTCCCCGCTTCCCCTTTCGGAATTAAAGCAATGAAGGTGTGATTGATCGCCCCGAGCATTCTTCGATTGGATCCTGGATTCCTCAAGAATGACCGTAACATCCTCCTCCAAGGTATCCCGTAAAGCCCGAAAAATTCAATAGGAAAGCCATCTCGGACCAGGAGATTTTCCAAGTACTCATACCAAAGACCACATTTCTCGCTCATCCCTTTCAATGGGTCTAAGCAGTGGTCCGATTGTCCTCTTCAGAGATAATAGGAGGAATAACATTAAGAACTTCGTTCTGAGCCTCAATATCTTGCCGCATACTTTCCTTAAAAAGTTTAGAAAAGTAATCGATAGCATGGGAGTGCATACCAGGAATAGTATCGAAGACATTTCCATGTTCATCTTTGAGAACTTCCATATTGTTCATCCGTCTCCTAGCACAAGCTGACCGATGAAAAAATTTGGTATTTCTGTCCCCCTCTAATAACCAAGTATTTCTAGCCCTCTCGTTTCCAAGTATAACTCCTCTTGGTTGTCAATGTCCTCAACCGCTTTACGCAGCTTCGTCATCTTCGGATTTAAGTTGCTCAGGAATTGATCCTTCCCTAAAAAGTTTCGAACCTCCTCCCATCTAGCCACCAAGGGAGCCCTTTGGGACTCGGAAATCCGACTTGTTTCCTTTCCTCCACTGTTTCAATTGAAATTTGACAAATTGAAGCTGTTTATGAAATTTGAACATTGCTGTCCCAAAAGGTGGACGGCCTTCTGCCCACCAATGAGGAATTTTTTGTCGAAGGTCCTCCTTTTGTAACCAAAAATTCTCAAATTTAAAAGGCCTATGGTGCTGTCCTCTCGAAGTCCCTCCCTCAAGCAAGATGGGAAAATGATCCGAAATAGGGCCCTCCAAAATCTGGAACTTAAAAGTCCATTTAACAAAAGCCTCCTCCGAGACCAAAAAGCGATCTAACTTGACCTTCCCGCTATGTGGCTCCTTTCTCTTGTTTGTCCAAGTGAAAAAAACACTAGGGCCTTGAACGTCCACTAGATTAAAGGCCCGAACTTGGGCAATCGAAGCCGATCCCCCGGATCCAAAGTAGGGGAGCCACCTTCCCGGTCCCGAACGGATAATTTTGCATTAAAATCCCCCGCAATAATCCAGTCATAACACTCCCCGTATGCTCTCATGTTGTGAACAACGTCCCATTGGAGCCCTCGGCCATCAAGATCTTGGGCCCCATAAAAGTTGGTTATAAGGACCAACTTCGAATTGAAGTTATTTCCGAAGAGAGAAGTAAGAACACCCCTACAAGCTACATGTTCTAAAGCAGTCCAGCACTCGTAGGGTTCCAAAGGGTAACAATTCCACCTGAAGCTCCTTGGGCAGCCACGTCCATATACCCAGCTCCTCGCCAGATTTTAGTAGCGGTTTTACTCATAATATCTAAAGACATTTTGGTCTCCTGAAGAAGCAAAAAATCTGTTTTTCGGTTTTCTAAGAGTCTTTGAACAGCAGATTGATGGGTTCTACTGTTTAAACCCCTAATATTCCAAGATTGAATAATCATTGAAAACCTTGTGAGCAATAAGAATCAATGGACCTCACCAATCCTTCATTGATTAACTTATCTCCTTGGGCTATTAGTAATTCCTTATTGGATTTTCTTCCCGCTCCTTGAGAGTTATTGTTTCTTGATCTCTTTTCCACCTGGGAAATCCCTAAAACAGGCCTTTCTCTGTTTTTATCTGCATTTCCCATGGTAACATCTTTTATAGCCGGCTGTGTTGGGGAGTGTATAACCAAAGCCCCCGGATTCTCTCGATCGCAGGTACTCACCGGCACGACCACTGCTCTACTATGGGAGTGAAGGAAGGAGAAACAAGAGGTGGAGTGTTGACATTCTCACCATTCCCAACCACTCCTTCCATAGATTGGTCCTCCAGATCCACTAATGACTTAAAAATTTCATACCGATTGTTTGGCTTGAGTCGTACTCGCTCCTTGCCATTTTTCTTTTTGTTTCTCTTTCGTTTCACCTGTTCAAAGCCATCCCGTTGAGCATCGGGACTCGGAGAATTGCTAGAGGGTTCATTGACCGGACTGGACTTACCCTCTCTAGGGCGGTTTGACATTCCACTCGGAGCCTCCGTTTTTGTGCTCACTACGTTTGGGCATAACCTTGCCAAATGTCCATGCTTATGGCATACTCGACACCTGAAAGGTAGGGCCTCATAGTCTAACCGCTGGATCTAGGGTACTCCCCGCAAGCTCAAGTTCCACCTCACCGGTAGAGGCCGACTAATGTCCATCTCTACACATATTCTAGCAAAGACAGCAGAATTGTCCTCTATGGTATCTTTGGAGACTCCCAGAAATCTGCCTAGGGAATTACCTATTAATTCCAAAACCTGCTCACCCAAAAACTCCATCGGGAGAGCGTACAGCCGGATCCAGACCGGGACAACCGTGGGTTCGATGCGGGGGTCGAAACCCACTCTCCAGGGTTGGACAAATAACCCCGCCGGTCCATGGTTTCTCTTTTCTCGATTCAAATGCTCTGCTTCTATCTCGCTAAAGAAGAGAAACTTATGATGAAATACCCATTGCTTATAGGCCATAGAGAGTACTCACCGTGTGGCTCCCAGTTCTGACGAACCCGTGTATGCAAAAAATTCGATGTGGGCCGGATGCCCATGAATTTGCAGATCAAGTCGTGATTAGCTCGGTAGACGATTGTATCTTCGACCAGCATTGGTTCTATTACAATCTTAGGCCTGGAGGAAGATTGTGGGAGGCATCCATTAACGCGGTGAGCATTTGGGCCATTGGCAACAGTCTTGAGTATCGATTGAAAAGCATTCCGCTGAGCTCCGTCCGTGGAAGGCGAGGGAAAATCTTTCAACTTCTCGGCATATGAGGTCTTTCTCCCAGCAGGAGAAACAGGAGGAGACCCCATCGGGCCCTCCCGGGACCACTACAGAACCTTCAGGCGAAAGCAGAAACAACCCCCCAAAGCCCTAGGCAAGATCTTCGGGCCAGAGTCCCTCGAGCAACACCAGGCGCCGTCACAGAAAATTTCCCGCCAAAAGCCAAATCGCCAGAGCAAATTTTCGCAGCCAGAAGTTGGAGAATCTCATTTTAAGTGATATTGTTATTAGAAATATTTAAAGTTCTATTTGAAAAGTGGTGTCCTCTTCGACCGTCCTTGGGTCAAGACTATCATGCCTTGCATAAAGCGACATAATAGGGCCAATACCAAGAGCACATGGTTTGGCTAAATCGAGGGCCTCCAAGAGTTTCTAGAAGGATGATTCCATGTTAAGATGTGATCTTGGGCACTCTTTTTCCTACTCTATCCTAATTGAGTAACTTCATGGGAAAAGGGTTAGAAAGGTGCAAAAAACAAAGATAATAAAAAGGAAAAAACCTAAGCTAATAAAGCAGCGATACGGTAAAGATAAAATACAACCTCTTTGCACAACAAATTTGATTGTAATGCACCAACATGAACATTTCTTTTCCTTGACATATATAAGCACAAAATGAGAAATAGAACCATACACACATAAAGGATATGAGACAAGGTATGAGAACCAAACAAATGGACTCAAAGTAGTCCTGTAGGCCTCCCATATATATATACAAAAGTTAAAAATTATTACAAAATATTATGCTAGAAGTGGGGGTTTGGGTTACCCATAAGACCACCCAAAGATGCATGAACTACTATACAAAGAGAAAGAAGGAAAAGCTATATGAAAATACAACTTTGTAATAGTTTTCTATGCTAATAAAACTACTATATATAGATTACAATAAGGAGAGTTTCCATCTAAAATGTGTAGGATTATTTGACAATCTTAGCTACTTCTTCTAGGATTTTGAAAATTGAATAGAGCATCTTCTGTCGTTACTGTTGCAAAATGTAGGACTTCAACCACCATTCTTGTCTTTGTCAATTCCTCAAACTGCTAAGCTGAAATGACATTGATAGGTGATCTTTACTTTTTTAATAATGGCATATTAATTCATTTCACCTAATCTTTATAGGATCTTGTGCACCATCACTTCTCTTCTACAACTTAATTTGATTTTCTCTCAGAGTTGGTGGAGTGGCTTTCCTATAAAACCATATTTTGACTATTCATTGATGATTTATTAGTCTTTCTCTAGTTTCTTTCCTTAGTTCTTCAATATTTAATAAATATTCCATTCTTATCATCATCAAATCATTTTCCTACAAATATAGTTAATGTAATAGTTGTTGTGCATGTAGTTCTATGTATATATGCAATTTAGCATTTTTACCATATACTAAGTTCTATGGAGAGCACCCTAAAGTTTTTTTGGGGTAATTTGGTCTTACCATAAAACCTTCTTGAGATGGAGGTACCATTGCTACTGATTTTCTAATTCAATCCTCTTCAAATTTCATAGTAACTTTTTGTTTATGGATTCTGCTATGCCATGACCTTACGGGTAGTATTTTGAAGAAGCATTCAAATAAATCCCATGCTAGAAGGTAAACTGAATAATTTTAGAAGACGCAAATACTTTAGTGTTATCTATGATTATGGTATTGGGGACACCAAATCTAGTTATGATATCTCTAGGAGCTTTATAATTACCTTTTAGTGATATCTTATAAAGGGACTGCTTTGACCCATTTGGTAAAATACTTTTTAGCAGTAAGGATCTATTTGTGTCCCTCATTGGATGGCAGGTGTATCATCCCTATAAATTACAATACCCTTGGGAAAAAGGCTCATCCACATATATTGGTTTTAGGGGCATAGGTGCATTTTTCTTTCTACTAGTGAAGAATTTGCACTTATCAAAATGTATGACCCAATGAGGGGAATTTTAGAACATAATGGACCAATAGTATCCTACCTTCATGTTTTTTGGTTGTTATTTAGGTAATAAAATGTCCACCAACAAACCCTTGATGAAATTATTGTATTAGGGACTAGGATTGTTCCTTTTTAACACATTTAAGCAATATTCTATCAAAGTTCCTTCAAAATAAAATTCCATTAGTCAATGTGTAATAAAAATTTTAAAACTAAAAATCTCTTCTTTGGGTACTATCTAAATTAGAGGGGTATTTGTTTGTTTGCATGTACTCGATCCTTTGCTCCACCTAGTCTAGATTTACTTCATTATTTATCAAGTACTTATCTGATTCAGTTTTCTCTTTGTCATTATCTAAATATCCATCTTCCTTGACCACATATTTAGCCAAAAAAAGCACTCTCCCTTTGACCAATTATATGGGTTTTATTTCCACATTGTATTCTATAATTTTAGTAATCCATTTTGCTCTTTTTTCACTAATCTCTTTACCCGTTATGTATTTCCTGACACTAGAATGTATAACATAAGCAAAAAATCTATTGTTTGAAATCATATGCTTCAAATGTTTTAAGCCTCTTACTAGAGAATACACTTATTTCTCAACAAATTGTATTTTTCTTCATATCCTTTCAAGATTTGACTAAAGAATGCAACTGGGCATTCCAGTTGTTTTTCATATTTTTGTATCATCACTATGAAAAGATCTACTTTGTATGCATAGATAATAAAATCCTTATTAAAATATCGAATGACAAGTTTTGAGGCTATTGCAATGGCCTTTGTTTTTGTTTAAAATCCTCCTTTCCTTATTTTGTCTATATGAACAATTAGTCCTTTTAAAGCATAAACATCATTGGCTTGACAATGGCTACAAAGTATGGGATAAATATTTGAAGAACACAAGATTATACTGACAGAGGGGTGAACAGTATAAGACCACTTTTACTTTTTTCTTCAATTCAACTTTCAATTCAATATTATGCAGTGTATAGATAGTAGTATTAATAGTAGTATTCAAAGCAATGCATAAAACACCATACACAATAGAGACACCACAATTTACGTTGGTTCACCCAATGTGGGCTACTCCACGGAGAAAATATTTTACTAAAAATTTCTCAATCAATATCTTTAGGAATCTTTCTCAATTACAATGTTTATGGACCTCTATCCAAAGGAGATGCTGATCCCCTAATCTCAAGTTCATGGATCTCTTCCACAGGATAACTTTTTTCCCTTATGCTCTGGCTAGTGATATTCTAGAAGACTCTATCACTTTGACTTATGGATATCTCTCCACTTGAAGACTTCTTACTCAGATCTGTCTTCAATTGTTCTGGATGCTGGATCTCTATCCACTGAGACTCTATCCTCTGTACTCTATCACCTCCAAAGCTCTGTTAATAGGTTCACTTAGAACCTCCTAAAATTTTCTCAATAGGTTCACTTAGAACTTGCTCAAATATTCTCAATAGGCTCACTCAGAACCTGCTCAAATATGCACAATAGGCTTACTCAATACTTGCTCAAATATTATCAATAGGTTCACTCATAACCTTCTCAAATATGCTCAATAGGCTCACTCAAAACCTGCTCAAATCTGCTCAATAAGCTCACTCAAAACCTGATAAAATATGCTCAATAGGATCACTCAGAACCTGCTCAAATATGCTCAATAAGTTCTCTCTAGGACTTGCTCAAATATACATAGCAAGCTTTCACAAAAGCTTACTCAAAATCAGTCCACAAGCCTTCTCAATCAGCTTAACAAGCTCACACAGAACTTGTCCAATCTCATAGAATCATAAAGAGAATTGTTAGAGACTAAATATGTTCTAAAATCAATGCTCAATAAATATCTCAATTCAATCTCATAGAAGCATAAAGAGGATTGTTAGAGACTCAATATGGTCTATACTCAAATCCTAATCTCAACTCAAATCAATATCAACTCAGCTCAATCTTATAGAATCATAATGAGAATTATTAGAGACTCAATATGTTCTATTCAAAAACTCAATTTCTTTCTCAACTCAATCTCAACTCAAATCAGAATATAGAATAGTTTGTTTTATGGAACTTGAACAACCACTTCACATATTCACTTGACTAGGCTCAAACAACTCTACTCAACCAATCACCTCTAGGAACAACTCTTTCTCACAAACCCTAGTCCAAGCATGAATCAATCAAATCAAAATATTTTCAACAATTCTCAACCACAAATCTCACATAACAATGATACTCATGTTATTTTCTAACTCAAGTTCAAGTTCTTTTCTCAACCAATGGGCTTCAAAAAAAATGCTTATAAAACAAGGTTTAATTACAACACTCAAACTAGAAAACCTTGAAGCATTTAAACCAATATTTTCAAAAAGGAAACCACAATCAATACTTTTATCTCCAATGATATTTTAGAAATCAACCACCATAAACAATCAATAGAGAATATTTCCCATACCTTATTGATGCCAAGAAGTTGTCCATAAAATCTGCCACACTCAACACAAATTTCCTTTCCAATCTCAATGAGGGTTAGTGGACTTCAAATAATAATAAAAAAATAAAGCATAACCCAATTTACATATTTTTTACTCCAACTCAATAATCACATCCACCAAAGATATATTCAATAACCCTCAAGCAAAATATTTTTCTCAAGAATGTTTCAATAATTAAAAACACTCTCCAAATAACATCTCAACAATGTGCCAAATAAGTAGTAATCCTTATTACTCCTCAAACCACTTATACCCTAAAAGAAATTAAAATCTATGCCTACTTACTTATCTCTCCAAAAACCACTTTTACTATAAAATTTATGCATAGATTTTAAACTAACTTTTAGCACCCAATAAAACAAAAAAAATGTTTTAATTTTATTTTACAACTTTAATGCATACCTTGGCACGAATTTTGGAATATCAAACACAACATATAAATCTTGGTAGCATGCACACAAAAAACCACAACCAGCACACTATTTCCCTTTTACATAGCAAAAGGGAGTTCGTAGGATTCAAACCTGAGTCCTGCGGCTCCTGCGTCCTAACGGCGCTTGCGCACCACGTGAGCTAGCGCTCCACACAAGACCAAAAGTGCCTCACTCTCCTTTATCCTCCACGCAATAGCCAACGCAAAATAGATTCCTCCTTTCTCAAGAAAAACAAAGTGCACACGATTCAAACACTCAACCACTTGCCTCCCAAAAAAATTTTGTTGCTAGAGTTGCCAACATGCCACATTCCCATGATGTCTTTGGATTCGACCACACCTCAACTTATTCCCTGCCTCTGCCTTAAACGTTTTTCAAACGAGCTCTTTTCGCTTTCTAATAATCACATTAACCACAAGAGCAAGGATGAGGAATAATAAACCTTAGTCATCCTTTTATAGTCTTCTCCCTCATATTCGATGATGTCGGCGGATTACTTTTATTTTAATTTTAAAATTAAAATTAAAATTTTAAATAATTTAAAATTTAAACTAAATATTTAAAATTAAATATCTCCATCACCGGGGCACCTTTTTTGATGAAACGAAAAGCCAACTTGGGTTTTAAGAAAAATCCATTTCAAATTTGCCATTCATGGTTTTAAATAAAACCTTTTATTTTTCCTACCTTGGTTTTCACAAAAAGACTTTCATTGCACTTTTCACAAAACATAGTGCATGCCATCATAGATCCTTTTGACATAAAATAAAATTTTGACATCAATGACAACATTCTAGCTTAGGGACTCAAAATGTCCAACAATCTTGCCCTTTTTTATTGATGGCAACCCATATCCATTTACTAAAATCTGACCTTTTCTGCTCCCCTTGGAACTTTGCTCCCCCTGGCTCAATGCTCTCTCAAAAATCAAATCTCTCCCCATATAAAAAATTTCCTTAATATACATAAACATCTCCCCCTTTGACATCAATGGCAAAGGGTCACCTTTGGGGCTCGGGTATAAGAATGAGCCTCTTAGCTTAGCCCCTCACCCACCTCCTCATGAGGTGGTTAATTCTGGGGCGGGAGTATTTCTACTCCTCGAAAGCACTGCTCTTTACCTTTATCTTTCTATCTTCCTTTTTGAGTTTTTTGAATCCTATCACTATTTCTTTCCAAGTAATCATCACTTTTGTTCCTATTCCTGTTCTTGTTCTCATCCATGTTCTTGTTCCTGTTTTTGTTCTCATCCAAGTTCTTGTTCCTGTTCTCATTCATGTTCTTGTTCCTGTTCATACCTGCTTTTGGAATATTTGATCTACACAATATTTCTATGTGACCATCATTATTGCACTTATAACACTTAATGTTATTATTCCTTGGAGGTGCAAATGTCTTAGGATACCTCCTAGTGAAGCCAAATCTTCTTCTGCCATGAACCCTGCAATTCATTGCCTTGTGACCAAAACCATTGCATGAGTAGCAATATCCTTGAAAAAGTTGTCCTTTTCCATATTCGTGTATTTAATATGACCTGCATTGTGAAGCCATGTGCCCAAACATGTGACATGAGAAGCATCTCCCATTGAAGCTTCCTTTTCTAGACCTCATTGGTATTCTATTCTGATTGATGTTCCATCTATATCTTGTTTGTGCATTGTTCCTATCTTTGTTGAACACTCTGTTGTCCAAATCATCCTCTGATGTCTCATTCCCACTTACACTATCATCTTCTGAAGTATCTTCTTCTAAATTTTCTTCTTCATCAAGACTTGAAGTAGATTATTTTTCCTGTTTCTTTTCAAAGCCAAGACCTATTGAACATGATGTTCTTTGTTGTCCACAAATGAACTTATCCAAGTTTTTAGAGCTATTTGTGAAACTCTTCATCTTGATATTGGAGTCCTTTAAATATTTCTTTAGAGTAGCCACTTCTTGTGCTAACTTCTCACATTCCAAAATATTTTCTTCTAACTTTTTTTTGAACTTACTTGCCTTAGCCTTTGACTTCTCTAAGTCTTCTATGAGCAATAATCTTTCTTCATCACATTATTGAAACTAATTTTTAAGATTAGAGTGTTATTTGATTACCTTATTTATTGTGTCATGGGCATAGATAAGTTCTCCCTTGATATCATAACCATTCTCTATTGAGTAATCCTCTATTTGTTTGCCTTTGTCCTTATCATTACTTCCTTTTGGATTATCTTCTATAGGATCACTTACTTCATCTTCTAAAGCCATTAGAAGATTCTCATCTGGTATTTCAAGTGCATATTCAAAACCATCATCACTAAAACTATAGCCATCTCTAGTGCAACCATCTTCAAGATGTTCAAATTTACCACATTTAAAACATTTGAGAATAACTGGAGTCATTTTCTCTTTAACCATAATAGACTTCATCTCTATCATTGTCTGAAAAACTAGCATCACTATCAAATGAGTACTTACTTACATTATCTGCATAGTAGCTTTTCTTTTGCCTTTGGAAGAACTTATTTCCTTGTTTGTTTTGTCCATCCTTGCCTTTCTTATAGTACCTGTGTCTTTCTGATTCCCTGTACTTGTGATCCTGTTTTTCTTCATTATTGGAAATTTGAGGTAATTTGAGGCATTTTATGTTGTCATTGATGTCACATGGATCACATTGAGTTTTGGTGGCCAAAATATTTCATAAATAAGCATTTATGATATTTTGGAAAGCATGGCTATTTACAAGGTTTTTGTGAAAACCAAGGCAGGCAAAATAAAAGGTTTTATTTAAAACCATGGATGGCAGATTTGAAATGGGTTTTTCTTAAAACCTAGGTTGGATTTTCGTTTCATCAAAAAAGGTGCCCCGATGAAGGAGATAATTAATTTTAAATATTTAAGTTTAAATTTTAATCATTTAAAATTTAAAATTAAAATTAAAATTAATATTTTATTATTGCCGACGTCAAAAAGGAGGAGGCAAATAATATTAAGTCATAGCCGACGTCAAAAGAAAAAGGTGGGCATATATAAATATGCCACTAAACTTTTTATTTTCCCTAAGTCCTCGATGAAGATAATCCGTTCGAAGCGCTAAGGGAGCAGAAGTGTCGTATTCGTTCGAAAACCAGCGAAGAGAAGAGGGAACAAAGGTAAGGGAGGTTCCTTACCTATCACCATAGGTGCTTGTGGCCTAGCGGCAAGAGGAAGGCGCGTAAGGTGTTTAAGCACCAGCAGATCCGAAGTTCGAATCCCGTCGGCGTTGGTTTTTGCAAGGTAAAAAGGGAGAACCTTTTGCGCACGTGGTTTTTGAGGGCAAGTTCGGAGGAAGCAAGAAGGAGGTCTTGCGCTCTTGGTTTCTATGTGAGCGGTTGGCTCACGTGGTTGTTGGCACCACGGTTTGAGTGGTGCAGGGGCAGCGATAGGGGATCGAATCCCGCTGAGGTTAAAGGCAAGTTATTAATTTTTCCAAATATTTTATTTTTCTAAGGTTGCCCTAGGAGAGATAAGGTTTGTGGTGCATGTTGTGAAAAGGAAATATTTTTGGTGATTTTCCTTTTAGAAGTATATCATATTATATATCGTTGGAAAGCTTATTTCGAGGGCTATTTGATTATTTTGTTTAGAAGGAGAAATAAGGTGTACATAAAGAGATATTTCTATTTTTGTAAAAGGGTTCAAGTGAAGGTTGTTTTGTTCTTTTCAAAGTGTGTTGAGTGTGGCAGATTTTCCAAAGGGGTTTCTTCATCTTCATAAAAGGTATGGGCACATTCTCCTATTGATTGTCTATGGTGGTTGATTTCTGAAATATCATTGGAGGGAAAAGGATTGTTTGTGGTTTCCTTTTCGAAAGTGGTTGATTGAATGCTTCAAGGTTTTCTGAATTGAGAGTTGTGTTTAAACCTTGTTTTATAAGCATAGTTGTTGAAGCCCATTGGTTGTGAAAGAACATGAGTTAGAAAAGAACATGAGTATCATTGTTATGTGAGATTTGTGATTGAGCATTGTTGGAAACATTTGAGTTGGTTGATACATACTTGGACTAGGGTTGTGTGAGGAAGAATTGTCCCTTGTGGTGATTAGTTGAGATTGAGTTTAGAACATATTGAGTCTCTAACAATTCTCTTTATGCTTCTATGAGTTGAGTTGAGATTGAGCCTAGAACATATTGAGTCTCTAACAATTCTCTTTATGCTTCTATGAGTTGATTTGAGTTGAGATGAGTTGAGATCATTGTGGATCATTATTGTCATCCATTGAAGAGTACATTGCCATTCATTATTGAGTTCATATTTGAGCTTTGCCTTGATAGATTTGTGGATGAGATTTGAGTGCTACTTGAGCATGATTGATTGAGCCTTTGAGAAGGCATTTGTGGACAGTTTTGAGAAAGCTTTGTGGATAGTTTTGGGCAAGTTCTTGGTGAGCTTGCTAGAGCAGATTTGGACAAGTTCTTAGTGAGCTTGTTGGAGCAGATTTGGGCAAGTTCTTGGTGAGCTTGCTAGAGCATATTTGGACAAGTTCTTAGTGAGCTTGTTATTCATATTTGGACAAGTTCTATGTGAGCTTGTTATTCAATTTTGGACAAGTTCTATGTGAGCTTGTTATTCAGATTTGGACAAGTTCTATGTGAGCTTGTTATTCAGATTTGGACAAGTTCTATGTGAGCTTGTTATTCAGATTTGGACAAGTTTTATGTGAACTTGTTATTGCCTAGCTTTGAGCAGATCAAAGAAATCATTGTATTGGATATTTTTGTGTGAAATATTATAAGGAGATCAGCTTGTGGAGTACCCCACATTGGGGGAACCACGTTAAATCTTGTGTCTCAATTATGTGTGGTGACTTGTGCTCTTGCTTACTATTACTATCTGAGTTATTAATGCACACTGCTATATTTGGTTATTGCAATTAAGGACATTAATTGATATTGATTTGGAAAGAAAGTAAAAAGTGGTCTTATACTATTCACCCCCCTCTCAGTATAAGCTTGTGTTCTTCAATTGGTATCAGAGTGGGTTCCTTCAAAAAGGCTAACAACTTGAGGGTAGATTCTATAAGAACACAGATGGCTTCACAGAATGGATCATCTACAAATAAGGCTCCATTGTTTGATGGTAACAATTATGCTTTCTAGAGCATGAGGATGAAGAACTACTTGATATCACAAGGATATGAGGTATGGAAAATGGTTGAAAAAGAGTATAGGGTTGAAGGTGATCCCGAGGCAGATAAGACTATCAAGAAATTGGTTGAGATCAATGCAAGAGCAATGAATTGTATTTTGAGTGGGCTTCATGAGATAAATTTTGCAAAAGTCATGGTATGTACTTCAGCTAATGAGATGTGGACCAAGTTGTGGAATACTTATGAAGGAGATTCCAAGGTAAAGTTGGCAAAACTACAAACTCATAGAAAAATATTTGAGGAATTGAAAATGGAAGATTCTGAAGATATTGCAAAGTTCTTACTTCGAGTTGATGAGATTACTAACACCATGAGAGGCCTAGGTTTTGAGATGAAAGAATCAGAAGTTACTCAAAAGGTTTTGAGATCACTTCCCATGAAATATGATTCTAAGGTTTCAGCAATAGAAGAGACAATGGATATCAACAAGTTAACAATGGAAGAATTGCAAGGTACTCTCACAACTTATGAGATGAGGGTAAGTAAGCATCAAGTTCCAATAAAAGAGATTGCATTCAAGGCTTCAGAAAAAGAGAGGGAAAGTTTCAGAGATGGATAGAGTTTTAGATAATGATGAGGAAGCTAACTTCATCAAAAGGAATAAGGACTCAAGGAATTTTAGGGATATAAGGAAAGTCAGATGCTACAAGTGTGGTGATCTTGGTCACTATGCATACAAGTGTCCACATGAAGAAAATAGTGATGATGAAAAATAGGGTCATAGAAGAAAAGAAGATGGAAAGCATAAGCATGACAAAGATGATAGATTCAAGCAAAACAGGTATGAGAAGAAGAAAATTTTTCATAAGGCAAAGAAATCTTACTACATTGTAGATGCAAGTGATAGTTCAGATTACAGTGATAGAAACCAATCAGATGAAGAAGAATGTACATTCTTTGGAATAAGTGAAGAAAGGCAAGAACACCTATTCCTAGGTATTGAAGTTAAAGAAGAGGATATATCTATTGAAGAAAGACATGAAGAGCTTGCCATAGCCATTGAGCAAGAAAATAGGTACAAGAAAGGTCTAAGGATACTAAAATGCTTCATATGCAGATATTTTGGGCATATAGATGATGATTGCACATACTACAACAATTGCAACAAGGAAAGTTTATTTGTTGAAAAAGAAAGCAACATTTTCAGTAATAGTTCTAGCAGCAGTTGTAGTGACAATTCCAGCAGCAGTGATGATGAAGAAGAGAATTCCACAAAACAAGAAAATAAAATCAGGAGGTTGGAAAATAAAATCAAGAGGCTTGAAAATAAGGTTCATGAAAATGAAAAGGTCAATATGATGCTTAATCAACACATTCAAGATTTGGAAAAAGAGCTTCAAGAATCAAAAGAGCTTGGCATCACTATTTCTGAGAAACTAAAGGAGAGGAAAGAAATATGTTTAAAAAACAAAAATAAAAAAATTTTTTGGTGGGCTTGGTTATGAAGAAGGGAAATCAAAAATAAGTACACAAGGTCCTATATTTGTATCAGGAGGTTTTGTTTCAGAAATCTATAAGGAAGAACCAGTTCCCAAAGAAAAAGAAGTAACAAAAATGGATACTTGCATTTCAGAGGCTATAGAGATGTGTGCCAATTTGCTACTTGACACAAATAAAGAGAAAGAAGAGGAAGTTTCCAAAGCACCAAAGGTCTCATATTTCAGGTTTGGGGAATCACACTCAAAAGGAAAGGAAGTGCTAAAATATGAAAGCAAGGAAGCACCTAAGATTTGTGAGGAAAGTTCCAAAGTTCCTATGGCTCCAAATATTTAGTTTGGTTCTTGTTTTGAGATAGGTGAATCAAGTTCAAAAGGAAAATAAATTCTTGAAGAGAAAAGCAAGGAAGAAACTAAGGAAGAAGTTTTAGATACTACAAAGAAGGTTCAAGGATGCAATGCACAAGTTGAAAATGATCATAAGGATAATGGTCAAGAAAGATATGAAGAACCAAGGCATGAACAAAGGGCTTTTCAAGGACATTGTTTTTCTTGTAATAGATTTGGACATAGGGCTATACATTGCAGGATCTATGGATCAAAGAAGTTTGATTTTGCTAGAAGAAACTTCAAAGGAAGAAGGTATGGTTTTCAGGGACATTGCTTCTCATGTAACAGGATTGGTCATAAAGATTTTTAGTGCAAAGGAAATGAGCAACATGGTTTTGGTTTTAGAGCTACACAATTCAGAAGTCATAATGGTCATGAAAACAGAGCTTCACAATACAGGGTTCAGGAAAGGAATGGATATGGAAATTATTTTAAGAATGAATTCAAGATATGGGCACCATCCAAAGGCTACAATATCAAGTGTTTCAATTGCAATAACTTTGGGCATATTGCAAAATGGTGTAGGACTCAATTCCAAACAGGTTCAAGGCAAGAAGGTCAAACAGGTTCAAGGCAAGAAGGTCAAACAGGTTCTAGACAAGAAGATCAAGTAATTCATCAAGAGAAGGATATCAAAAAAACATGGAAGGAAGTTGATAGAGGAAAGAATCAAAGTGATATGGGAGTAAAAGTACTCCCACCCCAAAATTAATCACCTCAAGAGAGAAGGGGGTGAGGGGGCTAAGCTTAAGAGTCATATATTTTAGCCCCATAGGTGTCCCTTTTGCCATTGATGTCAAAGGGGGAGAGATTTGAGTAAGGGGGAGAGCATTGAGTTAGGGGGAGCAGCCTCCAAAGAGAGTATTGAGTTAGGGGGAGCAGCCTCCATAGAGAGTATTGAGTCAAGGGGAGCAACTTTGATTCTCAGAGTTGGTTTTTGCAGTGATTGTGGTGATTTGCATTAGAGGTGTTGCCATCAATGACAAAGGGGGAGATTGTTGGAAATTTGAGGTAATTTGAGGCATTTTATGTTGTCATTGATGTCACATGGATCACATTGAGTTTTGGTGGCCAAAATATTTCATAAATAAGCATTTATGATATTTTGGAAAGCATGGCTATTTACAGGGTTTTTGTGAAAACCAAGGTAGGAAAAATAAAAGGTTTTATTTAAAACCATGGATGGCAGATTTGAAATGGGTTTTTCTTAAAACCCAGGTTGGCTTTTCGTTTCATCAAAAAAGGTGCCCCGGTGAAGGAGATAATTAATTTTAAATATTTAAGTTTAAATTTTAATCATTTAAAATTAAAATTAAAATTTAAAATTAAAATTAATATTTTATTATTGCTGACGTCAAAAAGGAGGAGGCAAATAATATTAAGTCATAGCCGACATCAAAAGAAAAATGTGGGCATATATAAATATGCCACTAAAATTTTTATTTTCCCTAAGTCCTCGATGAAGATAATCTGTTCGAAGCGCTAAGGGAGCAGAAGTGTCGTATTCATTCGAAAACCAGCGAAGAGAAGAGGGAACAAAGGTAAGGGAGGTTCCTTACCTATCACCATAGGTGCTTGTGGCCTAGCGGCAAGAGGAAGGCACGTAAGGTGTTTAAGCGCCAGCAGATCCGAAGTTCGAATCCCGTCGACGCTGGTTTTTGCAAGGTAAAAAGGGAGAACCTTTTGCGCACGTGGTTTTTGAGGGCAAGTTCGGAGGAAGCAAGAAGGAGGTCTTGCGCTCTTGGTTTCTATGTGAGTGGTTGGCTCACGTGGTTGTTGGTGCCATGGTTTGAGTGGTGCAGGGGTAGTGATAGGGGATCGAATCCCGCTGAGGTTAAAGGTAAGTTATTAATTTTTCCAAATATTTTATTTTTCTAAGGTTGCCCTAGGAGAGATAAGGTTTGTGGTGCATGTTGTGAAAAGGAAATATTTCTGGTGATTTTCCTTTTAGAAGTATATCATATTATATATCGTTGGAAAGCTTATTTCGAGGGCTATTTGATTATTTTGTTTAGAAGGAGAAATAAGGTGTACATAAAGAGATATTTCTATTTTTGTAAAAGGGTTCAAGTGAAGGTTGTTTTGTTCTTTTCAAAGTGTGTTGAGTGTGGCAGATTTTCCAAAGGGGTTTCTTCATCTTCATAAAAGGTATGGGCACATTCTCCTATTGATTGTCTATGGTGGTTGATTTCTGAAATATCATTGGAGGGAAAAGGATTGTTTGTGGTTTCCTTTTCGAAAGTGGTTGATTGAATGCTTCAAGGTTTTCTGAATTGAGAGTTGTGTTTAAACCTTGTTTTATAAGCATAGTTGTTGAAGCCCATTGGTTGTGAAAGAACATGAGTTAGAAAAGAACATGAGTATCATTGTTATGTGAGATTTGTGATTGAGCATTGTTGGAAACATTTGAGTTGGTTGATACATACTTGGACTAGGGTTGTGTGAGGAAGAATTGTCCCTTGTGGTGATTAGTTGAGATTGAGTTTAGAACATATTGAGTCTCTAACAATTCTCTTTATGCTTCTATAAGACTTGGGTTGAGTTGAATAAGCTAGGATGAGTTGAGTTGAGATTGAGCCTAGAACATATTGAGTCTCTAACAATTCTCTTTATGCTTCTATGAGTTGATTTGAGTTGAGTTGAGTTGAGATCATTGTGGATCATTGTTGTCATCCATTGAAGAGTACATTGTCATTCATTGTTGAGTTCATATTTGAGCTTTGCCTTGATAGATTTGTGGATGAGATTTGAGTGCTACTTGAGCATGATTGATTGAGCCTTTGAGAAGGCATTTGTGGATAGTTTTGAGAAAGCTTTGTGGATAGTTTTGGGCAAGTTCTTGGTGAGCTTGCTAGAGCAGATTTGGACAAGTTCTTAGTGAGCTTGTTGGAGCAATTTTGGGCAAGTTCTTGGTGAGCTTGCTAGAGCATATTTGGACAAGTTCTGTGTGAGCTTGTTATTCAGATTTGGACAAGTTCTGTGTGAGCTTGTTATTCAAATTTGGACAAGTTCTGTGTGAGCTTGTTATTCAGATTTGGACAAGTTCTGTGTGAGCTTGTTATTCAGCTTTGGACAAGTTCTGTGTGAGCTTGTTATTCAGATTTGGACAAGTTTTGTGTGAACTTGTTATTGCCTAGCTTTGAGCAGATCAAAGAAATCATTGTATTGGATATTTTTGTGTGAAATATTATAAGGAGATCAGCTTGTGGAGTACCCCACATTGGGGGAACCACGTTAAATCTTGTGTCTCAATTGTGTGTGGTGACTTGTGCTCTTGCTTACTACTGCTATCTTGAGTTATTAATGCACACTGCTATATTTGGTTATTGCAATTAAGGACATTAATTGATATTGATTTGGAAAGAAAGTAAAAAGTGGTCTTATACTGTTCAACCCCCTCTCAGTATAAGCTTGTGTTCTTCATTCATCACTGTTGTACTTTGGCTTTTGTACTCTGTTACATAATGTCCATACTTTCCACAATTGAAGCACTTAATAGATTTAACATCTATGAATCTTTTGGAACCTTTATCTCTCATACCATAGTTAGCTTCTTCATCACTATATGACTCATTGCTCGATTCTATCTACTTTCCCTTCTTCTTTTTATCCAATTTAAAAGCATCTTCTTTCAGAGGAATAGGATCTTTTGTTCTTATATCAAAAGTAGTAAGCATACCAACCAAATAATTCCTTGACAAATAATCACTATCAATTGATGTTTCTATAGCAGAAATCTTTTCACTATACCTTTTTGGAAGAGTTCTCAAGATCTTATCACAAGCATCTAATTCATCAACATTCACTCCAAGACCTCTCATCTCATGCACAAGGTCATCAATCTTACTAAGATAATCACGAATATTTTCATCATCTCTCATTCTTAAGTTATCAAATTATCCTTTGAGATTTTTGATCTTAGCTTTCATGATACCTTTATCACCCTCATATATATCATGTAGTAGATCCCACATATCTTTTGTTGTTTTACAATCCATAACTTTCATAGATTCTGATCTATCCAATTCTTTTATAATTGCATTCATTGAAGAACACAAGCTTATACTGAGAGGGGGGGGTGAACAGTATAAGACCTCTTTTTACTTTTTCCTTTATATTTCAAAATAGTAAAGAAGTATACCCAAAGCAATGCATAATAACATCCACAAAGTGACACCAATTTTAACGTGGTTCACCTAGAATGGCTGGGATACGTCCACAAAACTTTTCTCTAAAAGTTATCTCAAAGTTCTTTGGGAATCCTTCCCAATTACAATGTTTATGAGCCTCGGACCAAAGGAGATACCTTACCCCAATCAGAATTTATGAGCCTCTGCTCAAAGGAGATACCTTCCCCCAATCAAAATTTATGAGCCTCTACTCAAAGGAGATACCTTCCCCTTTGCTATGGAAATGATCCCTCAGAAGATCAACTGCCTCTACCTCTTGCTAGCACGTGGAACTCCTTTTCATCGAAGACCTCCTATCCTCAATGCTTAGCCTAAGAGACCTCTGCCTTCTATGATCACGTCCACAACAACTCAACAACCTGTACCAAACACAGTCAGTCGATATGGTAAAAGTCTTCCTTTGTCTGTCAGATCTATCCAACACTTGAACAAATCAATCCTTTGCACACAAGCCTTCTCAAAGACTTGCCAAATCTGTCCTCAGGTTCTTCTCAAAGAACCAGTGCTCCTCTGTCCTCAAGTTCTCTGATAGAACTATCAAAACTCAGCTCACAAGTCCTCTGCTAGGACCTGTCAAAAATATTCACAAAACATACATAACTTTTGCACTCTTACTGCCGCACTTCGTCTTCTCTCAGTCGTCTCTTTGCACACACTGCACTATCTTCGCACACTCTGTGCATCATCTCTCCACTTTTGTGCTATCTGCGCTCTTTCGACTGCATCTCACACACTTTGATGCACATTCGATGACACATCCAACAACTTTGCACTTTTTTGCTCTCTGTGTGCTCTTGCTTCGCACTTAGATCGATTCGACATGACTCGCTCTCTGCGCATCGTGAACTTAACTTGCGCAAATTCGATACTACCAAATCTTGAAACAACCCTCCTTTTATAACAAAAATTTCAAGATCAAAAACTTAATCTTAGTCGGCTGTAACCCTAAACTTCGTTGGCTGCAAACCCTAATCTTCGTCGGCTCACATTTAACTTTGTCGGCTTCAACTGCTTCTGTAGTTTTGTAGCTTTTGCCATGAAACTACATGTCATGATATCGTGACACCTTTGCCTCCGTACACTTTCTTTTGGCTTTTGTCGTGATATCGTGACACTTCTATCTTTGTTGACTTCAATTAAGCTCTTGTCGTGAAATCGTGACACTTCTGCCTCTGCAGACTTCGTCTTCACTTCTATCGTGATATCACGACACTTCTGTCTTCATAGCCTTCCTTTCTGCTTTTGTCATGAAATCACGACACTTCTCCTATTGAAGACCTACTTTCTATTTTTGTCACGAAATCGTGACACTTCTACTGTTGAAGCCCTACTTACTATTTCTGTCATGAAATCGCGACACTTCTGCTTTTGTCTACTTTCTTTTCTGCCTGTCATGAAATCATGACACTTTCTGCATCCGTACGCATTCCCTTCATCCTATCGCGAAATCGTGACACTTTCTTCATCCGTATGTTTTCTCCACAACCTGTCGCGAAATCGCGATAGTTCTCACTTCAAAACCTTTCCTTTGTTGCATGTTGCAAAATCGTGATAGTTCTCACTTGGAACATTTTCATCTGTAGCATGTCATGAAATCACGACGGTTCTCACTTCGAACTCTATAGCATGTCGCGAAATCATGACAGTTCTCACTTCGAACTTTGCAGCATGTCACGAAATCGTGACACTTTTCGTGTTACTTTCTCTCTCTTCGAACTTGTCACGAAATCACGACAGTTCACACTACGGACTCTCTCTTCTGCATTATGTCACGAAATTGCGACACTTTTTCTTTTGGACTCTCTCTCCTGCAATATGTCACGAAATCGTGACACTTTTTCATCCGTACAACCTTCCTTGCAATATGTCACGAAATCGTGACACTTTTCCTTCTTTGCCTTCTTGCTCTTTTCAAGTCGCGAAAATGCGACATGTCACGAAATTGTGACACTTTCCACCTTGCTCTCTTTCTCTACCAACATGTCGCGAAATCGTGACAGTTTTTCCACTTGCCTTTTTCTCTGCCAACATGTCACGAAATTGCGACAGTTTTTCCTGCTTCTTCTCTCTCTTCCAACATGTCGCGAAATCGTGACAGTTTTCCCTACTTCTTCTCTCTCTTCTAACATGTCGCAAAATCGTGATAGTTTTTCCAGCTCTTTCTCTCTCCTCTAACATGTCACGAAATCGTGACTATTTTTCTTGCCTGTTGTATATGTCGTGATATCGCGACACTTTTCTTACTTGTCTTTTTCTTTGATCTTTTGCAAATGGGCTACTATGGTCTTCTTGGAAACTCACTGTCCATGCTCTGAATAACCTTTGAACTTGTCATGTCGTAACCTTCATCAAAACAAATTATTTGACATTAAATCAAATTCCTTCAAGAGCTTCTTGACATCAATGACAACTTATACATTTGAGCAAAGGCAATGTACCCAAAGTACCCAAAATTGCCAACAATCTCCCCCTTTGTCATTGATGGCAAACCTTTACTGAAAACACTTCTCAAGAGCCAAAACTGAAACCAACTATGCTAACAACTGAGAATCTTCCTTTGAAGTTTTTCTCCCCCTAACTTGAAGCTCTCCTCTTCACTTTGAAGCTCTCCCCCTTACTCATATCTCTCCCCTTTTGTCATCAATGGCAAAGGGTCACCTTTGGGGCTCGAGACTAAGAATGAGCCTCTTAGCTTAGTCCCTCCCCCACCTCCTGATGAGGTGATTAATTCTTGGGTGGGAGTAAAACTCCCATTAGGCACTGATCATCATTAGCGTCTATAACTTCCTTGCCGGGCCTTCTCTTGAACTCTTTGTCCATATTCCTGTTCCTGTTCCTATCACTGTTCCTGTTCTTATCCATGCCTTGATCCTTGGACCTGTTCATACCACTGTTCCTATTCCTGTACCTTGGAAGTTTAGCTCTACACTATCTAGTTGTGTGACCTTCATTGTTGCACTTATAACAAGTAACAATGTTATTTCTTTTAGGCATACCTATTCTTTGAATCCACCTGTTCTGACTAACCTTGTTCCTGTTATTAGCCTTGCAAAAAATTGCCTTATGCCCAAACTATTTACAAGAGTAGCAATACCCTTGAAAGAAATTACCACCTCTGAAATTGTTGTTTACCTTCTTCATTTGAGCCATGCAATGTGAAGCCATGTGACCAAACTTGTGACACACAAAACATCTACCTTGAAATTTTCCTTTATTTGACCTCTTGGGTCCCGAAAACTTCTTCTTCTCATTCTGAATTCTATTTTCTGTTTCTACGCATCTATCATTCAAGGACTCATGATCTGAAATACTTTCCTCATCAGAACTCTCTTCCTTTTGGAGTCTCTTACTAGACTCTCCAACTTGTTCCTTGTGTGGCTTAACAAAACCAAGGCCTGTTTTATCTGGTTGTCTTTCTTTGACCTTTGATGAGTGACTTAACCTTTTGGAGCTATCTTGAAACCTGTAAAGCTTATCCTTGTACTCTTTAGTTTCCTCTTTCAAAGAAGCCATTTTCTATTCTAACTCACTATACTCAAGAACCTTAGACTCTAACTCATCCTTGAGTTCTTGTGTCTTAGCTATAGAGAAATCAAGATTTTCTATAAGATCATCTCTCTCCATACAACATTCATCTAACTTATCCTTGAGTCTAGCATTCTTCTTTCTTTCCTTTTTCAAAGCACTAAGAGCATTAATAAGTTCACTTTCAAGATCCTTTATTTGTTTGCTTTCTCGAATCATCAAAGCCTTTTTCGGATTTCTTATCACTAGAGGTGCTACCTTTTTCAAAAACCATACAAGCATCTTCCTTATAGTTTTCTCAAGCATCCTCATACATACTAGAAACCAAATCATTATTTGTACAATCATCCTCAAGGTGACCAAAATTTCCACATCTAAGACATTTCATGATAATGAATCTATGTTTTGGTTCTTCCTCTTTTTTTGATATGAACAACATCTCATTTTCATAATCACTTGAAGAACTTTCACTATCACTACTAGAACACTTACTTGCTTTGTCTAGGTAGAAACTCTTCTTGTGCTTGTGAGAATACCTCTTTCCTTGATTGTTGTGCTCATCTTTGTTCTTTCTGTGATGCTTGTGCTTTTAGAATCCTTGCTCTTAGAATCATGTTTATCTTCATCACTTTCATTCTTGGGAACAGTACAGTCAGTAGCATAATGACCAAAATTTCCACAATTGAAACATCTTATATTTTTCACGCTTTTGTGCTTTCTAGAGAACTTGCCTTTCTTGCTGTAATATGCCTCTTCATCACTAGAAGACTCATCACTCTCTTGAAGTCTATTTACCCTTGGATTTATTGGTAGCCTTGAAAGTCGCCTCTCTCTTGACATCAACCTTCACTTGAGTTCTCAACTCAAATGCTCGCAAGTATACTATGGAGCTCATCCTTTTTCAACTTATCCAAATCTTTAGCTTCCTCAATAGCATAAATATTTTCACTAAATCTATTAGGAAGAGATCTTAAAATCTTATCACAAACATCATTTTCAGCAAGCTCAAGACCTAAGTCTTTCATGGAGTTAACAACCTCATCCATACGAAGCATGTAGTCACTAATATTTTCATCATCATTCATCCTGGAGTTGTTCAAACATACCTTTGAAGTGTCTCAACTTGGCCTTTCCGACATTTGTATCACCTGTATGAACCACCTTCAACTGTTTCCACATTTCACTAGCTGTCTTGTAGTGAATCACTTTGGTGAGATCTACCTTCTGTAAGCCTTTCAAGATTGCATTCATTGCTTTTGAATTGCTATGATGTAGGAGCCTTTCTTCTTTAGTATAAGGACCATGTACATGAATAGTGTACTCATCTTCAATCACTTCCCATACCTCATTACCAAGTGCCATTAGATGAACCTTCATCCTTGCACTCCAAAGACCAAAATCTGACCCATCAAGAATAGGTGTTGCATTGCTACTTGAATGATCCATTGTGTTCTTTACTAGCTTTTCCTTCAAGCTGTTAAACTTTTCAAAGGCACCCGCTCTGATACCAATTGAAGAACACAAGCTTATACTGAGAGGGGGGGTGAACAGTATAAGACCTCTTTTTACTTTTTCCTTTATATTTCAAAATAGTAAAGCAATATACCCAAGGAAATATCAAAGCAATGCATAATAACATCCACAAAGTGACACCAATTTTAACGTGGTTCACCCGCAATGGTCGGGCTACGTCCACAAAACTTTTCTCTAAAAGTTATCTCAAAGTTCTTTAGGAATCCTTCCCAATTACAATGTTTATGAGCCTCGGCCCAAAGGAGATACCTTCCCCCAATCAGAATTTATGAGCCTCTGCTCAAAGGAGATACCTTCCCCTCTGCTCTGGAAATGATCCCTCAGAAGATCAATTGCCTCTACCTCTTGCCAGCACGTGGAACTCCTTTTCCATCGAAGACCTCCTATTCTCAATGCTTAGCCTAAGAGACCCCTACCTTCTATGATCATGTCCACAACAGCTCAGCAACCTATACCAAACATAGTCAGTCGGTCTGGTAAAATTCTTCCTCTGTCTATCAGATCTGTCCAACACTTGAACAAATCAATCCTCTGCACACAAGCCTTCTCAAAGACTTGCCAAATCTATCCTCAGGTTCTTCTCAAAGAACCAGTGCTCCTCTATCCTCAAGTTCTTTGATAGAACTATCAAAACTTAGCTCACAAGTCCTCTGCTAGGACCTATCCAAAAATATTCACAAAACATACACAACTTCTACACTCTTACTACCGCACTTCGTCTTCTCTCAGTTGTCTCTTTGCACACACTCTACACTGTATTCGCACACTCTACGCATCATCTCTCCACTTCTGTGCTATCTGTACTCTTTCGGCCGCATCTCACACACTTTGACGCACATTCGATGACACATCCAACAACTTTGCACTTTTTTGCTCTCTGTGCGCTCTTGCTTCGCACTTAGCTCGATTCGACATGACTCGCTCTCTGCACACCACAGACTTAACTTGCACAAATTTGATACATACAAATCTTGAAACAACCCTCCTTTTATAACAAAAATTTCAAGATCAAAAACTTAATCTTAGTCAACTATAACCCTAAACTTCATCGGCTGCAAACCCTAATATTCGTCGACTCACATTTAACTTTGTCGACTTCAATTGCTTCTGTAGTTCTGTAGATTTTGTCGTGAAACTACAACATGTCGCGACATCGCGCCACCTTTGCCTCCGTACACTTTCTTTTGGATTTTTTCATGATATCATGACACTTCTGTCTTTGTTGACTTCAATTAAGCTCTTGTCGTGAAATCGTGACACTTCTGCCTCTGTAGACTTCGTCTTCACTTCTGTCATGATATCACGAAACTTCTGTCTTCATAGCCTTCCTTTCTTCTTTTGTCATGAAATGGCAACACTTCTCCTATTGAAGACCTGCTTTCTATTTTTGTCGCGAAATCGTGACACTTCTACTATTGAAGCCTTGCTTACTATTTCTGTCGTGAAATCACGACACTTCTGATTTCATCTGCTTTCTTTTCTGCCTATCACGAAATCGTGACACTTTCTGCATCCGTACGCATTCCCTTCATCCTATCACAAAATTGTGACACTTTCTTCATCCGTACATTTTCTCCACAACCTATCATGAAATCATGACAGTTCTCACTTCAAAACCTTTCCTTTGTTGCATGTCGTGAAATCGCGATAGTTCTCACTTGGAACATTTTCATCTATAGCATGTCGCGAAATTGTGACGGTTCTCACTTCAAACTCTATAGCATGTCGCGAAATCATGATAGTTCTCACTTTGAACTCTATAGCATGTCGCGAAATTGCGACACTTTTCGTGTTACTTTCTCTCTTCGAACTTGTCGTGAAATCACGACAATTCACACTGCGGACTCTCTCTTCTGCATTATGTCGTGAAATCGTGACACTTTTTCTTTTGGACTCTCTCTCCTACAATATGTCGTGAAATCGCGACACTTTTTTGTCCGTACAACCTTCCTTGCAATATGTCGCGAAATCGTGACACTTTTCCTTCTCTGCCTTCCTGCTCTTTTCAAGTCGCGAAAATGCGACATGTCGCGAAATCGTGACACTTTCCACCTTGCTCTCTTTCTCTGCCAACATGTCGTGAAATCGTGACAGTTTTTCCACTTGCCTTTTTCTCTACCAACATGTCGCGAAATCGTGACAATTTTTCCTGCTTCTTCTCTCTCTTCCAACATGTCACGAAATCGTGACAATTTTCCCTACTTCTTCTCTCTCTTCTAACATGTCGCGAAATCGCGACAGTTTTTCCAGCTCTTTCTCTCTCCTCTAACATGTCACGAAATCGTGACTATTTTTCTTGCCTGTTGTATATGTCGTGATATCGCGACACTTTTCTTACTTGTATTTTTCTTTGATCTTTTGCAAATGGGCTACTATGGTCTTCTTGGAAACTCACTATCCATGCTCTGAATAACCTTTGAACTTGTCATGCCGTAACCTTCATCAAAACAAATTATTTGACATTAAATCAAATTCCTTCAAGAGCTTCTTGACATCAATGACAACTTATACATTCATAACTCTTGAATTTGCATGCATTAGAATCTTACCTTCCTTATTGTCAAAGGATTGACTGTAGAATCATATCCAAGTTTCACTGCATGCCAAACTTCATTTCCAAGTGCCATCATGTGAAATCTCATCAGCATACACCAATACAATAATTTACTTCCATCAAATACTAGTACTACATTATTTAAGGGTCCATCTCTTTGATACTTTTAATCCATTATGTTCTTAGACCACTTTTCCTTCAAGCTGTCAAACCCTTCTGAAGGAATCCGCTCTGATACCAATTGAAGAACATAAGCTTATACTAAGAGGTGGGGGGTGAATAGTATAAGACCACTTTTTACTTATTCCTTCAATTCAACTTTCAATTCAATATTATGCAGTGTATAGATAGCAATATCAATAGCAATATTCAAAGCAATGCATAAAACACCATACACAATAGAGACACCACAATTTACGTGGTTCAACCAGTATGGACTACTCCACGAAGAAAATATTTTACTAAAACTTTCTCAATCAATATCTTTGGGAATCCTTCCCAATTACAATATTTGTGGACCTCTATCAAAAGGAGATGATGATCCCCTAATATCAAGTTTGGATCTCTTACATAGGAGAACTATTTCCCCTTATACTATGGCTAGTGATCTTCTGGAAGACTTTGTCTCTCTACTACTCTAACTTGTGGATCTCTCTCCACTTGAAGACTCGTCACTCAGATTTGTTTTCAATTTTCCTGGCTGTTGGATCTCTATCCATTGAGACTCTGTCCTCTATACTCTGTCACCTCCAAAGATCTATCAATAGGTTCACTTAGAACCTCCTCAAATTTGCTCAATAGGTTCACTCAGAACCTGCTCAAATCTTCTCAATAGGCTCACTCAGAACCTTCTTAAATCTGCATAATAGGCTCACTTAGAACATGCTCAAATATGCTCAATAGGTTCACTCAAAACCTGCTCAAATCTGCTCAATAGGATCACTCAGAACCTGCTCAAATATTCTCAATAGGCTCACTCAGAACCTGCTCAATTCTGCTCAATAGGCTCACTAAAAACCTGCTCAAATATGCTTAATAAGTCCTCTCTATGACTTTCTCAAATCTGCATAACAAGATTTCACAAAAGCTTATTCAAAATCAGTCCACAAGCCTTCTCAAATATTTATCTCAAATCAGCTTAACAAGCTCACATAGAACTTGTCCAATCTCATAGAATCATAAAGAGAATTGTTAGAGACTCAATATGTTCTAAAATCAATGCTTAATAAATATCTCAATTCAATATCATAGAAGCATAAAGATAATTTTTAGAGACTCAATATGTTCTATACTCAAATCCCAATCTCAACTCAAATCAATCTCAACTAAAATCAATCTCAACTCAGCTCAATCTTATAGAAGCATAAAGAGAATTTTTAGAGACTCAATATGTTCTATTCAAAAACTCAATTTCTTTCTCAACTCAATCTCAAATCAAATCAGAATATAGAATAGTTTATTTTATGGAACTTGAACAACCACTTCACACATTCACTTGACTAGGCTCAAACAACTCTACTCAACCAATCACCTCTAGGAACAACTATTTCTCACAAACCCTAGTCCAATCATGAATCAATCAACTCAAAATGTTTCCAACAATGCTCAACCACAAATCTCACAAAACAATGATACTCATGTTCTTTTCTAACTAAATTTCAAGTTCTTTGCTCAACCAATGGGCTTCAACAACAATGCTTATAAAACAAGGTTTAATCACAACACTCAAACCAGAAAAACTTGAAGCATTTGAACCAACACTTTCGAAAAGGAAACCACAATCAATCCTTTTCTCTCCAATGATATTTCAGAAATCAACCACCATAAACAATCAATAGAGAATATTGCCCATACCTTATTGATGCCAAGAAGTTGTCCATAAAATCTGCCACACTCAACACAACTTTCCTTTCCAATCTCAATAAGGGTTAGTGGACTTCAAATAATAGTCACAAAATAAAGCATAACCCAATTTACACCTCTTTTACTCCAACTCAATAATCACATCCACCAAAGATATATTCAATAACCCTCAAGAAAAATATTTTTCTCAAGAATGTTTCAATAATTAAAAACACTCTCCAAATAACATCTCAACAATGTTCCAAATAAGTAGTAATCCTTATTACTCCTCAAACCACTTATACCCTAAAAGAAATTAAAATCTATGCCTACTTACTTATCTCTCCAAAAACCACTTTTACTATAAAATTTATGCACAGATTTTAAACTAAATTTTAGCACCCAATAAAATAAAAAATTTGTTTTAATTTTCTTTTACAACTTTAATGCATACCTTGGCATGAATTTTGGAATGTCAAACACAACATATAAATATTGGTAGCATGTGCATGAAAAACCACAACCAATGCACTATTTCCCTTTTACACAGTAGAAGGGAGTTCACAGGATTCGAACTTGAGTCCTACAGCTCCTACATCCTAATGGTGCTTGCGCACCATGTGAGATAGCGCTCCACACAAGACCAAAAGCACCTCACTCTCCTTTATCCTCCATGCAACAACCAATGCAAAATATATTCCTTCTTTATCAAGCAAAATGAAGTGCACATGATTCAAACACTCAACCACTTGCCTCCCAACACATTTGCACTGCTCGAGTTGCCAACAGGCCAGACTGCCCACGATGTCTTTGGATTTGACCACACCTCAACTTATTCACTGCCTCTGCCTTTAAACATTTTTCACACGAGCTCTTTCACTTTCTAATAATCGCATTAACCACAAGATCAAGTATGAAGAATAATAAACCTTAGTCATCCTTTTATAGTCTTCTCCCTCATATTCGACGACGTCGACAGATTACTTTTATTTTAATTTTAAAATTTACATTTAAATTTAAAATAATTTTAAAATTTAAACTAATTATTAAAAATAAAATATCTCCATCACCGAGGCATCTTTTTCGATGAAACAAAAAGCCAACTTAGGTTTTAAGAAAAACCCATTTCAAATTTACCATCTATAATTTTAAATAAAACCTTTTATTTTTTCTGCCTTGGTTTTCACAAAAATATTGTCCTTGCACTTTTCACAAAACATAGTGCATGCCATCATAGATCATTTTGAAATCAAATAACCTTTTGACATCAATGACAACATTTTAGCTTAGGGACTCAAAATGTCCAACAATATTCTGATAAAATTTATGTGGCCAAAGAAATATTGCATTCCTTTTTTATGCCTAGGTAATGAGAGGTTGACAATGGATTCAATTCTATCTAAATCTATAGCAATGCCATATTTTGACATGATGTGCCTTAATAATTTTCCTCGAGGTACATAAAAGATACATTTATTTGGATTTATACACACTCCAAACTCTTGAAAACATTGAAAGACCTTTTATAGGTGCTCCAAATGATCTTCCAAGTAAATTAGAACTACCTTATTTATCAGGTCATGAAAATCAATATCCATGGCTCATTGAAATGTCACTTTGGCATTAGAAAACCCAACTTATATTCTTTGATATGAAAAATTTACCCATTTTGTAGTGAAGGTTGTCTTATACCGATCCTCATCCTTCACCCATACTTGGTTGAAACCAAAAAATCCATCTAGCAATAAAATCTTTTGGATCCTACAACCGTTTGGAGAATTTGCTCCATGGAAGGCAAAGGGTAATGGTCTTTTAGAGAATACTTGTTTAAGTCCCTAAAATCAACATACAATCATATTTACTATTCTTCTTTCTTCTAGGAACTAGATTGGATACCCATGTAGTGTGTTTGCTCAGGTATATGATCTTGGATTCTAATAGTTTACAAAGTTCTTTCCGTATAAGAGGTTCAATTTTTTGATTTACCAGCCTTTGCTTTTGTTGCACAATTCTGACCTTCAGGTCTAGTTCAATTGTGTGTTAGGTAATTTCTTTGTTATATCCTTTAAGATATGCATAGGTCCAATCCATTACTTCTTTGTACCTTTGGCACAACCTAATCAGAGACTCCTTGTTTGCTTGCATGGCCACTTTTCCAATCTTCAACATTTTTTCCAAAGCCACTTCTATTTCTTGGTAATATTATTTATTTTTTGTAATCCCCTTTTTCCCTTTGAATCTATCATCTAGGATTAAAAGAAATTCTAATATGATTAGTCCCTTTAGTAACTTATTGGTCTTTAGTTGAATGATTTGGTATTCATATGCCTCTTCAAATTTTGGATCCATTTCTTTTACATATTTATATGCTTGTAAGAATTGGACAATATGTTCATTGCTTTAAAATACTTACCATTTTTATCACTGTTAGGGATATCTATCCTCATTATTACTTTTACCAATTGATAATTTTGTAGCAGGTCATCAGCTAGATCAAAATGTGATCTAACAATTGCCATTCTATCTGCATCTAGATTTTGATTTCTAGGTATGACTTATATTAATTACATAAAAATATTTGATTAAATTCCAAATTTAGTGTCTATAAGATTTCATTAATATATTTTTTTCTTAGTATTGTGATCCCACTTGTCCTATAATTAAATCAATATCATTGTAGACCTAAAGCATCTTGATACTCCTTTATTTTATCATCTAAATACCTAGAGCTATATCCTTATATTGAAACATATTATTTGAGTAGGTAAACTATAGCTCTTATGCCTATATGAACTAGGTTCCTTTTGGCAAAATAAAAAATACACCAATACCTTCCCATTTTCTACTCCTAGCATCATCAAATTATAACTTCCATAATCTAGTTGGTTGTCATTCTTTTTAATTTTTTTTTGGTATAGTCATGCTCTCATCCTAGATCATGTATGTACCTATACCTATTTGTTTGTAAACTTCATGATGTTTAGGATTGCATTACCAAAATCCAAAATCCAATTAATTTTTTTTCTCATTTGAGGCATTGCAATGCCCCCTCTCATCAACTACATTTTCCTATGATTTAAATTCTATTAGGGAGTTAGATTAATCCCCATCCATATTAATTGTAGGGACCTACTCTATATGATATGCATATTGAGGTTCTTCCAATATTGTTATCTTGACACCACCTTGCTTGCTCAGTATCATATGAGTCCAATCCAAGGATAAGTAACCACCTATTTTCTCTACAAAATTTCTTGATAGGCATATGCTAAAACTAGTTGGAAGTTCTATTATTGCTAAGTCCTGATAAATAGATATATTTGGGCATGCATGCAATTTTAGTAGGAGGTTATAACTATCCCAAGAGCTTGAACTAGTGTTCCATCCAACTGGACTATTTCTTGATCATCTAGCTCATACCTTAATACTAATGCATTAGCCACCTCTTTTGGTATGACCAAAATTCCTACCCCAAAATCAATAATACATTTATGAATTTACCTATCACCATGGATCAAAGTCAAGGTAAAATGGTATTGTATTTGATTTGATTATTTTTGAGGAGGATATTTTTATAACCATTGGCATCTTGCTAATATATGATGTTTTTTTCCTTCATTGCATCTTCCAAGTGCTTTACCTATTTTGGTATGGTTATTATTTCCTAGAGTAGTATGGCTATAGTGTATTTTTTGAGGTATACTATAGTAAATATATTTTGTGAATGTACCATTTGAGCATGATGATATGGCCAAATGGGTTTGGTTTTTCTAATACTATTGATTGAAGGGGAATCACTTATTCCAATGTGAATCCACTTTGGTTAAGCCTTCTATTGGCATATCCTAACTTTATTTGGGTTTGTGCTATATTAGAATCTACTATATTTTCTTGCATACTACTTTTCTTTTCTTCTACTGCTTTTCATTTTGTCTTAGTCTTGCAATAAGTGCATGCCTAGATTTTTGCCACTTCATTCTCACTAGCTACTATGTACATCTCTTGTTGGTTATAAGGCATCATGGATTGCTCAAGATAATTAATATTTTTGTCTTTATAAATATTATGGGATAAGGTTCAAATATTATGTGACTATAGATATCGTAATGTTTGTGCAAAGGTGCCCCATTGACATGAGGTTGATGACTATCCTAAGTTTATATTATGATGTTGTTGGATAAAATATATAACTACTTCGGCACTCATTTGAGATATTTTTATCAAAGTGTCAATTGTATCCAATTTAGCATTACCACTAATAGAAGTGATTGAGATAGACGGAATACTAGGTACCATATGTATGGTCATAGTTGGTTGAAAAATAGTAAAACGCTAATCTATCACTACTAGTACAATGGTATTAAGGGTCTAAGGGGTAATATTCCAATTTGGATTAGATCAATTTTAGTTGAGATGGCCATTTGATAATATTATAGCAAAGAATTTCTCCCTTTGGTTTTTATCATTACAAATATTTCAGATTCTAAAACCTTCAAATAATAAATCAATGCCATACCCAGGGGAAGAAAAAATTTAGCAAGAATTCAGTGTCATGTTTTATGAAAAAAACTATTGAAATAGTCCATGGATTCCATAGGGGTCATTTTTATTATTGAAAACCACTCCAAGAGAGATACTCCATCTACCTTATCCTTGAATCCCTCCACAAACAGGGCCACCAAATGATCCCATTCTACTATTAAATAAGGAAGGGAGATGTACCAATCTCTAGAATTTTTTGTCAATGAAGTTACCAACAATATAAGGGCCACATTATATAATTTTATGTTGTACAAGGTTTACAGGTTCATTATTTTATAGATGTTCCATTGAGGTGTGGGATATTTGTTAGTGAAGTATGGGAGGGACTTTAATGTATAGTTTGAAATATCATCCCATATAGCAAGTGCATTTGGATGTCATAAAGAACCTCTATTATTCCAAGTAGGAAAAAAGATAAGTAGTAGAGCAACCATATTTTGGCCCTAGGATCTTCTTCTTCATGGAATGGTGTTAAGGAGAGGTTCTAGAGCTTGCAGGTTGGAAACAACAAAGGATCTGATGGTAGATCTTTCATTAATGTACTTTTGAGTTCTTTGGTTGGAGTAGAGTCATTAGATGAATACAAATTGTTCTCTTTAAGTGGGAAGACTGAGACCTTCACCAAAATCCCAATTTGGTGACCATCATAGTAGCTTCTTCTGGATGTTCAATTTGAAAAGAGTTGCTAGGTGAGTTTTAAGATGTTCCAATGAGTGGATAGGTAGAGACCCTTTCTAGAGTCAAAATATAAATTTTCTTACATGTTTGGGACCAATAATACATCAATGGAGTCCCATTAGGCATGCTATTAAAATCTTATCCTATCTATTATCCTTGGGTTGAGACTATAATACCTTGCGTGAAGTGACATAGGGTCTAGTCCCAAGAGCATGGGGTTTAACTCAATGTAGGGCCTCTAGGAGATATTACAAGGTCAAATCCTTGTTAAGATTTGATCCTGGACACTCTTTTTTCTACTCTATCCTAATCTAGTAGCTTCACAGGAAAAGGGTTAGAAAGGTACAAAAACAAAGATAGCAAAAAGGAAAAAAACTAAGCTAATAAAGCAACAATGCACCAAAGATCAAATAATATCCCTCTGCACAAAAAATCTAAATGTAATGGACTAGCATGAATATTTTATCTCCTCAAAATTTATAAGCACAAAATTAGAAACACAAGCACACACACATAAAGGAGATGAGACTATGCATGAGAACCAAACAAATAGACTCAAAGTAGTTACATAGGTCCCACTAATATATGCAAGTGAAAATAATTACAAAAAATTATGCCAAAAGTGGGGGTATGGGTTACCCACAAGACCACCTAGAGATGCATGTATTACTATATAGAAATAAATTAAGGGAAATCTATATGAAAATATAACTTGTCGATCCTTTACTATGCTAATAAAACTACTATATATAGATTACAATAGGGGGAGTTTCCCTCCAAAATGTGTAGGATGATTTGAAAATCTTAGATACTTCTTCTAGGGATTTTGAAAATTTAATGGGGCATCTTCTGTCACTATTGTTGTTAGATGTAGAATTACATCCACCATGTCTGCTTTTATCATTTCTCAAATTGCTAAGCTGAGATGAAATTGGTAGGTGATCCTTACTTTCTTAATAATGGCATACTAAATAATTCCACCTACTATTTATAGAAGCTTATGTACCATCACTTCTCTTCTAAAACTTAACTAGACTTTCTATAAGAGTTGGTGGCTCTTTGTACATAGCCTTAAATCTTGGCATGCTCCTAGTCCTTTTAGATCCGGATGTGCTTCTCCTTGCTTATCAAAACTTCCACATATCATCCCATGTCAAGATCTTCAAAAAATTTTGCTATCAAGCTAATATTTTATTGAATGATTCACAAAAAGTTTCTTCATTTGTCCTTTTCATTGGGTCTTTTTAGCAATCAATTTTTCAAAATTTTCCTCCCTCTCACATTGTTGATACTTTTAAAATTTTTTGACTATTAGAATCCTTCCCTTTACTTGTTCCAATAATTATTTCTTTTTGCTTTATTCTCTTAGGCTTCATGTCGTACAAGCGTTAGGGACTTTTGCATCCTTCCTCTACTCAATACTTCTATAAAATTACAACTGTGTTTGATCAAAACTTTTGTGCTTTCTATCATCTTGCTTTTTGCTTTGTTTTCCATTTGAGGTAAAAATTCTTGAATGCAGTGAGAAGTCACTACAAAAACATCAATGGGATATATTTTCTATTTAATTTGACTCAATAAGGGACCAATATTTTTATTTGCAATATTTGACACTCTTCGTATGTATTTTGATTATATCTTTATCATCCTAAAAAATATTATATCCTTTTCCTTTTCCTAAATTTTTTGAGTTATGAAAATTCTTGTAATATTACTATGATCTATAATAACTAACTCTAATCATTATTCATGACATAACCAAAAAACATATAACTATCTACTGTATTTGTCTATAGTCATCATAAAAGCGTAAAAGCTTGACACATTGCATAAATTCAACAAAATGATATTTCTTGTATTGATTATGAATGAATCTCTATTACAAATATGCCCCTCTTAGGGTCACTTGAATGATGATACAGTCTATACAATTGCCAATGCCCTCAATAGGGTAGGCACATTAATATTGCCCTTTGACTAGTCACAAACTGCCTTGGGGTGGAGTTGACCCCCTTCTTCATGATGTGGAAGGATTATGATATAGACTCCTCTTGTACCTGTCTTCCTACGATCAAGAAACAACAGCACACGATCAAAAATATAGATAGCCTCTCATGATGAGGCCCTTTAAGGAAACATACATGATAATGCCATTAAACTAATGATCAAGAAAACATAAAGAAAAACCTTTAAACTATGCTAATTGAATCAAGATTTGTAATATAGCATAAAGGAGATCATTAGACAAATAATGCATGGATCAGATAACAAAATAGAAGCATAAAGGTGCATAAAAGATCCACAAATGTCCTAATTAATGCAAAGCATAAACTATCTATTCTAAGCTAATTCCCACGGTCAAAATTCTTCTAAACTGCAATTAAACCTAAGAAATGATTAATCTAACCTATTTAACCGGACAAAAATGAAAAGAGTAAGGTGATCTGTCACCTGTTGCAAACCGCAGCTCTGGTGAGCGGTCTGCACTGTGAACCATGGTTGACAGTCACGGTTTGACCTCTGATAGATTTACCCTCAAAATCAGGGGTAGTGGGTTTGATCTCCTTGTCCAAATTGATGTTCAAGGGTCGCCTTCATTGTCCTCAGACTGATTTGGTGGTCAATTCGATGTGAAGGGCCTTCGTTTGCCCGTATTTGTGCTTCTTGACTCTCCTAAGCACCTAGGGCATCCATAATGCAATTCATCATGAATGTTGGCAAAAGGGTCGGGGATTAAGTGCAATAGCTCTATCTCTTAGTATACTCAAGTTTGAGTGTACAATTCGCTAGGGCTTCGCTGCTCAAATCTCCAATGCTTGCTTCTCTTATTCTCCCCATTTGGAGGGGGTATTTATAGCATGCCCCTAGGGCTAGGGGTGGCTTCATGGAGAAGCCAAGACCAAGAAGGGTGGTTAGGATAGTTGGGATGGAAGCCTCTAGAATATTTCATCCTTCAACTGCCTTCTTCTAGATATTTTGGTCATTCCAACCAATTTGGCTCGGATGGAAGGCCTAACTGAACTTTAGTTAAGACCGTAGGTCATAGTTGTGGTCCAGACTGCAGACCGTAGGTGTCAACCATGGTTTAGACTGGAGACCGTAGGTCTGGGCTACGGTTCAGACTGATTAGGCCAAAATGCCTAAATTGAGTGGTTAGAACCACTGCTCTATCTTGGAGTCTATCCAAGATCCTCCATATGGTCTTGTAGCATGTCCATATGAGTAGTCGCCCTCGACATGATGCATTTTAGGTGTCTACAGATGCCCCTTTTGAGATGCGTTGTGAGATCGAACAACGTTGAGCAAAAATATACATCCTAAAATGATGCCTAAGGTTCTATGATGATCATTAGTTGGATCAACATTAGATGCCCCAAGTCCAGCAAAAGGATGCGCATCTTGGAATCATTGCTTCCAACTCATGAAAGGCTTACATTTTGACAAGTCTGCACTCGTCATCAGACATTCGGATAGCATCAATGCCAAGTATGGGTATCTTCTGACCCATAAATCTGAAGGATGAGAGTTACAAACCAATTATCATATTTGTTGTTTACCCCAAGCAAAGGGGGAAGCTTATGATAGTTGTTGACAATGATTCACAAGAACGAACACAATTTTGACAAGATCAAGGGATCTACGATCTCAGGGATCTTCTATTGACTTTGATTATGATTATGAAATTATGACTACCCCCTCAAGCGACGAGTCGATGAGGGTAATGACAATGTATGAAGCGACGAAATCGCTTGACCATAATGAATGATCCTGAACAAATTTAGATTCGAGCCTTTTAATGCCTTGGCTAGGCCTAGTTCAGCTTATGATTGCAACTCTTAGTAGTATTTGCACATTTCTATCCCATGGAGCAGTCAGGCTACAATAGCCGTCTTAAGGAATCAAAATGATACAAATGCAATTAGACTTGTGTTGAATCATATTTGTCGATGATTTGCTGAAAGATGTCATAAAAGAAATGACAATTTTACCCCAAATGTCCTTATGGTGATTTACTCATCTTGTCGGATTGCATGGATCGCAACTCGCTGCAACCGCCAAGTGTATAGGATAAATCACTGAATACGAGGCGCATTTGGTTTTTAATTATTTGATTTTTTTGTTTTAATTTTGCATTTATTTGATTGATCCTGGTGCTTTTAACATCACCAAATTTGCAATTTTGATCATTGATTTTGAATTTTTATCTAATGGGAGTCATTAATTTATTTTTTAGACCTTCCCACGGTGGGTTTTGAGTGCATTTAATGCTAGCTATGGACCGCGGGTACGGTCTACGATTTAATTTTTCAAATTTTGGGAACCGTGGGTCATACCTACGGGCGAAAAACCCTAGTTCCGGAACCGCAGGTGTCAGCTGCGGTTCATCGAGACTAGGAGAACCTATAAATTGAATTTCCATTTGAAATTTTTCATTATTTTCTTGCAAGCACTAGCAACTTGAGAGCTCTGAGAGTGAGAGAACATTCCCTGACCCGAAACGCTACCACACTCTACCATAATTACACTCGTCTACCTCGATGGTGGATCCTGATCAGCCATCTACTAGCCGAGGCTAGGGTGCGGGCAAGGTAACTCAAAATCGAGACCTCACACTCAATACCAATAAAATGAACCACATTAAGTAATGCGGATAATGAACCTCACTAAACTACTGGTAATGAACCCCACTAGTCTAGGTTAGCTTAGGTTTTTAATTTTTTGATTTAGTGGACTAGGAGGGTACCCGAAATGGGTGCCTCTCCTAAACCGTAGCTGGTAGCTACGGTTCCCAATTGGAAAATTGGGGACCGAGGTTTCAACTATGGTTAGGATTCAAAAATCCCAACGGTCAAAATTGACCGCATGCGAACCATAGGGTTGACCCGCGGTTCGACAACTTTAGAAAATTTTGACTAATTTTTTTTAGATGTTTTTGTCATTTTTAGCATTATTTTTAGCTCTGTTTAGCTAGATTTTGTCTTACATTATGATTTTTATTTTAGAAATTGACTTCTAGAGCCTAGGAGCCTAACATTCTGAAGACTCTCCATGAGGCTCTTTTTGATGATGATCGAGATTGGTTTCGAGCTATCGAGTTTGGCTATGTCATGGATCTACCCACTATTAGGGTAGATCAAGCCTACCTGACTACGTTGGCCCGATGCTAGAATGTGTGGACCAACACATTTCACCTACCTACAGGTGAAATGACTATTACCCTAGAGGACGTCTATAGGATCTTCAAGATCCCCATCGATGGTGAGGCCATCGTCTCCTCTACCTCCGGGGTAAAGGAGGCTATTTTTGATGCTATCTTCGATGACCAGAGCGAGGATGCTCAGGAGGTGATTGACCATGGAGGGGTGCACATCGATGACTGGTATCATGAGGATGTCTTCTCTACATGGGAAGCCCTCTTCATGCACCTGATAGTATAGATTGTCCTTCTAGACTCTTCGAGCATGAGGATTCCCTGGAACCTCTTATCCACTGCCTGGAGGGTTCTTCAGAGTTCTACAGAGGAGCCATTACTTTTATCATGGGGGAGCACCCTGCTATGTCAGCTCTACAGGGAGCTGTATCAGATTACTGAGCGTAGTCGTAAGGGCATCAACTGTAGTCTTCTATTGTAGATCTAGGGGTGGTAGCACATCCGGATCGAGCATCCTATAGATCTTCCACTATGCATTACTGAGATAGATGTTGATCATCAGTGCTACGCCACATGCTAGCCTCATGAGGGGGAGGGTACCCATAGTAGGATCCATGCTGGTGATGTCGAGCATTACATTACTCGATTTGCATCACTCGAGGGAACGTTGTCTAGCACCCCTACATGGATTGCCCCGCATGGCTTGAGGTAGACGAGTGGCTTCGATGGGCTCACCGAGATAGGTGGCTTATCGATCGAAAGGCCGAGATTAGAGAGTATCAGTTCTACTCTCATGTCCTATGATAGTTTGGCATGGTGTAAGACATTCCAGAGATCCCTTTTAGATATCGATGCTTGGTCATGGAGACTGATCTATAGTGGATCATTCTTGAGCCTCTAGGAGATGCTCCTGATGACTACTAGGAGACTAGAGTTGAGACTACTAGGACCACTCCAGAGTATGATGGGTGGTGGTCCATGTTCAGATGGTATGGGTGAGGGCCTCTAGGTCGAGAGCCAGATCAGGTAGAGGTAGAGGTGGATCCCGACAGGCATAGGGTGCGCTAGTGGACAGAGGGTAGCTAGGGCACAGAGGCCACCATCGAGGAGACTCCCAAGATTGACCCAGATGAGGAGGCTCCAAAGGAGGGTGAGGTCCCTCTCGATAGCATAGAGGGGCTGCTCTTAGCTTAGGTGGCTGACTTGTAGAGTCAGCTTGGATGATTCCATACACAATAGCTAGAGCGAGATACTACTATCACCACTCTAGAGGTGAAGGTAGCTGATAGGGATAGGCACCTAACTGAGGTGCAAGATCAGATATAGGATCTCACTACATGGGCCATAGATGTAGAGACCCAGGTTTAGAGACTATAGACTACACTAGAGTTAGCACAAGCACAACGGACTACAGTAGAGGCAGAGAGGGATCTCCTCCGGGCATCGAGGGGGGCTATGCCACCTCCTCAGGTTACTATGGGGCCTTCGATAGCACCAATGGTAGCTTCAATAGGTGGTCAGGATCCGATGGCCAAGGTAGAGTGACTGCACAGCATGGTCATGAGGACCAATGAGATGCATGCAGCCCGACTTGCTCGCATTGATCAGCTAGTCGGCTACATTGAGATGCATGGGCTACAGGTTCCTGAGGATCCTTTCACTTTAGAGTCTCAAGGACCAGGTCTAGGACCTCCAGATAGTCTATGGTGAGCTCGAGTCATAGGACTCATAGGACTGAGAGGACGCACAGGTCCTCTAGCACACATGGTGCGACATCGCGTGCCAGGACTAGAGATGCAGGGCAGACTTCAGGGGCCACCGATCAGAGGACTAGCCTACTTCAGTTACCAGTTTCTCGTGTGTTGGGTGCCTTAGGATTTGGAGGTAGGTAGGATCCACAACAGGACCCACCATGGGTGCCAAAGTAGATAGGAGAGCAGGCTCCAGAGCACAGTGCTGAGGGAGGCGACGAGAGCTCCGGTACAGGGGGAGCAGACTAGATCTGGGCTCTGCTAGATGCAGACTACATTTTTGATATGCCATATTTATTTTGGGTGTAAGGTCGAGGACCTACACACTTTGTAGCCTATGGGCATTTTGATACACTCCCTATGTACTCTTTTGGACACAACAACACACACAAAAAAAAAAAAAAAATATATATATGACTTGATCATTTATGGCTCATTATGTGTACCGATATTTATTTTTGATTTTATGTTTATTTGATGCACATGGATGCAATGCTTATGTTGATGCTATGTTTATATGATGCGATGTATGGATGACATGCACTAGATAGCTATCTTATTTATGATGATGTTGATGAGATGCAATGATCTAGATGATTAGATGTGCCATATATGATGTATGCATATGGATGCACTATTTATTTTTAATGCATATTTGTTTTTGCTTTGTGGGCATGCGTTTATTTTTATGAAGTTATGGTATGCTATGCAATGTATGGTAATGCATTATGTACATAATCGTAATCTAATGGGAATGAACCTGTATGCTTTAATCACTTAAAACATAAGGAATGAATGTAAACTATGTATATCAATTTTAAAATACGACACCACAGAATGTATAACAATCATGCAAAATAATTGATAATTCTCATTACAAGAACTTAATCAATTAATCACCCATATATGAAATGCAGTAAAATGGATTGGTATAATGCTAATGAATGAATATGTCATTCTGTATATTTTTCTTTGCTGCACTATATAGTCAGTGGCCGTCTAAACATCATTTCTGATATTCATGCGGTATCTATCCTATATGTTTGATTGTGCTTTGTAAAATGCATTCTGATAAATGGATGACTCTTTTATTTTTCTTTTTCTTGATATTTTCACTTTTTGTCTAGTGGTATTTGATATTTTGTTGCTATGAGAGAACTTTTTGAGGTTTTCCATGAGACTCAAACACCCTAGTAGACTTCTCCAAAAATCACATACTAACTCTACAAGGCTTTTATTGGACAAGGCTTTTGCCGTGACAGACCCAACTATTCATTATCCCTATGTGTGCATGTGAGTATTTTTAGATAGACCATAAGCATACCCCGTATGTCAGTCGGGACTCTTTCAACCCATATGTGAGATAGGGTTCCTCATACGATCGTACCATCCTTGTTTCAGCTTTGATTAGACTTATACAACTAGACAAACCTAGGCACCTAGAGCTAGCTCATCTTGCAAATTGATCAGGGCTACCCCTCTAAAAGCACGTGGGACTCTTTCAACCCATTGGTGCGATTAGGGATCACCCAATAGAACTACTACTCTAGAAGCAGGTGGGACTCTTTCAACCCATTGCTGCGATCGGGGTTCACTCTATGGTTTTCGAGATGGTGAACAATCCAGGGATTCAAGTTCTCACCCCATTTTTTTTATACTTGCTCATATGTAGTGATTCTTGTCACTATTTTTTTTTTACGTTTCATTTACGCTTTACTTTGAGCAAGGGATTTTTATAGTGCTTTTGATTCACTATATTACTTGGGATTTTGAACTTTGACTTGTAAACTTTGAACTTTGACCTTTGAGATTTGAAATTTTTCCACTTTTGAACTTGAAATTTAAATTTGTATCTATGTATGAGTAGGGGAAATTCTTGTCCTTTTGCCAAGGTTCACCACTCTAGACCAAACTATTTGCAAGATAAGTAGGTCATGAAACCCATCTCTCTAGATACCTAAGACCACTTTCGTAGCTTTCATCATCTCTTGTCTTAGCAAGATTTTATATTGTTTTGCTTAGTGACGGGATCCTGATATGTTGAAGCACTATCCCAACTAATGACCTCATCTATAAAAGCAAAGCAAGCTTTCTACAATATCTGAAGAACCCACTAGGTATGTTTGAGTGACTGGAAAACTTAATATACATACATATTTCTCCATAACAGGTATCGTGTATGAATGCAATGAATTATGATAAATGCAAGGGTGCATGATTGAAACACAAACGTGCGACCATTTGTAAGATTTTGATAGACACATTACACTCTACTATGGAATGCAATGGATGACAAATGCCTAAATGCAATATGATGAGGTGAATGCATGTATGAAAATGCAAACTGCAAAAGCAAATGTTTTTGGATTTTATGCTTTACCAATTTTTTTGGAATTTTATATATTTTCAAATTTTTATGAATTTTTGAGCTTTCATATTTGACCAAACGATGAGTATATATGCCTTTGGAGATTTTTGGGGTTGACCAAGTGATTTTTAGAAATCCTTGGAGCTTTTTGGATTGACCAAAGGGCTTACAGACGCCTTTGGAACCTTTTAGTTGACCAAACTCTCAGCAAGAGAGCTTGGAGTCCTTTTAGGATGACCGAGAAGCTATAGGAACTCTCGGAGCCTTTGGGTTGACCAAGCGATTTTTTAGAAATCCTTGGTGCCTTTTTGGGATGACCGAGTGGCTTTAAGTAACCCTCGGAGCCTTTGGGTTGACCAAGCAATTTTTAGAAATCCTTGGTGCCTTTTTGACTAACCAAAGGGCTTACAGATGCCTTTGGAGCTTTTTATGACATGACCAAATCACTCGAATGAGAGCTTGGAGCCTTTTGGGATGACCGAGTAGTTTGGAAAAAACTCTCGAAGCCTTTGGGTTGACCAAGCAATTTTTTAGAAATCCTTGGTGCCTTTTTGACTGACCAAAGGGCTTACAGATGCCTTTGGAGCCTTTTCTGCTACACTCTCTAAGCATAGAACGCCTTAATATGGATGATGTTGAGAGGTTCAGGCTCTTCAACACCCCTAGCGACGTCAAGTGATAGGTACCCAGACCAATATTTTTAGATATGATATAGGGTCCTAGCCAATTAGCCATAAATTTGTCTCGCATATCGGGCGACAAATTCGAGTTCTATTGGTTTTCTTTCAGCACAAGATCCCCAACTTCAAAGTCTCTCTGGTGGACTTTGATATTGTAAGCTCATTTTAATCGCTCCTGATAGACACGGAGATGCTCCAGGGCATTCACGCGATGTTCATCCAGTAGCGTCAATTGATCTAGTCGAGCTTGCCATGCGGTGTCATCATCGATGAACTCTTTCAATGCGACGCGCAACGTTGGAATTTCCAACTCTAAGGGCATAATGGCCTTAGTGCCATATACTAGTGAAAATGGAGTTGCCCTAGTGGGAGTCCGAATGCTAGTCCTATAAGCCCATAATGCAAGGGGCAGTTGTATATGCCAATCCTTGTGGTGTTCTTGCACTATCTTTTTCAAGATGGCTACCATAGTCTTGTTTGAGGCCTCAGCTTGCCCATTTGCCTGTGGATAATATGGAGTTGCAAAACTATGTTTGATGCGGTACTTAGATGTTAAAGCTCACATAGTTTTGTTCTTAAAAGAAGTTCCATTATCCGAAACTATTTTGGATGGTATCCCGAAATGACTTATGATATGCTCCATTATGAACTCTGCTATGCGAGCTCCAGTGGTCGTTGTTAAGGGAATGGCTTCCACCCACTTTGTAAAATACTCAGTAGCCATAATAATGAATGTATGTCGACCTGATGATGGAGGAGAGATCTTGCCAATTAGATCAAACCCCCACTGAGCAAATGGCCAAGCCGCTTGGATGGGTTGTAGGGCCTGTGATGGCAAGTGCGTAAGATTAGCATGATGTTGACATTTGATGCATTTCTTGACATACACATTGCAATCCTTCTCCATAGTGGGCCAATAATAACCCATTCAAAGGATGCGCTTGATGATGGCCATGCCGCTGAAATGGCCACCACACGTACCATCATGAGCCTCTAAAATTGCCCAAGATGACTCTTGGGGCTCAAGACAATGAAGGAGAACTCCATCATAACTTTGGTGGTACAAAATATCTCCTATCAAGACATATTTAGTCACTTTCTATTTGAATGTGCATCTTGCGGCACGCGACAATCCCTCAAGGATCAAACCAAGTTTTAAGAAGTCTTGGATTTGTGACATCCAATTCTGATAAGCCTCAGCTTCGACTGCTAAGATGACTTGCTCCCCCTACGTATTTATCTTTGTAAATGCAGACTAGGAAACAACCTTGTGGTGAATGGTGGTGCCACTCCCCGTAGGACTCTAGGAGGTTAAAGACCCCTAGGGTGCCTTCTTGAGAAAGTCTTCAGCTTTGCAGAACCAATCAACTTTTGGCTCCACACTAATCATGTTGACTGATTCTTTGTTATCAAAGGCTGCACGCTCTACTGCAGGATGCGAGAGCATCTTGACATGGATGGTAGTGAAGTTGGTAGATGGATTCTGAGGGATTAAGGATCCCAAAGATGCCATGGTGTCTACGAACCTATTTGATGAATGAGGGATTGCCTCGATGTCGTACCATTCTAGTTTAGCCAGATATGTGGCAACAAGATCTTTGTAGGCTTTCAGTACCGGACATCGACACTGAAATAGTCCCTTCACTTGGTTAATTATGAGCAGGGAATCACCAAAGATGTTTAGTCTCTTGATATTCATGGCGACGGTTGTATGGAGGCCCAAAAGTAGGGCTTCATATTCAGCATTATTGTTGGTGCATGGGAAGTCTAGTTTGAATGACAATGGCATTGGAGCTCCTTGTGGCGTGAAAAACACTATCCCTACACCAACTCCTTGCTCGCATTTTGAACCATCAAAGAATAGAGTCATATCAGCATTGTTCTCTGGTTCTTCGGGTTCGGGAGCTTTGGATACTACAAACACTGCATCATCCGGAAGCTTGATTGTTAGAGGCCTACTATTGGATAGTGGTACCTCAGCTAACTGATCTACTATGACCTATCCCTTAATGGACTTCTGGCTTATGAATTCTAGATCAAATTCTATCAATAGCATGATCCACTTTGCAGTACATGTATTATGATATGTCTTGCTCATCATATACTGCAAAGGATTTTGTTTTGATATCACATATGTCGTATGACTCAACATGTAGTGCCACAATTTCTTGGTAGCGAACACTACTGCTAAACATAGTTTTTCCACATATGCATATCCTAGCTCGTAACTCACCAAGGTTCGGCTAATGTAATATATGGCTTGCTCTTTGCCTTGTACGTTCTTTTGGGCCAACATGGTCCCTAACGCAAAGTCTGTTGCCGATATATATAGCAGAAAAGGCTCTTCTGGCCTTGGTGGAGCTAATACTGGTGGCATCGCCAGGTAATGCTTAATCTCAATGAAAGCTGCTTGGTAGTCCTCATCCCAATTGAATGGGACCCCCTTGTGTAGCAGTCGATTCATGGGTCGACATTTATCCGATAGTTGAGCGATAAATCACTTTATGGATGCTACTTTGCCCTGAAGGCTTCTTAGTTCCTTAATATTTGTGGGAGGACGCATCTCTAAAATAGCCTTGACCTTCATTGGGTCGACTTCGATGCCTTGCTTTGAAATAATGAATCCTAAAAGCTTTCCTAAAGTTACGCCAAATACGCACTTCTTAGGATTCAATCTTACATTATGCTCGATAAGGCGATCGAAAACTTTCCTCAAGACCTCCGCATGCTCGAAACATAGTAATGACTTGGCTAGCAAATCATCAATGTAGTCCTCTAAGATCTTATGCATATAGTCATGAAAGATGTATGTCATAGCCCATTGATATGTGGCACCAACATTTTTAAGACCAAATGGCATAACTTTGTAGAAAAATGTTCCCCATGGCGTTATAAACGTGGTTTTGTGCTGGTCTTCGGGCTTAATCTGAATTTGATTGTAACCAAAAAAATCATCCATTAAGGAGAGCATTTCATGACCTATAGTAGCATCTACTAGAGCATCGATATTGGGCAATGAAAATGAATCTTTGGGTGTTGCCTTGTTGAGATCTCTAAAATCCATACAAATACGGATCCTTCCATCTGGTTTTCCTACAGGTACCATATTGGATACCCATTCTGGATAGTCGATGGAAATGACAAATTCTACATCCAACAATTTTTGCAATTCATCTTTCACCATTAAGGCTACTATTGGATGCATCTTTATGAGCTTCTGCTTGATCGACTTCTTTGATAGGTCTAGCGAAAGGTTATGAGTAACCAATTTTGGGTCTAGACCGGGCATATCTTTGTATGTCCAAGCAAAAAGTTTAGGTCTCTCTTTCAATAGAGGGATGATGCTATCACGCTCATCTGGAGTGAGACTCTCTCCAAATTTTACCTTCCTTGGATTGGTGGGATCTTTACTAATATCCACATCGAAGGTTTCCTCTACTGACATATGTGATCCCTCCTCGAGCTGATGAGGCGTAGGGATCAAATGGATGTCATCGGCTAGGTTTATAGGTTCCTCATTGGAAGCATCCTCAGCATTATAGACATCATAAGCACAACCTGGTGCAAAATGAAATGGTTGCAGCATCTCTTCATTCGAGAAGAAGTCTTCAGGCTCTACTGGCGAATCAACGTGATCCCAATCGATAGCATCCATGTTTAGATGCAATGGTTTGGATGGATCTACTAGATTGCAGAGTGGAATGGTCAAATCAATGGAGACCATGTTGATGGAATGGAATTGATCTCCAGGACCACATAGACTAAACTCTACATCATCTGTGTAGCTTCCGTACCCAAGATCTAGCTCAGATGGTACGAGGACGAACGGGTCCTCCCTGTGGGATGCCCGGACAACTGGATCCTCCCTATGCACTAACTATAAAATGGGATCTCTCAGCTCAAGTAGCTCAACATAAGTAGGTGGATGGGGAAATATCCTTTGATATTCCTCTTCCAGATTTACTCTTTCCCTAAGGCGGCGATGGAGATTAATCTCTCGATGCAAGCCCGCAACTGTGATAGGTGGTGGACCCCGAGGTGGATTCCGATTACGTAGGTGATGAGGCCCCAAATAGGCCATCTCCAATGAATCCTCATCATCACTATACAAATACAATCCTTCACTTCCCCCATATGCAAGGGGTGATCTGCCAGATGTGGCCCCATGTATCTGATTCTACGGTCACTATCATCACTATCCAGATAAATCGGATAGAATGATCGTATATATGACACCGATGCAAAAAATGGCTCTGCTTCCTCTTCAGAGAGATCAGTGTTAAGAGGTACTTCTTCTATAACATACTCTGACTCCGTAGACAATAGATGTAGTGGATATACAAGCCTCAGATCGGTCATCTCATCTTCATCGCTATGATTGCTATTATGAGCAGACCACTCTATCATGTCCACAAATATTGGGAGATTAGTTGGATGAGGCCTTAAGTAGGCCTACTTTATCTCATCTTCATAATCACTATCGACTATGAAATGCTCTTGTATCTCATCTAATTGCTCTCTAGGTAGTAAATGGCATAGAAATGTTGGAACCACGAAGGCTCGATCAATTTCCTCCTTAGATTGATCATCATTTGAGGACTCGCCATCTGCATCATAACTCGGTCCACTTATTTTGGAGGTGGACTCCTCTCCATCTTCACTACAAATATCTCCTAAATTGAGATCACCTAGAATGGTGGGGTTGTGCCCTTGCATACCTGTATCATCGGTTGTGGTATGGTTTTGATGACCCAGGTTGCCTCTGGGGTTCTGCTTCGAGAACTCTTCATGTTCAAGCTTCGGTCTCTCAATGGTGATGACTGACACCATTGGGTTGCTACCCCAAAGACTAGACATGTTAGGATGATATGGATTAAAATCCACGTCATCCCCTAGACTCAAGTATAAATGATCCAATGATGCAGTGAGTAAATCATCATGTCCCTGAATCTGCAATCCCAATCCGAACCTATCAGTTGCCAACTGATAACGTAGTTCAAGAGGGGTTCTTCATCCTTGTTCAAAAATACCAAGGTCGTATCCATGCCAATGATAGAGCTCAAAAATGTGCATGGCATACTTTGGGTTGGACAAGTACCGAACGTTCACCGTGAACTATTCGTCATCATCCACCTCCATGGGCGCTCATGTTGGAACTTGATCCAACCCAGCATAGATGAAGTTTGTTTGGTTGGGTGGCTCACCCAATGGTACTATGGATCCAACTGGATATCGATGGGCCTTCGATCAGCCCATGTCTCGTGTAGTCTCTAAAATAGGACCAAAGGTCACATTTTGCACAAGATACTCACCCAAACCTGTACTGGCTAGGTGAACAGTCACCCATGGTGTGGATGACCCTATTGATGATGTAGGAGAAGCAGGTTGAGGTGCCTCCTCGACTTGATCCTGGGCTTCCTCCACCTCCATGGGAGTGGTAGCCTCAGTGATGACTGGTTTGGGCGTGTTCTTTGCTTCTTTCCTGCCCAATTTTACCTTTAATTTCTTATCATCCCGATGCATTGCTGATGCACTCGATCTCAGAGAAGTTGTAGTGGTATGTTCAGATCTATTTGATATAGATATCGATGGTTGAACATGCACCACCTGTTTACCTCTTGGAACCCTTATCGATGATGTGGGTCGTATGTCCAAGTGCATTGATGGGAGTACGAAGCCCCCTGGAAAATCTGCTAAGTTCACGAACTTGAATGGTTCTTCATCTGATGAAACCATGTGAACTTGTCCCTCGTGTATATACTTGACACACTGATGCAATATCGAGGGAACACAATGCATTTCATGAATCCAAGGCCTCCCTAGTAGGATGTTATACTACAAAGCACCCTCTATCACGTGACACATTACGGGAATGGTCTTCAGTCCCACCTGAATAGGTAGGACAATCATGCCAATCGTAGAGCATAGTGCATCGTTAAACGCTCTCAATGTAAAGGTGGTTGGTACGATGAGTGATTTAGGCAATTTCAAATGGTACAATGCCTTAGTCATGATTATATTGATCGACGAACCAGTGTCAATCAAGACCCTTTTGAACGGCACATGGTTAACACATGCAATGATATGTAGTGGCGGGTCAGCCATGCTTGCAGAAACCATTTTCACTTCATGATCATAGAATTGGATCATTGGTTCCTGGCACTATTGTACGTGCCCCACGAAGTTCGTGAATGCCTGTGCATCCTGGGACTGTACCTCAATGGACCTCAGAATGTCCATAAGAGTCTCCATGTGCCTAGGGGACTACTGTATAAGCTCATATATCGACAACTTCACAGGAGTCATCTACAAGTTTTGAACCAGCCTGCTCCTAATGGTCACCACCGGTCTCGTTGGTGGGCCTGGAATATTTTGTGCCTGCCACTGTTGGGGCGTGGCTTGTATTTGAATGGGGGCCCAAGGTTGATTCGGTTGTTCGTACTTCCCATGTCTGGTAATGACATTGACCATGTCGATGAACCCCTGGGTAGGTGGTTCGACTCGCACTTGATTGACGTGGCCAGTGTGGTTACGGGGCACCTCATGGTTTGGTAATGGATTTTTAAAAATCCCCATGTTTTGGTTGTCCGGTGCCTAGGGATTTCCTGGTACCACAAGCTCTCCCTTTTCTATCATATTTTGCACAATATGTTTGAAATACCAACATACCTCGATGTCATGGCCTTTCGCTCTATGAAATATGCAAAACAGATCTTCCTGATAGTCTTTGGGCTTGGGCTGATTAGGATCAACCATCTTGACTTCGGGTAATCTTATTGCCTTGGCCTCGTAGAGCTGACAAAAAATTGATGTCAATGATTCCATCAATGGCGTAAATATGCGAGGTGGGCGTTGCTCTTTGTTCTTGCCCTTGTAGTTATTCTTGCATTGGTCGTATTGCACAGGAGGAGGATGGGCTTGATAATTCTATTTCTTTTGCCCCTTATCCTCATTTTGGAGATTTAGTACCACCCGATTCACATGGGCCTGCTTGCCTTGTTGCTTTGAGGTACTCTTCTTATATCCCTCTTTCCTGGTTTTGAGCTTCAAGTTGCCTTCCTGCACCTTGATGTCCTCAATTACCTTGGCTTGCACCAAAGCTTCTTCGAATGTAGCATACTACTGTAGCTGCAATAATAGCGAGATGTGCTTGGCACAACTCTTTGTAAACATTCGGGTTAATTCTATGGCAGGAATCAGGAATGGCAACTTTGCCATTAATCTCCTCCATCTCTTCCCGTATTGTTCTATTGGCTCGTCGTCGTACTGAGCTAGCGCAGCCAAATCAGAAAGGTTGGCCTATTTCTTGATGCCAAAGGAATAGCATTCAAGAAAGGCATAAGCTAATTGCTCAAAATTTGTTATGCTATGTTTCTTTAGCTGATTGAACCACTCTCGGGCTGGACCAGAGAGTGTCGTGACAAACGTATGCAATAACAATGCATCATTGTTCTCTATCTGGAAGCAAGCATCCAGAAAGCTCGTGACATGTTCTTGTGCCTCTTCATCACCCTTGAATTTTTCCAACCTGGGCATCTCAAAATGCTCAGGGTATGGGGGCGTAGGCACCGAGGGATCTAAAGGTTCATTGTGAATTTTCCTCAGTGTCAGCTTTTGGACAACCATGCCTTGTTTCTCAATTGCTTTGACCTTCTCGGCCAAAGCTTTGTAAGCCTCAGAAGAGAGAAAGTCCTCCTCCCTAAGTCAGCATGGAGGTGGTCTAGGAGGTACAATCTTCTTCTGTCGAGGTGGAGGGCATTGCTCTTCCTCCTCCTCAGCTCGAGAACTCTCAGGATATTCCTGGTTGTATCTGTTCCCCTCTTGTTCCTCATAATGTTGTTGCCTCTGATTGTCGACCGAAGGTGGTCGCTCTCTCTGATGGGCAGTGATATGAGTGTGAACGCTTACGCGCTCATGGTGCATGTCGGCTTGCGAAAGAGCCTTCCTGTGCACCTGCTCTCTATGCTCATCCTGAGAATATAGGCCAGCCCTAGCCAACCTATCTTCCTACTCTACATGCTCCTTCTGGACGAGGATGCACTCCTCGTGCAAGCGCTGCTCATACAACCTCTGTCTAGTAAGCCTCTATGCCTGAAGATCTTCATCTTCAATGATGTGCCTCTCTAGGCGAGCATCCTCCAATTGATCTTGGAGGAGTTGGCATTTTTGTTCAGAGGCCAGTCGATATGATCTTTCGACCTGGTCAGCCGTAGGAGGCCTTTGGTATGCTTGCTCTGTACGAGCGACCTTGTGGGTTTTGTACCCATCGAACTGATGTGTTGTGCCTTTGCCTCTATCTATGAAGATGGCATCGGCATCATGTTGTGTCCTATGTTGCATGCCACCATGCGTGGATGGTGGATGTGAGACATGAGGGTGCTTAGAAGCCTCTCCATGCTCTCTAGTAGTTCTAATGGTGCTCTCGCTACGCTCACTTGGAGCACGAGTGGGTGGAGCTGAAGGCTTGCAGCCTAGTTGCTCTAACACACTACCTAGACCATCTAGTTGTCTAGACCTCCACCTCTCATGGGGTGGTGTTCCATTAGCTCCCACCTTCGATATATCGATGGTGATCTTGCATGCTATAGTACGCATGGGAGTATGGGTAGACTTGCGCTCAATAGGGAGCCCATCTACTTGCCCTTGAATGGGCAGATCTCTATTCCTTCTATACTCAGAAGGTGGGGGTATAGTACACCCTATAGACTTAGTGCGAATGGGTACCAATCTGGTCCCCTGCATGACATACTCTTTGGTCGATCCCATGGATGCACGTGCAATGCGGTCTTGGTAATGGCTTTCGAGTGGAGCACCCTCAAGCTGAGAAGCTCCATGCTCTAATCTATGTCTAGTAGAATGCACTGATGCTAGTCTATCAGGGGTATGCTCAATGGGATCCCCTCGTGTCGAGTTGTCTCCTCTAATGCTCGCCAAACGACGTTCGGTTTGCTCATGTGGTTGAGGACTAGACACGTGTATTTGTGAATCGGTTGGGGCTTGGTCATTGGCTTCAGGCTTGCACCTTTGCCGACCACCCCGTGTATCCACCATAGTGTACCTAACATCTAGATGTATCTTTTATTATCAAACAAGGTATACAATGATGCTTATCTTATTTTTAAATTTTAAAATGAGCCCTAAACTATTTGATGTTGTTTCAAAATGTATTGTATCAGTATGAGAAACTCTCGCATGTTTTGCAAAATTGTTGGATTTTATTCTCAGTTTAATTGGCTTTCACCTATACACTCGTAGCTCGATAACTTGGCGATGAACTCCAAGTCATGTAATCCAACCTATAATGTGTGGTAATGAAGCCCACACACTATGCTAATTGAATCAATATTTGTAATATAGCATAAAGGAGATCATTAGACAAATAATGCATGGATCAGATAACAAAATAGATGCATAAAGGTGCATAAAAGATCCACAAATGTCCTAATTAATGCAAAGCATAAACTATCTATTCTAAGCTAATTCCCATGGTCAGAATTCTTCTAAACTACAATTAAACCTAAGAAATGATTAATCTAACCTATTTAACCGAACAAAAATGAAAAGAGTAAGGTGATATGTCACCTATTGCAAATCGTAGCTCTAGTGAGCGGTCTACACTGTGAATCGTAGCTGACAACCACGATTTGACCTTTGATATCTTTACCCTCAAAATCAGGAGTAGTGGGTTTGATCTCCTTGTCCAAATTGATGTTCAAGGGTCACCTTCGTTGTCCTCAGACAAATTTTATGATCAATTCAATGTGAAGGGTCTTCGTTTGCCCGAATTTGTGCTTCTTGACTCTCCTAAGCACCTAGGGCATCCATAATGCAATTCATCATGAATGTTGGCAAAAGGGTTGGGGATTAAGTGCAATAGCTCTATCTCTTAGTATACTCAATTTGAGTGTACAATTCACCAGGGCTTCGCTACTCAAATCTTCAATGCTTGTTTTTTTATTCTCCCCATTTGGAGGGGGTATTTATAGCATGCCCCTAGGGCTAGGTGTGGCTTCATGGAGAAGCTAAGACCAAGAAGGGTGGTTAGGACAGTTAGGATGGAAGCCTCTGGAATATTTCATCCTTCAACTGCCTTCTTCTAGATCTTTTGGCCGTTCCAAACAATTTGGCTCGAATGGAATGCCTAACTAAACTTCAATTAAGACCACAAATCATAGTTGCAGTCTAGACTATAGACCGTAGGTGTCAACCATGGTTTAGACTGGAGACTGCAGGTTTGGGCTGTGGTTCAGACTGATTAGGCCAAAATGCCTAAATTAAGTGGTTAGAACCACAACTCTATCTTGGAGTCTATCCAAGATCCTCCATATGGTCTTGTAGCATGTCCATATGAGTAGTCGCCCTCGACATGACGTGTTTTAGGTGTCTACACCATGTCTTTCAAAAAATGGAATTTTGCTCACTTATCATTGTATTCTATGTATCAAAAATGGTTTTTATCTAGGTTGAAGCTTGACCTAATGGAAGATGATATCAATTTTCATTAAGTATTAAATGGATATTTAAAGATTCTTATATTTAATTATGCTAGTAATCCTTCAATGAAATGATCAACATCTTGATAAGCCAAAAAAATTCTAACTAAAAAATTAATCTCCCTCATTATCAAAATGGGTTTTAGCAACACCATTATCATGATTTCTAGTAGCCTTTGGACTTACACGTATTTTTTAGCATTAAATTATAGGTTTCTGCTATTATTTCAAGTCCTTGATTTCTTATTATAATTCCTCTTGAAACTAGTAGCTATCAAATTGGATTAGGTATAATCTTACTTCAAACAAAAATGTGGAGTTATAATTGCAAGGATCAAATTTGCAATATTATTGTAGGAACTAGTTACTATGTGGAACAATAAGTCTTGATCCTTTTTGATAGAAACAAAATCATCTTAAAAACATTAATATTATACATGTTCTTGATGGCATCATGAATATTTTCAAGTATTTTAACAATAATCCTAGTAATTATTGTCAAACCATTGAACTCACATAATTAAGTAAATGAGATTTGGTAATAGAGATCCATATTAACTTCTAGTAATATACAAATATTTTTAAAAATAATACTTAAAATAAAATAAAATAAAAATATCATACATCTTTGAAGTTTCTTCTCTGTACAAAGTATAAACTATTATAGCCTTATGATAATATCTATTAAAATATATTATTTTTATAGAATTTTTTCCCTAGGTGTCACGTGATTTATTATCAATAATAATTATTTAAAATCTCATGGGATTTAATGATACTTAATGTCATATCATATTTATTTTTTCTTTGTTCATAAAATAAAAGTGCATGTACATCATAAGCCTCCTTAACTTAGAGGTATAATCATTGAAATCATAAATGTTATAGACCTTTAAGAACTATAAAATTATTCAAAAGTATCCACAAGCACCAAACATGTGTAATAATTTAAAAAACAAACCCACAATGCTTACAAAAACCTTTTGAAATAAATCTAAATAGGTATGGACTATTAATTTAAAAATAAAATATAGGTAGGATCTATACTTTGCTTTGAAGGATATCATATGCAGAAAAGACCCTTTTTAAACCCAAAAGACATCATAGGATAAACAACTTACAAAGAGTAAAGAGAGCATAGAGTGAATATAAACATTATAACTCTAATTCTTATCATAAGGATTAACATTATCCAACTCATGAATAAATCCAATCATCAATGCATGTAGTATAAAATATCCTTCTCTTCCTATATATCCTTTAAGGTTATTTTAATACTATAGCTACCATTATTTGCATGACTATGCCTAGCAAATCATCATGCATTATATTAGACATAAAGATACCAATATTGATATGTAGTCCATTTATAATAATATCTCAAAAGCTACTATGCATCTCAATTCCCACCTGGTTATATAGGCTACCATGCAACTCTTCAATGAATTTATCCTTATATGTAATCACCAATTTAGGGTACCCATGTGTCGTCTTTACCTATTTCAAACTAGTGTATTTCTTATAATACATATGCACACATCTCGTAAAGGTCAAATATTCTCCCTCTATAGTCATTGTCCCTTGGTACATCATTGCATTTCTATTGGAAGTATTGGTCTATAGCCATCATCACACAAATATTATATTGTAAGTGATACTTGATAATTCAAGCTTAGTTGGATGAACTCCTCAAAGATTTATTCTATAGCCACAAGACTAATGTATTCATTTATCAAAACTAACATGTCATCCCTAAAATTCATATTCGCCAATGACAAAGCATGTTTCTTTATTTGTAGTGTCTTTTGATTCACTAAGGTACTCCTCATACTTGGTAGTATATTGAGATGATTCTACTTCCATATTAACACCATCTTCTATCTCCTATTTATATAGATCATAATACTGATAGCTCTCCTTGTCCTTAAAATTAACATTATATTTGGAATAACATAAAAGGATTAGTTTTATCTTCTTCCTCCATATCCTCCATAGTCAAGAAGGATCCTTCCATAATAATGTTTCCTAAAACTAAGTAATTGGGAATGCCTACACTACTCATTACATATTTACACCAATCTTCAATAAATCCAAAATTCTAAAAATAAAAATTGTCCACAAAATCTAATTTAAATGGTCATATACCTTACTCGTATCTAATTTTATAACCATTCTTTATCACTTGTTCTTATTTGTAGAAGACCAATATATGTAAGATTATTACTTTATCTACTATATGCCTCACTAAAATATATACTCCTTGCTCTTTTGGAATAATTATGGGGATAATCTTGGCAAGGCGATTCATTATAAATTTTGCTATTACCTTGTAAATATTCTTACAAAATAAGACTAAGTAAAACAAGTAAAAAATAATTTAACTCTCACCTTTTATAATTATAACCAGGAAATGGTAATGAGATCCTTCTATATAGATCTAGAGCTCCTATACTCAGATATAACAAATAGGTCTTCATTTATAACATCCCAAAAAAATATGAAAGAATCTAGGGGGAAAGCCATTCATCCTTGGACTTGTATTCGTTCTCAAACCAAAATTTATCATCTTAAGTTGACCTTCACTAAATTCACTCATTAAGAATATATTGTGTTCTTAATATGCTAAAGGGAAAATATATTCAAGAATAACATCCTATACCCACTCAAAATCCTTGTCTTTCTCATATGGAATTTCCTCAAAATATTGCACTAACTTTATTCTAATCTTTGATGGCTTAGTTAGTTTCTTCCCATATTCAAGTGTGATACTTGAGATATTATTGAAATTTAAGTGATCTAACGTAATATTATGAAAAATTGTGTTCTTATCACCTTTATGATTCTAGATTGTTCTAGATTTTTATTTCTAGAATATGTATTCCTACATCAAAAATACCTTTAATTGCATTTGCAAGTCCCACTTGATTGCCTCCTCCTTAATTATGCCTATACACTAGGCTATTCATGTATCTTTTTATTCTCTCTCTAGATTTATAAATTTTGTTAAAAATTTTCTAAATTTTATTATGTTTTAGATGTCTTTATCTTTTGGACAAGGTCGAACATAACATATCCCTTTTCTTTTATGGATTATCTTCACCATCATTTCATATGCATCCTATATGAGCATTATTTCATATTGCATATGGTCTCATGGACATCAAAAACTACTATACCTTTACTTTTACATTTGCTTTCTTACATCTAACAATTAAGGGGTGTAAACAATTATAAAGAACGAACAAAATCCATATTATATGTAGTGGAATAAAACTTTGGTCCACTCTCTTTGTTGTTCCAAAATTATAATTACAACTTTCCTTTGTTCCAAAGAACAACTAAAACCTTTAAGAAGCCTTTTGCCTTGGTGCTATGCCATAGAGGTCCCTTATAAATCATATAGCCTAATCCTTGAAATTTATATTCTCAATTTTTATTTCTTCCATCTACACCATTTCCAATTTCTTCCTTGCAATCCAATCTGATAAAACCCTTCTCGTTTTTAAGCATTCATGTCTTGCATTATCCATGTAATGAATTTAATTCATTCCATATAATAAATTTTATTACTTTAAAATTTTCCTAGCCTTTTCATAAACTCATCCACATGTAGCTATGACCTTGATTTTATTAAAATATCACATTCACACTTCTTCCTTTATCTTTCTTCTTCCTTTATAATCATCTTCTTCCTCTGTCTTTATTTTTCCTTTATAAAAACCTTCCTTGTTTGGTTTTTGTTGTCTCTTCTAAATAAAGGCTTGTAAATTCATACTATTGTTTATGTTATAAAGCCATCATCCCTAATCTGTAACAAATCGTTTATCTTTTATTATTTTTAATATTGAAAATGTTGATATTTTAAAAAACTATGCTATCCTAACCTAGTGTTAAGGGGTTACATGCATTCTAGAGGAACATAATCATAAGTCAATGGCAAATTTGTCTAATTAAAAGGGGGGAAAATATTGGAAATTTGAGCAAGTTTTGTTGTCATTGATGTCAAGAGGTTTGATGTCCAGTTTTGTCATCATTAATGTCAAAAGGTTGATTCTCCAAAAAGCAAGGAAGTTGTTAAAAGAAGGAAAGGGTATAATATTTATTTTAAATATTATATGCCTAAAGAGGCCTAAAAGGTAGAAGACCCAAGAAAAGGGAAGCAAGTTTAAAAAGAAATAATAATATTATAATATTTAATATTATAATATTTGGGCAAAAGGAAGAGGTGAACAATAACGAGGTCCAAGGAATCATTAAAAAATATATCTCCGACAAGACCCATTGAGCAGATTATAAAGGTTTTAATTTAATTTATTTAAATTAAAATATTTTAACCTAAGGTTAAAATTTTAATTTAAATAATTAAATGGCGCCAAGGTTTTAAGGTTTTAATTCGAATTCGAAATTTGAAATTAAAAAGGGCCGACGTGTTTCAATGCAAGGGAAGAGTATTAATAGGAAATACTTTTCATTTCCTAAAGTCTAATGCGATATTCGAATGCCTATGAAAATTGTAATTCGTGCGCTCTATTTTGACGAAGAGAAGAAGCACGTGAGGTTTTTAAATAAAGGAAGGTAGACTTATGCTTAAGTTTGTTTGGCGTGACTGAAATATTCCATAGTGCTGAGTAGCGCAGATGGTGGTCGAAGGCTGGCTAAGATGCTTGTAAGGAGCAGGTCGTGGTTTCGAATCCCATGCGTTCACTTTTGTTGAAGAAGGGAAGCATTTTGTTTTCGTCGAAGATTGTGTGGCAGCATTAGTAGGAGAGCGTGGACCTTTGGTTCACGTGTGGGCATGTAGCCTAGGTGGTAGCTTAGCCTTGGGCTAAGGCACTACGATGGCTTTGGTCACGGGTTCGAGTTTGGGTACAGTCGAAGATCGTGCACAATATTTTGGTGTCGTGGGCCAACATATAAGGTATGCAATTTTTAATTTAAATCTTGCCAAAGTTTGGAATGCGCAAAGGTTTTTGGGGCCACGTGATAATTAAAAGGCATGTGTGGAATGTATAGGGAGTCATAAGGGTTGTTGAATAATATTTTATTTTGGTGCTTGAAAATAAATAAAAATATTGGAGATTATAAGGTGTTAACAAAGGAACTTTATTTTTATGTGTTGAATATTATTTTGAGAGGATTGGAGATTATAAGGTGTTAACAAAGGAACTTTATTTTTATGTGATGAATGTTATTTTGAGAGTATTGGAGATAATAAGGTGTATTTGAGATTTGATATTTTATTGTATTTCTTGAATGGTGAAATAATTATTGAGGAGAATATTTGTGTGGAGATTTTGAGATAGACTATTGCTATCTAATCTAGAAATTGGCAAAGAGGTTTTGTTGTGAGTAAAACAGGTTTTGAAGATATATCTCCATCAAAGAAAAAAGGTATGGGCACACTATATTTTGTTTAGAGTGTTTGAAATGAATGTATGAAATATAAGGTGGAGTGAAAAGGATTGATAAGTATTGTTGGAAATGTGTGAGCAAGTTTAAGTGCATCTTGTTGATGGATGATTTGATTTGATTGAGAAATATTTGAGTTAGGGTTTGAGACCCACATTGTGCTTTTTGTTTGAAGAAGTTTGAAAACACTTGTTTAGGGTTTGTGAGCAAGTTGTGTTTCATTGATTGAATGATTGAGTGAAATTCTTGAGCATTGGATTTGAGTGATATTGAAAGTGAATGTGCAAACATTAGAAACCAGATTTGTGAAAGTGATAGACTTAATGATTGAGTAGAACATATTGAGTTTTTGATAGAGTACATCATTCTCTATATGTTCCAGAGGTTAAACGAATTCTGAATAGAATATGTCTAAACTACTTCAAGTTAAAGGAATTACTTTGAATATTAGACAAAGCAATTGATAGCATTGTGTGCAAGATTTGAGATTGATTGAGCATATCTTGTGAGTTATTTTGAGCATGTAGTATTTGAGAAGTATTTGAGTAAGCTTTTGTGAAAGCTTAAAGGATAGAGTTAGGTAAGCTTCTTGGTGAAGAGCTTATTTTTGGAAGTTTGACTTAGATTGAGGCAAGTTTTTGTGAAGACTTGTAGGTAGATTTGAGGTAAGTCTTGGTGAAGACTTGAGAGCAGATTGAGCAAGTTCTTGAGAGGACTTGAAGGTAGATTTGAGGTAAGTCTTGGTGAAGACTTGTAGAGTATATTTGAGGCAAGTCTTGAGAAGACTTGAAGGTAGATTTGAGGTAAGTCTTTGTGAAGACTTGAGAGCAGAGTTGATTGATTTATTTGTTCAAGATTTGTGTTAAGGCTTGGGGTAGATCTAAGCAGAGTTGATTGGTGATTTGATCAAGCTTTGTGTTAAGGCTTGAGGATAGATTTGAGGATAGAGTTTGGTGTAGATTTGAGAGTAGATTTGTGCTAGACCTGAGATAGAGTTAGAGAAGATTTGTACTAGATCGAGGATAATGTTTAGTGTAGATTTGAGATAGATATTGAGCAGAGTTGAGAATAATATTTGGAGGTGATAGAGCAGAGGATAATAGTCTCTAGTGGATAGAGATCCATTAGCTAGGGTAGTGAGGATAGAGGTCTTCTGAGTGAGGATAGAGGTCTTCTATGGAGAGAGATCCACAAGCCAATGTAGTGGGGGAATAGTCTTCTAGAAGAGCACCAACTAGAGCAGAGGAGAAAGAGTTCTCCTATGGATAGAGTTCCATGAACCAGAGCAAGGGGAAAGAGTTCTCCTATGGAGTGTGATCCATGAACCAGCTAGGAAGATAGAGTTCTTCTATGGAGAGAGATCCACAAACCAGTTGAGGAGATAGAGGTCTCTTGGATCAAGTTCCACGAACCAGAGAAAAGGGGAAAGAGTTCTCCTATGGAGAGAGATCCACAAATCAGAGCATTAGGGGATTGGTGTCTCCTTTGGATAGAGGTCCATAAACATTGTAATAGGGAAGTGATTCCCAAGAGATTTGTTGAGAAAATTTTAGTGAAATATTTTCTCTATGGAGTAGCCCACATTGGGTGAACCACGTTAAATTGGTGTCTCTATTGTGTGTGATGATTTATGCATTGCTTTGATTACTATTATTGATATTTCCATTGATTATATTGGATAATATTGGGAAAGAAAAGTAAAATTTGGTCTTATACTATTCACCCCCCTCTCAGTATAAGCTTGTGTTCTTCAATTGGTATCAGAGTGGGTTCCTTCAAAAGAGTTTAACAACTTGAAGGAAAAGTATACAGGAACACAGATGGCATCTCAGAGTGGATCTTCAAAAAATAAGGCACCATTGTTCGATGGGAACAATTATGCATTTTGGAGTGTAAGAATGAATATTTACCTAATGGCACAAGGAAATGAGACATGGCAAGTAGTTGAGGATGGGTACACACCGCTAGCTACTCCTCCTATAGATAAAGATGGTAAGCTCTTACATCTGAATAATTCAAAGGCAATGAATGCAATCTTAAGTGGTTTACGTGAAGCAGAGTTTGTAAAAGTTATGCATTGCACATCAACAAAAGAGATTTGGGAAAAGTTGAAGAAAACATATGAGGGAGACAAAAAGGTCAAGATGGAAAAATTGCAAAATCACAAGAAAACATTTGAAGACTTGAAGATGAAGGATGAGGAAGACATTGCTACATACTTACTTCATGTGGATGAAGTTGTTAACTCCATGCAAGGACTTGGGTTTAAAGTTGAAGAATCAGATGTTTGTCAAAAGGTTTTAAGGTCACTCCCTATGAGGTATAGTGAAAAGGTTTCAGCCATAGAAGAAACAAGAGATATTGAAACTTTGACTAGGGATGAGTTACATGGAACTCTCACAACTTTTGAGATGAGAATAGGAAAGGATCCTATCCCCAAGAAAGAAGCAACCTTCAAAGTAGCAAAGAAGACAAAGGATAAGAAGTCAGATTCAAGTGATGAGTCATCCAGTGATGAAGAAGTAAACTATGGTAGAAGGAACAAGGACTCAAGAAAGCACAAAGGTACAAAAATAGTTAAGTGTTTCAATTGTGGTAAATATGGTCACTATGCATCTAACTATCTAGAAGATGGAAGTAGCAGTGGTGAAGAGAAACAGGATCATAAGAACAGGGAAGCAAGAAAATCTAGGTATCAAAAGAAAAATAGGTATGGACAAAACAAGCATGAAAAGAAGTTTTTCCAGAGGCATAAGAAGAGTTTTTATGCAGATAAGACAGGCAAGAGTTCAAGTGATAGTGATGGAAGATCCTCAGATAATGAAGAAGAAGAAATTCTATTATTGGCAATAGAAGAAGAAGATTTGAAGAAGTTCTTCTTTTTAGGAATGTTTTATTGAAGAAGAGTATGAAGATGCTCTTGAAGATAATAGAGGAAGAATCATAAAATGAAGGAGTAATTGATATAGAAGGTGAACTTATTTTTACTCTTAAGGAATTAAGAAAGGTTAGAAAGCAGAATTCAAGACTCAAGGTTCAATTTCAAGAAGATGAGAAAATAAAAACAAATCTTATACAAGATCTCAATGACTAAACTCAATATTGAAGATAAAAAAGGTATTTAAAGAAACATATTAAAATTAGAGGTAAAAGAGTTAGAATGTGAAATATTAGAGCATGAAGTAGCATTCACTAAGGAAAGGAAGTGAAAGAGTCTAAAGATAAGATACATAAGTTTGGGAAAAGCTCAAAAACCTTGGATAATATTATCAGTGTACAAAGATCTTCATCAAACAAGACAAGACTTGGTTTTGAAGAAGGACAAAGAGAACAAGGAGAGGAGTCAAGCTCAAGCTCCAAAGAAGAAGAAGCTTCAGAAGAAGAGAGTGAAGGAGAAAGTGAGACTTATGAGGATAAGTTGAAAAATAGAAGGTTCACCAAGGAAGGAAACAATGCACAAATGAGGAACAGAGAACATCACAGGGAAGAAAGGACTAAGAGACCAATGGGTTCAAGGAAATATTTCTTCAAAGGACGTTGCTTCTCATGTCACAGGTTTGGTCACAAGGCTATGCAATGCAGGACACATGAAAAGAAGGAATATGGTTTCACCAAGAGAAATTTTAGAAATGGGTATCTCTTTCAAGGGTATTGTTACTCTTGTAATCAGTTTGGTCATAAAGCAATTCATTGCAGGGTTCATGATAGGAATGGATATGGCTTCACCAGGAGGAACTTCAAGATATTTGCACCTTCAAGGAACCACAACATTAAGTGTTATAAGTGCAATAATGTTGGGCATATGGCTAAGTGGTGTAGAACAGAATTTCCAGAGACAAGCAGGAACAAGGATACTCAAAAGAATCAGAAGGATCAGTTGAGGAAGAAGGTGGACAAAGAAAAAGAGCATTGTATGCTGGGAGTAGAGATACTCCCACCCCAAAATTAACCACCTCAAGGAGAGGAGGTGGGGAGGGGGCTGAGCTAAGAGTCTTATCTTTAGCCCCAAAGGTGTCCCTTTGCCATTGATGTCAAAGGGGGAGAGATTTGAGTTAGGGGAGAGAATTGGAGAAATTTCTCAGGGGGAGCAGAACTGAAAAAGGTAAAAGGAATGCTTAAAGAAAAAGGGTTGCCATCAATGACAAAGGGGGAGATTATTGGAAATTTGAGCAAGTTTTGTTGTCATTGATGTCAAGAGGTTTGATGTCCAGTTTTGTCATCATTAATGTCAAAAGGTTGATTCTCCAAAAAGCAAGGAAGTTGTTAAAAGAAGAAAGGATATAATATTTATTTTAAATATTATATGCCTAAAGAGGCCTAAAAGGTAGAAGACCCAAGGAAAGGGAAGCAAGTTTAAAAAGAAATCATAATATTATAATATTATAATATTTGGGCAAAAGGAAGAGGTGAAAAATAACAGGGTCCAAGGAATCATTAAAAAATATATCTCCGACAAGACCCATTGAGCAGATTATAAAGGTTTTAATTTAATTTATTTAAATTAAAATATTTTAACCTAAGGTTAAAATTTTAATTTAAATAATTAAATAGTGCCAAGGTTTAAAGTTTAAATTCGAATTCAAAATTCAAAATTAAAAAGGGCCAACGTGTTTAATGCAAAGGATAAAGTATTAATAGGAAATACTTTTCATTTCCTAAAGTCTAATGGATATTCGAATGCCTATGCAAATTGTAATTTGTGCGCTCTATTTCGATGAAGAGAAGAAGCACATGAGGTTTTTAAATAAAGGAAGGTAAACTTATGCTTAAGTTTATTTGGTGCAAAACATTCCATAGCACTGAGTAGCATAGATGGTGGTCGAAGGTTGGCTAAGATGCTTGTAAGGAGCAGGTCATGGTTTTGAATCCCATGTGCATTTTGTAAAAGAAGAGAAGCATTTTATTTTCATCAATATTGTGTGGCAACATTAGTAGGAGAGCATGGACCTTTGGTTCACGTGTGGGCGTGTAGCCCAAGTGGAGCTTAGCCTTGGGCTAAGGCACTATGATAGCTTTGGTCACGAGTTCAAGTTTGGGCGTAGTCAAAGACGTGTGCAATATTTTGGTGACGTGGGCCAACATATAAGGTATGCAATTTTTAATTTAAATTTTGCCAAAGTTTGGAATGCGAAAGGTTTTTGAGGCCACGTGATAATTAAAAGGCATGTGTGGAATGTATAGGGAGTCATAAGGGTTGTTGAAATAATATTTTATTTTGGTGCTTGAAAATAAATAAAATATTGGAGATTATAAGGTGTTAACAAAGGAACTTTATTTTTATGTGTTGAATATTATTTTGAGAGGATTGGAGATTATAAGGTGTTAACAAAGGAACTTTATTTTTATGTGTTGAATGTTATTTTGAGAGTATTGGAGATAATAAGGTGTATTTGAGATTTGATATTTTATTGTATTTCTTGAATGGTGAAATAATTATTGAGGAGAATATTTGTGTGGAGATTTTGAGATAGATTGTTGCTATCTAACCTAGAAATTGGCAAGAAGGTTTTGTTGTGAGTAAAACAGGTTTTGAAGACATATCTCCATCAAAGAAAAAGGTATGGGCACACTATATTTTGTTTAGAGTGTTTGAAATGAATGTATGAAATAGAAGGTGGAGTGAAAAGGATTGATAAGTATTGTTGGAAATGTGTGAGCAAGTTTAAGTGCATCTTGTTGATGGATGATTTGAGTTGAGATAGAGATTGAGAAATATTTGAGTTAGGGTTTGAGACCCACATTGTGCTTTTTGTTTGAAGAAGTTTGAAAACACTTGTTTAGGGTTTGTGAGCAAGTTGTGTTTCATTGATTGAATGATTGAGTGAAATTCTTGAGCATTGGATTTGAGTGATATTGAAAGTGAATGTGCAAACATTAGAAACCAGATTTGTGAAAGCGATAGACTTAATGATTGAGTAGAACATATTGAGTTTTTGATAGAGTACATCATTCTCTATATGTTCCAGAGGTTAAACGAATTCTGAATAGAATATGTCTAAACTACTTCAAGTTAAAGGAATTACTTTGAAGATTAGACAAAGCAATTGATAGCATTGTGTGCAAGATTTGAGATTGATTGAGCATATCTTATGAGTTGTTTTGAGCATGTGTTTGAGATATATTTTTGAGTAAGCTTTAAGGAGATGTGAGCAAGTTCTTGTGAAAGCTTGTAGGTAGATTTGAGGTAAGTCTTGGTGAAGACTTGAGAGCAGATTGAGAAAGTTCTTGAGAGGACTTGAAGGTAGATTTGAGGTAAGTCTTGGTGAAGACTTGTAGAGCAGATTTGAGGTAAGTCTTTGTAAATTGAGGAGATTTGAGTAAGTCTTGTGAAGACTTGAGAGCAGAGTTGATTGATTGATTTGTTCAAGCTTTGTGTTAAGGCTTGGGGTAGATCTAAGAAGAGTTGATTTGTGATTTGATCAAGCTTTGTGTTAAGGCTTGAGGATAGAGTTTGGTGTAAATTTGAGAGTAGATTTGTGCTAGACCTGAGATAGAGTTAGAGCAGATTTGTACTAGATCAAGGATAGTGTTTAGTGCAGATTTGAGATAGAGTTGAGAGCAAGCTTTGGAGGTGATAGAGTAGAGGATAGTAGTCTCTAGTGGATAGAGATCCATTAGCTAGGTCAGTGAGGATAGAGGTCTTCTATGGAGAGAGATCCACAAGCCAGTGTAGTGGGGGCAGTAGTCTTCTAGAAGATCACCAACTAGAGCAGAGGAGAAAGAGTTCTCCTATGGATAGAGTTCCACGAACCAGAGCAAGGGGAAAGAGTTCTCCTATGGAGTGTGATCCATGAACCAGCTAGGAAGATAGAGTTCTTCTATGGAGAGAGATCCACAAACCAGTTGAGGAGATAGAGGTCTCCTGGATCAAGTTCCATGAACCAGAGAAAAGGGGAAAGAGTTCTCCTATGGAGAGAGATCCACAAATTAGAGCATTAGGGGATTGGTGTCTCCTTTGGATAGAGGTCCATAAACATTGTAATAGGGAAGTGATTCCCAAGAGATTTGTTGAGAAAATTTTAGTGAAATATTTTCTCCGTGGAGTAGCCCACATTGGGTGAACCACGTTAAATTGGTGTCTCTATTGTGTGTGATGATTTGTGCATTGCTTTGATTACTATTATTGATATTGCCATTGATTATATTGGATAATATTGGGAAAGAAAAGTAAAATTTGGTCTTATATTGTTCACCCCCCTCTCAGTATAAGCTTGTGTTCTTCACAAAAATTCTATAAAATTTGATAACAATATCATGTTTGAACTTTTTTTTACACTAAGTAGAGATATGTATTCATTTTTCAATGAGTAATGAAAAAAAGGATGAACAATGTTTAGATATTCAATTTAATCCATTGAATGTTTAGATAAGAATAAGCATCATCAAGATATTTGTTCAAGGTGAAAATTCAAATCATAATTCTCTGTTTGTAACATGAAAAAAGGACAATTGTGAAAGGTATTGGATTATTTCAAACAAATGACATGCAACCTGACTCTATGGGCGACTCAATTTTGAAATCAATGCCAAAGGATTATCCATTGAATATACACAATTGCTTTTTTTAATGAAGCACTAAAGTATATTCTATCCTTGGTTTAGAGGAGGTCTCTTCATTTCATTTCACCTTCAACTACCCATGTTTTTGACAAGGTTGTTGTAAATCACTAGAAGCTTCACCTGCAACATCACATTATTGGTGGGGGTTGCTTCTTGTTAAAATGATTGATTCCTTTAAAGGAAGTTTTATATAACATACTATCTATATAAAGCATTAATATACTTAGACATTGGTGATTGTGTTATATATTGATGATCTTCTCATCATAGATAGCTCACCCTATTTGATTTAGAATATGGTCATGACTTCATGATACTCTTGAGAAGATAGACTTGGGGATTTTACAATATTTCAATATGGAGGATTTCAAGTCTACTTAGAGTCCCTTTGCTTCTAGATTAAAGATCTAAGTATATTACACTACTCCTTTGGTAGATGCTACTTTATATCAATCCCTTGTGAAATATCTTCTTTACCTCATTCATACTCAACTAGATATTGTATTTGTCATGAGTTGTTCTAGGTATGTGTAGACACCTTAGAAAAATTTCTAGATAATGACCAAGTAGATCTTTCAATACATTAGAGGTACATATCAAATGTATATTCACTATTAAGTTGGTGCATGTATGATTTTGATAGGTATTTTAGATAGATTAGGCTAGTGATTTGGATCAATAGCACTCTACTACTAGGTTTTCCTTCTATCTTAGTTTTGTCCCTATTTATTGGTGTTATAGATATTTTTCCCATATTTTTTTAGTCTTATCTTTTGAAGGATTCTCTTAATTTTAGATCAAGAGGGTATTCCTTAATCATTCCCAATCACTCTTTGTTTTGATAATTAGAGCATCATTGAGCTTTCTTAGAATCTAGTGTTCCATAAACAAACCAAGCATGTTTATATTTATATGCACTATGTGTAATGACTTTATGCTTGTGGGATGCTTGATCTAGTTTTTGTATTATCACCAGATTAGGTAATAAATATCTTGACCTAGTTCATGCTTGAGGTTATGCACATGTGAAGGCATCTTGATGTACAAGAGTGTCCCTTAAGGGGGATGAATAATAAGGGTCTCTCTATATGAAGCTCACACAACTTAAGAGGATATGTTAGAATATGTGGTGGTTAAGCTTCACTTAAGGCCATCATAGACTTTTGTATTATACTCTTTGTATAATCCCTATGGGCCTTTGTACACCTTGTATAGGTAAATATTTTGTAATATTATACTATTAAACCTAAAGGTGGACTTTTTATCCTTAATATAAAGGTTTCTTGTTATTGGATATAAATACCCATTATTACTAACCATTTAATTATTTATTAGAGTGTAATTTCATTTTCTTTAGTAAGATACTTTGGTTTCTATGGACACCTTTTTACTTTGTGTGTTTTCTCTCTATGATTTATTTTTGTATATGTAGATAATATGGTGATTTAATTCATTTATATAATGTAGTGTGATATATAATAGGCCATAAGCTACTTTGGTCATTCATCCAACCCATCTTATCCACTCACCTACTAATACACCTAGGGCCTTTTGAAAGGCCAAGACACCTTGATTTTGACCTCTACTTATGCATTTGAAGTCCATGCTTTCTGATTCACTTCTAGGGAATGATCCACTAGAATTTTACTTCTAAATTTATCTAAGTCCTAGGTTAGAAATTTACTAATCAAGGGCAAAATAATTGCTCATTTCTAAAAAATAAAAAAACTACTAAGTGTCAAAGTAGTAAATCATTACTATTAAAACTAATGTCACTTCCTAAATGAGGGAATTATTATTTCCCTCTTGTATTAGTAAATTTTAAGCTCCATTTATCTAGTTAAACAACCATCAACAACACGATATCAAAATTTGATTTGTTTAGTTCTCTAGCCATCACTGACATGGTCCCCACTAACACATAAGCAAAAATGGTGTAGGTTAAAGCAACCTGAAAATAAACTACACAAGTGATCCCATACAAGACAAAAAATAAGGGTTCCAAGAAGCCCCAAAAATTTGAAGATATGTATTATGACCCATATAAAAAAGTGGTTGGGGGTGATTTAAGCACTCCCACGCAAAGGTAAGGAAATAAGATAATAGAAGGTATGAGATAGGGCCTGACATTGATTCTTGAAGCATAAAAAAAATCTAGATGTAAAAAATATCAAAAAAATTAGTTATACAATTTTGGTATGACTTGGAAATATTTGAACAGTGTGCAAAAATATATGATAAAGATCATTAAGTAGTTTTTTCTCAAGGTTGGGTTTAGACAACTGTATTCATCACTAAAGATGAAATAAAAAATGTTGAATGCAAAAGGTAATCTAATGCATTGGGTTACCTACAACCCTAATGTATAATTTTATTAATATAATAATTTCAATTATAATAGGTGGAGGGACTATCTAGCCACCTAACTAGAAAACCCATAGGATACACAAATCATAAATTATGATTAAAAATTGAGCACTTCAAGAATGATGTGCAAAGATTGTTAATAGGGTTGTTAATAGGGATTACAATTATGTGAGGCTAAATGATAGATAAATTGATTCAATAAGAACATATGGCCCTATTTCATGCTATGGAACATTACTCAGGATACTCATACATGATAGTCTATGCCAAGTATATATCTGACTAGATGAACAAGTAGATGAAAAATTTCAAATAGACGAATTAGTTTCACTACATCTCATATCTGGTTTGGTTAATCATGAACCAAAAAATCATTGGTTTTCAAAGATATAGATGGATCAAGAGGGTTAGACAACAAATCATTGGTAGTATTTTACTACACAAATTCACTCTACAAAGAAGGAAAAATATCTTATGATTTATACAATGTTGTGTACCATACAATAATGAAGGGCTTGAAGGAACAAGTGCCTAGTCTATTTGAGGAGTGTTATAGCCTATTTGGGTCTAAAAATCTACCTAATATAGATTTCTACCTAAGTTAACACAAGTATTTCATTAGAATTTTTAAATTCTCTAGAATGCATTATGAGTTGCTTGTATTCGTACCCAATTACTTGTTCAATATTCAATCCATATAACAATTAGACAATGTAGACCAATAATATTTCAAAGGGCATAAAAGTCCATCCTTTACAAGGAAAAAATAGGGGATGTCGATGTTTTATTAGTGAAAGGAGTATGACTAAGATTGGTCTTGTTGAAATAATTATTGGCTTATGACCCAAGAAACTCTTTTATGACTAAATTGGTATCTTGGGGCCTTAACAATTTTTATGCTTATGAAAATATACATAAGGTTGAGAAGGGATCTATGTTAGAAGAAAATACTACTCTGGTAAAACTAGAAGCCTCATATTGGTATAAGCATAAAATTCAATGATGACATGAACATACTCCCCCATGATATACCTTATATACCAATGCCAAGAAGAAAAGCAATTTTGACTTCAATCACAAAATTAACCATAAAAAAGAAGGGTGCTCAAATATTGGGGGTATACATCAAGGAAGATCTTGACATGGGAGGAGATGAGATATAGACAAGTACTTCAAAATTTCCTAGACGTTAAGGTCACTTTAGTGAAGTATTTTCTAGTGCATGGGATAGGGAACATAAAAAATGAGGGGCAAAGAGGAAACAAACAAAATATCACCCATCATAGTAGCCTAACATCATTCTCATAAATACCTCTTTAACATTGGTACTTATCAATAGTGTCATGCAGAAAATAGTTTATGAGTTCCTAGAAAATATTGAGATCAAAATAAAAGCGGTCCTAGTTGAAGGAACACCTAAGCTTGAGGAAGAAGAAATACCTAAATAAGGGATGACATAACAAATAATATCTCCAACCAAGTATGGATCCATCATGACAAAGATCATGACTTTGGAGGCTATAATAAATTTTGATCCCCTTCCTCCCCTCCTCATGTCACCTCTCCAACATCCACTTCTTATATCCCTACTTCTCAATTCCCCTCTATTTCTTCTATTTCCACTTTGTCAATTCTCTCTATTTCTTCTATTATGCTTTCATCTCCATCAACAAGTATAATTATCAAATCTCTTAAAGGTACAACACCTCCAATTTTTTGTTGAATAATCATCACCATAAGATCTCCAATCACCTTATTCCCATCATCCATGCCTATCATTGAAATCACAATCATGCATCCACTCATATCATACTCCATGAGTCCCCCACCATCTCCACTTCTATCTCCATTATCCATATGCCTATCATTGAAATCACAATCATGCATCCACTCATATCATACGCTATGAGTCCCCCACCATATCCACTTCTATCTCTATTATCCATATGTCTATCATTGAAATCACAATCATGCATCCACTCATATCATACTCCATGAGTCCCCCACCATCTCCACTTCTATCTCCATTATCCATGACAGTAATAAAAATTTTAGCTGAAATACCAATGTCAATAGTTCCAACAATTTCCATTACTACCTATGTTGCTCCACTAATTATGTCATCCCTTCCACCTTCATCACCACACATATTAACATAAAATTTTCCTCGAATGAAAATGATATCTCCAACATATGTTTTATTGTAGATAACCAAGTCTATACCACGCATAAATAACATGCTACTATAGGACTAAGTCAGACAATCTAGCAAGTAAAGAATAGCTTAGGGAAAAAGAAATAAAAGATGTAAATAGTTCCATGAAATAAAATAAAATAAAAATGAATTCATGAAGATGAAAAACTTGACTCCTACGACACCGATGGTTCTATGTTCTCAACTAATAGAGTCTAGAGTCTAGAAAGAAGATAATGATTATAGAGGTGCTACAAATATATTTAACTAATCCCATGGAAATAACAACTAATTACATCACCATGATGTTTGAGCTAGACTTGACTAAAATTAACCCTTTATGAGATGTTATAATTGGTAGGGCAATTACAACAAGGAGTAGCCATGAAATACACTAGGGTGGTGATAGAGGAAAAATCCGATAAGAAGCATACATAGGATAATGCTCACATAATGGTTTTAGTTTACAATAAAAAGTAACAACTTCAACAAGAAGTTAGGCCTTGGAAAAGGACACAACTAATAAAGACCAACTACACAAACAAATAAAAAATTAAAAAGTAATATTTTAGAACATCAGAAATAAATGAAGTAGCTAGAGGACCTTTAAATGTAGATTGCATAAGGGTAGGGTTAGCTCATACAACAACTAGAATAAGAGAAGAAAAATTAAAGCTATAATTAAAAAAGTGCAAATAGGTAGGAGAAGAATAAAAATATTGTCTATTTGAAAGAGGAGAATGAAAAAAAAGAAGAAGATATAAGTGAAAAATAAATGCACGTGGGTGTTCTCCCTCCCTAGGGAGGAGACCATCGATCCATTTTTTTCTACTCCCTCCTTGACTCCCAATCTGCAGATCCTTTACTCCGAATCTACAGATCCTTTATGGATTTTTGTCCTTTATGGATTCTTGACTCCCAATCTACAGATCCTTTACTCCCAATCTACAGATCCTTTATGGATTTTTGTCCTTTATGGATTTTTGTTTCCGTGGGATTTCATGCTTTGCCATTTCCTTTCTCCCATTTTAATTCTTACTGCTTTTCATCCAATTTTAATCCATTTATTTTGACTGCTTTTCATCCAATTTTATGGATCTAAATTTTGATTTCTTTAAAATCTCTAATACAAATTATAAATCTTTAATCATCATTAACTTCTATTTTATAAAAAATATAAATTTTTATGTTTAATAAATAAAATATTAATAAATAAATTCTTAATATTGTTAAAAAGATCATACAAGATCTAAAATTTTTATTTTGAAAGATATTTAAATTTCAAATATTCGAGGGAAAACCTATAATAAATTGAGGACAAACTATTATTTGTTGTTCATTTAACAGTATACCTTCACTATAAATATGATATATAAATTACTGGGATTGTATCTCTCAAAATATTTTACTTTCAAATATTTAAGGAAAAACCTATAGATAGGTAGGTAATCTATCTATGGAATATAATAAATTGAGGAAAAACTATTATTTGTGTTTACCTTCACTATAAATATAATATATAAATTATACAAGGATTGTATCTCTCATCTCTTACATAACATATTATCCTTCCAGGTTCCCAAGCATTCTAAAAAACGCAGGCATCCCAACTATGATTTTGTTGAGCCGCTATGCCGGCCTGGTGACAATATTAACCTTGTAAAACTAACATTAATACCTTGAAAACCTCCTGAACTCTTCTTTCTTGGCCCACCGCTATCATTCCCTTCTCTATTTTAAGACCAGAACACCTTGGAATTGTGTACTCCGTCATCTCCAACGTGGACATCTCAAATACACCTATTTATAAAACCCACTTTGTATACATACCTCACAGTCAAGAGGACAATTAAAAAGAAAACACACGATGGCCGCATTGGACGAATGCATCTGTCGACAAGTAAATTCACACTTAACAAATGAGATGTCTTTGTCGGAAACTGAATGGACTACACTCAGCTGTGGAAATGTGAAATCGGTTAAAATTGATTTTGCGCCATCTACCGCCCTTCCCCGTATCACCATTTCGCATGGCCATCTCTGAAAATTGTTCGCCCGTCATTTTTTCTTGAAACATTTACACCACTACAATGATGATAATAATAATTAAAAAAAAAACATATAATAATAATAATAGGCTCCAAAGCTGATATGTTGTCCGCTGATAGTTCCACTGTCCTTAATCTTCTTTCTATCTGCTCAATACCTGCCAGACGCGGCACCTTCCACCCGCTTCTTACTCTCAACGTCTCCAGTGCCGTCAACTGTTCGAAATTTTCTATTTTCTCCATTTTGTTGGGACCATCAATTTTTAAATCTTTCAAAGAAGTCAAATATGCAAAACTTGGCAGCTTTTCTAGCCTTGGGCACCCCTTCACTGTCAGGTGCTTGAGTGTCCTTGGAAGGGTTTCGATCTCCATTAACTCCTTATTGTACTTGATGTCAAGAGTTTCAAGGGTGTGACAATCTTCAGAAATTGATACTGTTGCAACCAATGTGTTTTCCAGAGTTATCTCCTTGAGACTGCACAATGAAGAAGCAGTGCCCGACCTGATAATTAACTCTCTGAGTGCGCAGGATCGAATGAACAATTTCCGAAGATTTGCAAGTTGCCCGAATGTATCCGGTAAAGATTTCACTCCTAAATTGACCATTTCTACCTCCTCTAAAAGATTGAGACGCCCCAGAGAGTCGGGGAAAGACTCCAATCTTTCACAGTTATAAATATGAAGCGTAATCATGCTGGACAAATTGCCAAAAGAAGGTGGCAAACATTCCAAGCTGGAACAGTTAACAATAAAAGTGTAGTCAAGCTGGACAAATTGCCAAAAGAGGCTGGTAAACATTCCAAGCTGGAACAGCCACTAATATGAAGTGTAGTCAAGTTAGACAAGTTGCCAAAAGAGGGTGGCGAAGATATCAAGTCTTTATAGGATACAATATAGACTTTACAGGATACAATATAGAGCTCACTCAAGCAGGAGAAATCACCAAAAGTAGTTGGCAAGCTTCTCAACACCTTGCTCCTTATCGTATGTTAAGGCTTGGTGTAGATCTAAGTAGAGTTGATTGATAATTTAATCAAGCTTTGTTTTAAGGCTTTGGGATAAATTTGAGATAGAGTTTGATACATATTTATGAGTAAAGTTAGAGCATATTTTTACTAGACTTGGGACAAAGTTTGGTGTAGATTTGAGAAAGAGTTGAGAGAAAGCTTTGGAGGTGATAAAGCAAAGAGGACAACAATATCCAGTGGATATATATCCATTAGCTAGTACAGTAGGGACAAACGTCTCCTATGGAGATATATCCATAAGCTAGAGCAGTGGGAGCAGAAGTATTCTAGAAGATCACCAACTAGAGCAAGGGGAAAGAGTTCTCCTGTGGATATAGATCCACAAACCAGAGCAAGAGGAAAGAGTTCTCCTATGGAGAGAGATCCACAAACTAAAGCAAAGGGAAAGAGTTCTCCTATGGATAGATATCCATGCACTAGAGCAAGAGGAAAGAGTTCTCCTATGGAGAAAGATTCATGAACCAGATCAAGGGAAAAGAGTTCTCCTGTGGAGTGTGATCCATGAACCAATTGGGAGATAGAGTTCTTCTATGGAGAGAGATCCATAAACCAGTTGAGGAGATAGAGTTCTCCTAGATCAAGTTCCACAAACCAAAGAAAATAGAAAAGAGTTCAATTGTGGAGAAAGATCCACAAATCAAAGCATAGGGGATTGGTGTCTCCTATGGACAATAGGTCCATAAATATTGTAATAGGAAATTGATTCCCAAGAAGATTTGTTGAGAAAATTTAGTAGAAATATTTTCTCCATGGAGTAGCCCACATTGGGTGAACCATGTTAAATTGGTGTCTCTCTTGTGTATAATGATTTGTGCATTGCTTTGATTACTACTACTGATATTGCCATTGATAATCTTGGATAATATTGTTTGGGAAAGAAAGGTAAAAGTTGGTCTTATACTGTTCACCCCCCTCTCAGTATAAGCTTGTGTTCTTCAATTCCTTTGTGTATTGTTAATGTTAGAAATAAAAATATATGTATTTAAAAAGTATATGGTATGTGCACTTGATATGTACATTTGTAGTTGTATTTTTGATGTATGTGTTTGAATGAAACCATTTCGAGTGGTTTGAATTAATCAATGACACGTTAACAATCACATCAACATATTAACCTAATATGCACCAAGCAAACATGCAATATGTATGGTGAATGCAAATCTAAATAAACATAGGTAGGAGATGCAAATGATGGTGTGAATATGTGTCAGACGACAATGCATGGTGATGCTAATGACTTAGTGATTGTATAGTTTGCTAATGATATAAAGAGAACAATGTTGTTTTGTGGAACTAGATGTGATGCTATATGTTCTATCTTCCACATTGTTTTGAATATGAGAAGAATTTTTAGAAATTCAAACAACATAGTTTGAAAAATTAAACTCATCTATTTGTCAACCAATATTTAATAGAAATATTGACAATCTTGACTAGGATTGAGCCTATCATGAACTAGTATGTGAAGTGGTATTTACTTATCTATTTTGAGGGAGTTTATACTAACTGAATGTAAACTTAGCCAATTTAAGCTAGCTCGTCCACAAGTGTGCATTGGTATGTATAAAAGAAGGTTGATAATGTGATAGACATGTCACCACTAATAAGGTATACTCTACTACTAGAAAAGAGTATATAGCCCTAGTGGAGGTTATCCCCATAGTCTATCAATATTTCTCCATTGTCAGTCAAGAATCTATAGCCTTAGTGGAGGCATCTAAAATACCTTAGGATACCAAGGATTCAAGATATTTGGTAATTTTTTTTCCTTTACTCGTTTGAGACTTTTGTACTTTTTTATTTTGCTTGCTTTTGCTTTTTTTGTAGCTTTTCCTTATCAATATCCTTAGGCTTGGATCATGTGAATTATAGGATGAGTAGGGGAATATTTGAAGTGCTTTTAGAATTTGACGATATTCGATAAACATTGATTGAATCAACTAGAAATGGCTGAATGACAAAAACATATTATTGTTTACCAAGTAACATGAAGAGAGGATTGGACATCACTATAATTTAGTTAACTAGTGTATATTTATCTCTTATTCTTTGTGTTTTTATGATTTTGGTATTGTAGTTGTTGTATGTAATATGGTGTGTGCATGTATATAATCTAATTGACATGAAAAAGTGATAAAGAGCAATGTAGTATAATGATATGCATGGTTATGTGACATGACAAAAATATTGTACATGGACCAATGTGTCATTGATTAAGTAAAATAAGAAGGATTTATTAACATGTATTTATACATCCAAAAGTTTGACCGAGTCAACACATTACGAGTTTTATTTTATGTATGTATGTATGTGATGATTCAATTGAATACCAATCGTTTTGTGGCCTCAACATGAACGAATAATTAATGAGAAGTTCAAATGTTTGCATAAAGAGAATATAGAGAGAGGAGAATATAGAATGAAGAGAGAAGGGGAAAAAATATAGAAATAAGGCAGAAGAAAGAGATAGAAAGAGAGAGATAGAGATAGGAACCAATAAAAGTGTGTAGCTACTCATGCATGACCATACAATAGTGATAGAAGAGCTAAAGAAGATTTTGAGGAAAACGGGTAGGAGAAAAAGACAAAGATTGAGAATGAAGGAAATGCAAGAAGAGTATGAGAGAGTTGAATTTAGAAGTGGAGAAAATTCATTTGGAATATGAGGAAGAAAGAATGGAAGCATGAAAAACTGCTTGGGACATCGTCGTTGGATGGTTTTTCTTGTGTTTTTATTTTATTTTTGTTATTGTTGTTATTGTTTTTGTATTTTTGTTGTTATTGTTTTTGTATTTTTGTTGTTTTTGTTTTGTATTTTTGTTGTTTTAGATGTTGAATGTACAATAACTTGAGTTGATTTGATGAGAAGGGTACTAGCGTCTTCCAAACATAAAATTTATTTTGAAAATATGACCAAAAGTAGTCTATAGATCCTAGCGATTGACTATATGAATAAATTGCTTCTCAAAGGGAGCAATGTCTATGCTAGGGGTATGAGAATTGTATTAGGGGCATGAGAATGTAAATATCTATGCTAAGAGCATATGAATGTAATGTCTATGCTAGGAGCATGGGAATGTAAATATCTATTCTAGGAATATGGGAATGTAAATGTCTATTCTAGGAGCATGGAAATGTAAATGACTATAGTAAGAGCATGTGAATGTAAATGCCTATGCTATGAGCATGGGAATGTAAATGTATATGCTAAGAGAATGGAAATGAAAATTTCTATGCTAGGAGCATGTGAATTTAAATGTCTATGCTAAGATCATGAGAATGTGAATTTCTATGCTAGAAGCATGTGAAAGGAAATGATTATGCTAAGAGTTTGTGAAAGGAAATGTTTATGCTAGGAGCACGGGAATGTAAATATCTATGCTAGGAGAATGGAAATATAAATGGCTATGCTAAGAGCATGTAAAAGAAAATATCTATGCTAGGAGCATGGGAATGTAAATGTCTATGCTAATAGTATGAGAATATAAATGTTTATGCTAAGAGCATGTGAATGTAAATATCTATACTAGGAGAATGTGAAAGAAAATGTCTATGCTATGAGCATGTAAAAGTAAATATCTATGCTATGAGCATGTGAAAGTAAATGTCTATGCTAAGAGCATGTGAATGTAAATGGCTATGCTAAGAGCTTGGTAAACTTGAAAAAATGAATGGTGCCTTTGCTAAGAGATTTTAATTGGATTTGTTGGTTTTGGGAAACCTTACCAAATGAGTGGTGTCTTTGCTAAGATATTTTTAATTGTAGGAACTTGATCAATAATTAGAATGATTACTTTTTGGTAAGCATAATATCATTGCAAAGGGTAAATTGAAATATCACCAAAAAAAATTGGAGTCATTTATAAGGAAGATTTGTGATGGTGAGGTAAAGAGCACAACTTTTGGAATATGGTAGTTTATTGTGTTATGAAAGCAAGGAAAATGGGACAACCTTTGACAAAAGCATGCAGCCTTTTGAACCTAGAAATTGATTTGTTTTGTGAAATTAAGGCAAAGGGTATAATATTTTAAACCTGACAATTGATTGTGTTGTGAAATTGAGGCAAAGGACACAACCTTTGAAAAAATGACGTAAATTTTGAACTTAGCAATTGATTTATTTTTTGAAAGCAAGGCAAAGGGCATAACCTTTTGAACCTGGCAGTTGATTGGTGTTGTAAAATTGAGGTAAAGGGTGCAAAATTTGATAAAAGGATGCAACCTTTTGAACCTAGCAATTGATTTTTTTAGTGAAAGCGAGGCAAAGGGTGTAACATTTTGAACCTCAAAGTTGATTGTTTTGAGATGTGAATGTGAGGCAAACGGTACAACCTTAGTCAAAAGGATGCAACCTTTTGAACCTAGATATCGATGTTTGATGATGATTTATTTGTGATTGAGATGTTGGGTGACACCATCATAAGTGGATGAAGGGTGGTAGTATTAAATTTGTAGGAAGAGTTATTTCCCACAAATGTGAAATTATTTGCAAAAAAGGGGGGTACTTCCCTAGTTATGATTTTTTTTTTAAAATGGGGTGAGCTCTCCCAATCAAGAAATTAATTGAAAAAAGGAATGGACTTCCCCAATCTTGAAATCGATTGGGGGGAGTAGTTAAGGTGTTTTGAAAGAGAGGAAACTCCCCCAGCCTTGAGATTTGAATAAGATGTAGAAATGGTGATGAAAAGAAATAGAAGGGAGAAAAGAAGAAAGAGAAAGAGAGAAGAGAAAGAAAAAATAATAATTGATCATAGGTATGTAGTAGCTCATGCATGATCGTACGACAATGAAATGGAACTTATGAAAGAGAGAGAGGAGAAGAAATTTAGAGAAGCAAGGAAGAAGAAGCAATTCAAGCAGATTTAGGGAAAGAATAGATGATGACTACAATGAAGCAAAAGAAATTTTATGTTGTTGGGGGATATCATCTTAGAGCTCGTGGATTGTTGGTTGTAGGATTGGTACAACTAACATTTTGGTAAGAAGTGAGGCCATTGAAATGATGAACTTGTGGTCATGGCAGCATCGATTGTAGGAATGGATTTAAATATGTTGGCAAATGGCTTCGAAAGAGAAGTCCTAGTATGAAGTGGTTGACGCATATGTTGCAGTTACATGCTAGATTGGGTAGGTCACGGTGGGGTGATTGGTTGCCTTACTTGTGGATAACCCCACTATCGAGGGTGAGGTATATGTTGAGGTGGAATTATAGTAGGATACCACATGACTGAATTAGATGCAGGTGGTTGACATGTACAGTTATGCAATCACAATTCGAGACAGTTGAGAAGCTCTAATATTTCTTATATACCTATCAAAGGAGATATTGGGAGTGTGGGGATGGATTTGAGATCAATGATAGCTGGGGTATATGTCAAATGATGTGGGTGTGGATATGGTGATGGGTGTGGAAAAGAGGGACAAAGAGGTTATGGAATTCCAATCAGTTAGGCGATTTGAGATGGAAATTGAGGTGAGGCAAGAAGCGATGAAGGTCATGGACTTAAAGGGGGCATAGATTATAAGATATGGATTAATGTAGGTATGAGATAACATTTATCTCTTGATGGATTAAGGATGGATCCAATTGGGTGGTATGATACCATAAGGCTTTATCATAAGATGAAATTCCATGTGATAGCATGATACTCAAAGATGGGTAATGAGAAGAGTTATATTGATTTTGAGAATGGGTGGAGGTTGTTTCCTTGGAGGACCCTAATGAACTGGTCAGAGAAGAAGGGATAGTAGGATAAGCATCCATAGCTAGAAGTGCACTTTCTTAATATTAAACTTGGGTGAGGACCGTGATTGAAGGGTAACAGACTAAGGAACCAAGTTTTTTGTTAAATTTATGCAAAAGAAACAACTATGGGAGTGTTTATGTGATGGTTAAACATATTTGTGAAACATAAGTTCGAATCACAACTTAACCTACAACTTTTTTTGTTGCGTCTTCCCCTATGAATTTGATGAAAACATGTTACATAGGTAGAAAAGTTGTCTGAATTGTTTTGGCATTGTGTAGAAGCCTATTTTTGAAGTTTTTGTGATAAATTTTGCAACAAAAATCAGACTAATTAACCATTACAACAAACAACAAATAATTGTGTGACAAAGCGTTTGTGGGTGCTTGTGTATTTTGGTCTTGGATCAGCTGTGTTGTTGTGGTGTTTTATTTCAGTTTTGTTATTTTGTATTTTTGTTTGTGTGTTTATGATTTTGAAGAAAAATACTAAAATAAAAAAAGGGTGATGGATATGATCTATGAAGGTATTTTCATGCACAACTTCTCACGATACCCAAAGGTATGTAAGGAGAAACTATACACGAACAAGTGAATAAATTCTAATGAAGGTAATGGCTAAGGGTAACCAACATGAAGATATATGGAACCTCTTATGAAAGAGATAACACTGTCTAATACTTGCGTAGGCTAGTCAGCTTCTACTCCACCCTCAATCGGGTTTAGTAAAGAATGACAGTTTCACACTCACAAATTATATGAAGCACTATGAGTAGGGGCATCTAGTTCTAACCTACCTTGAGGATATCTCAAGGGTAGGGGATTTTCTGGTAATGAAGTCTATAAATTTTCTTACAAGGGCTACTATGGTATTTAGGGAGCAAGCCAATATTTGGATGTGAAACCCAACATCTTTGGTCTTGATTGGGGTTTGGTGATGAAGTCCAACCTTACCAATGTGTGAAATGTGTGTAAGTGTGTGAGTGTATTTTACTTATGAAATATGGAATGCATAAAAGAAACTAATCTAAGCAAACAAGAGTAATGTCTTTTGAATTTTGTAAAAGAATGTGCCTTTTTGAAAGAAAATAAAGTTATGTGAAATAAGTAATAAAAGTTGCATTTGTAAAAGCAAAATCTTATGTTAAAGAGAAACAAAAAAAATTATATGATTTCAGTGAATGCTTATTCTAAGACTTGCTTGTCTGCAAATTTATTTACACTAGCTAAGATATATATATTAAGGCTATTGTTAGATGTCTTATTAGAGCCTTATGAGACAAATCAAAATTTGTCTCAGCTCACAGAGATGAAAAGGTTAGAAGACCTCTTTAAATCTTGTGCAAATTCTTTAATCCAAGGTAATGCAAGTGATAGTCTAACTAGTGCTTATGAAAGCAAAGAAAATAATTTTTTTATTTTACCAAAGCAAGTTAAGGTTATGCTATAAAATTTGACCAATAAAATTTGATTTTTTTATTTTTTTGTTTATTATTATTATTATTATTTATTATTATTATTTTGTTGATTTTTTAGTTTTTTGTTTTGTTTTTTATTTTTTATTTTTTTGGGTTGATCTTTTGGTTTTTTTTTTTTTTGATTTTTTTCATTTCTTTTCTTTCCTGATTTTGTTGATTTTTTTTATTTTGTTTTTTATTATATTTTTTCAATTTTGTTGATTTTTTTTGTTTTTTATATTTTTGATGTATAATTTTTTTTATAGGTTTTTTTTGGCTTTTAGTTGAAACAAAAATGTGACGACCGCCACTGCAGTACAGGGCCATGTGTTCAAGGATCATGGGGGCGCACAATTGGTTCTAACAAGGTAGATTGTGCATGGTGGAAAATACTCAGGTGTTGATATGGGCATCTGACCACTACGTGGTACATGCTCTTACCGAGCACAAAAGCAAATATAAGTTTTGCAAGAGCCAATCCACCTTGTAAGTAGGATAATAGATGACAAAGTCATTTGACCCTCGAGCAGAGCACTAGGTGGAAAGGGACATTTCTCATGACTTTTCTCATGCTCCACTCTAGAGAGGAACCTTACTGTGGCTTTGATGGAATGTCCAATCATTGTTGAGCTGGCAGGAGTGAAACCGATCACATTAGCACATAATAGGAATATATGATGTTTAAACGTGGAGGGCATATAAAGCAGAGTGATGTTGCAAATCATGGAAGACGGATTATTGATATCGATGTCCTGGAAATGCATGTTAGGCAACTATATGGGGGGAAAATTAGAGGGCACATAGAGGGTCAACTACTCTAGGGACATTGAAGGCACCCAAATAATGGTGTTGGGGAACAACGACCACTCACCGATGCAGGTCAGGCTTCACATGTAGTCTATTATCCATAAATATGCATTGTAGAGACTAGATAGTAATGGACTGTAGTATATATGAGGGATAAGGAAATCACAATAGGCCCAGGCTACATGGACTAGTGGCTACTAACGTGCCACATCCTAGAACATTGTGGTATCCCCGTCATGCTACCACAACATGTCATATCATGCAGAGAAAAGTTTTGTGGGTTATAGAGTCGTTGTTTATACCTGAATGATATGGATCTATGTCATCGTAGAAGGGTTTGAAAAGGTGTTTTGATAGAAACAGTAGTTGGGCGACGAAGTTTTAGCTATCTTTGTTTTATTTCTGATTGTTTTGTAATTTTTTTTTGAAGCTTAATGAAGGAAATCTGATTTTTCAATCAAAACCTAGTTTCATTACTAGTCTTTCCAAGAGTTACAGGAGTACCTTATTTATTTTAAAACCAAATCTCTCCACACAGAATAATTTTATCTACTCATCATAAATTTTTTCGTGAAACTATCCAGTGAGCGTAATACCCTAAATTATCTGCCAATTAGTTGTTGAGCATTCGCAATATAATATTGGGTATCAAATTATAAAATTTCAATTGCTAGAATCTGCAATATAGATATTGCGTGTAAAAACATATTAATCATCTGAAATCTATGTATATTAATCGCTGAAAAATTCGTTGTGGTATCAATATCCATAGATTTTTATTTAAAAACTCCTTAAAGATTATGCCTCAATTTTATTACCATCCTTCAATGATAGCTCAACAAATTATTTTCGCTACGGTTTAGTCGTAAGATAATAATATATGCACAAATATTAATTCATAAACTCTATTAAATTCAATGGTTCATTTTATTACAAATTGTTTCCCCAGTTTTAGAAAGTCACGACAGTTGATTGAATTGGTCGTCAAACAACGTTGCACATAAATATCATCGAATGATTCACCCTAATTATTGGAGTCAGACAATACGCGAAGGGGAGAAGAATAATCGTTAAACCCTCATTACTCCTATTATTCTGACGTTATCTCGGTTAAATCATCCGTTTTGGCCCTCTACTTCATAGTTTTACTGCTTGAATTATCCCACATCGATTATACAGGACCATAAGCTTTATAAGCGTAAAAACACATTTATTACCTGCTAGCTGCGTCCTCGCATGTGCTCTACCATTTCAATCCTCACGATTTCATTGTATTCATGATTGTACTATTAGTAGTCTGAGAGACCAGTCAAGCATTTATCCACGTTACTTAGAATCTGACCTTTGCTAACAATTTTTGATAGCAATTAGCAATTTTTTTTTTTGCTAACAATGTTGATAGCAATTTTGTCATCAAGAAATTGAAGCAATAAATTTGTGACAACTAAATCGTAAAATTTTTAGTGAGTGGATTAGAAACAACGGTAGGCTACATCAAAATTTATCATCGATTAATGAATTTATGACCAAAAAGTGTCCACCAAGAATTCAAGCCAATCCCAATCACATCTCTAGTTTCGACCAATAGTGCTATTCTGCAATGACTTCTCCAAACCAAATAGATTCTTCTTTCAATAACCTACCTCCCAGGGAATCTATATCAATTCCTACAAATATGGATGCTTCTCTATAACAATATCTGACTCAAAAAGAATCAATAATGAGAGAAGTGTGCACATCTCTATGAGCTATTGAGTCCCACATTGCATCCATTACACCACCCCTTACCCCTCACTCTCAAACTACCCTAAATCTCAAAAATAGTTGTTGAAGATAAATGACTACAAATCAACTCTTCGCTAATGATTTGGACCCAGAAGTAGGTGGTGCTTCCTAGTACTTGGAATGGCCTCATGATATCCACATTCCTCGAGTCGACATGCCCACATTTAAAGGTGTCGATCCCCATGGATGGCTATCAAATATGGAAGGACTTATCCACTTCTATACTGGGTACACAAGCATATCCCTAAAACATGACGTGTTACGTTTGCAGCTTCTATACTGGGTACACAAGCATATCAATGGTTATTATGGTAACTTCATGAAAATCAATGTCCACTTTTATGGCCAAAATTTAAGGAAAAAATTCTAATAAGATATAATAAAGGAGCATCTCAATTATACGTGGTTCACCTTATGCAAATCAAGCAAACAAGATCAGTAGATGACTATATCTCAGAATTTACTAGTCTACTCACCTATACCCATGAATTAAGTCCTACAGTGGTGGTTTTGGCCTTTCGCTATGGTATTAAGGATAATATTTGCAAGGAAATTGGCATGCATGACCCTTATACATTAGACGAGTCAAAATGTATCGCTTAGGCAACAGAAAAAAAACTCCAAAATGTTGCTCTTCCATTTTTTTGAGACCTCAACTCTTGCCAACAATATCGTAACTATGAGTGATCCACATGATTCTTTTGTTATAAATTTCGTTCACATCACCCACGAGAGCAAGCTTGTGTACAATGTTAGAACTTTCATGTAGAATATGAAGAACTTCAATGGTTGAAGAAGAGGATACACCTCTACCAAAGCCATCTACAAAAATTGTAAATGAGGAAATACTAGAAGATGATATAGTGGCCCTCTCGGTGCATGCACTCATGGGTATTCAAGCCCATCACACTATCAAGGTATAATATTACATTAAAATCCAACATGTTAATGTGTTGATTGACTTTGGAAGTACACATAACTTCATTGACTATAAAACTTCCAAATCCTTGAATCTGTATATCCAGACTTCCAATCAAGATAAATTCCAAGTACTAATCGCTAATGGAGGAAATGCTCAATGTGTAGGTCAAACATCCAAGGTAACAATCCAAATGGGAAATTATACATGGATAGGTATGTTTTTTTATGAACCTAGGTAGTTCGGATGTCATTTTAGGATCTCAATGGATATATCAACTTGGGCATGTTACTCTTAATCTTCAAAAATTATATATCAAATGGTCAAAAAATGGAAAAAATATTTGCCTTTAAGGGATTCAACCTCCTCCTTATTGCATAGTGAGTTCACATTGCATGGAAAAATTATTGTGAAAAGGTGGCTACAGTTATATTGCTCAAATTCCCTTGAAGTTAATTCCTTGGATTCTTTATCTCCAACTCTACCTAGGGATCTTCAAAGCATTATGGATAATTATGAAGTGGTATTTAGCGAACCATATGGTATACCTCCTAAAAGGTCACATGATCATGCTATCCATTTGATTCTGAGTAGCCTACCCCCTAACATACGACCTTATCGCCATACACAACCAATAAAGACTAAAATTGAGAAACTTATCCAAGATATGCTAGAACATGGAATAATTCAACCAAGCACTAGTCCTTATTCATCTCCTATTGTGATGACACATCGTAAGGATAATTCATGGCGTATGTGTCATGATTTATGTCCTCTTAAAAAACTTACCATCAAAGACAAATTTCTTATTCCTGTCATCGATGACTTGCTAGACGAACTACAAGGTGCACACTATTTCACTAAGCTAGACTTACATTCAGGTTTTCACCAAAATAGGATTAGAGAAGAGGATATCACAAAAATAGCCATTTGTACGCTTGAAGTCCATTATGAGTTCTTAGTCATGCCTTTCGGTATAACCAATGCCCCATCCACTTTTTAAAGTCTTATGAACCATGTTTTTAGACCATATATTCATAAGTTTGTTCTTTTTTTTACGATATATTAATTTAAAGCAAATCTTGGAAGGACAATTTAGATCATGTCGACAAGGTTCTTTATTTATTACAAAAGGAGAAATTATTCGTTAAAATATCCAAATGTGCATTTAGGGTCAATAAAGTAGAATACCTAGGTCACATAGTATCTAAAGAAGGAGTTAAAGTGGATCCTAATAAAATCAAGGCTATTCAAGATTGGCATTTTCCAAAGACAATCAAAAAGCTTTGAGGATTCTTAGGACTCACAGATTATTATCAAAATTTTATCCACAACTATGGGAAGATCGTAACACCTCTCACAGCTCTTACAAAAAATAATGCTTTCCATTGAAATTATGTTGCCTCACAAGCCTTCAATACCCTAAAAGAGGCTATGTGTTCCACTGTAGAAACTAAAATAGCACCTATCCGATTATGTGACTGCAAACACTGATCGCATTGACACACACAGCCCCAAGGGCAGCCCCCAGAGGTTAAACAGTGGTCCTAACCACTCTCACAGTAGTTTTGGAAGGTCGGGAGGTCAATTTGGCGCCTTCGAGGCACTCTGCTCCATACTCGTTCCACCCAGGGATGATTACAAATTGGTATTCGCCCCACCCAGGGACGATTAGCAGTATTCGCTCCAGGGTGGGGCGAATAGCAGGTTTGACGGGCAAAAAGTCAAATCTTGACAAATGGCAGCTCAGATCCGCCACTTAATTCTTCCTTCATTGCATGGGAGTGTGAGTGAGCATTTTTGAGCGTTAGAGGCAGTTACAGGGGCAGTCATGAAGCCCCTAATCAGGGAGGAATCTCCCTCCCCCTAGGGAGGCATGATTGCCAAGTGGCGCCTCTGCATGCTCATCCAAAGAGACCTCCAGGTCTATAAATTGGTGAGTCTTCTCACCCCAAAATATAGAGAGAAGGAGCATTTTGAGCAATGAAGTGCTGTCATTTTACTTCCACACACACACCTTTTTGATTTGTGCCTTTCACATCCTTGATCTCTTTTGGAAAGGAGGTCATAGGGTGGTTATTGGAAGCGCAAATCCGGAACCAAAACCCGACATTTGGCCACAATATCCCACCAAATTTTCTGACAATACCCCACAAGAGGTTTTGGACCCATCCCAAGTGGATTGGTGCCGAAATCGGGCCCCAAACGGTGGGCGTCCTGCCCTCGGGCGCCCCCCACACTGCTACAGTCCTAATCGCCCCGCCCCGGAGTGATTAGAAATCTATGGTAGATTTCCTTTCTATTATTTTTGCATTTGATTCTATGCTACTTAGATAGGTTGTCATTCAAATTTCACATCGTTTTGAGCATTTTTGATCATGTTTCTATCATTTCTCGCCTTTACTAACATGCAGGTAGCATCATCAAATTCCCAGTGATAGAGGCCAAATTGGGAAAATATGACCATCTGGGTCTTCCCAAAATACCCCCAATTAGCTAACCCCCAACTTTGTAGGTGATTTGGAGCTTCCCGGATATGACATTTGGGACAATGCCTTTTGACATTTTGTTGTAGGTCTATTCATCCCGCCCCGGAGCGAATACAAATCTGTGATGAATTTTCTGACTATTCCATTTGTAGTGTTTTCCTTGTGATGTTTTGATGCCCCTATCAAATTTTTAGTTCATTTGGATCTATTTTAGTTATCATTTTATTTATATCTTGCATGCACTAATCGAAGGCGTGGGGATTGCATGTTTTATTTCATCTACAGGTGCTACTAACTATTTCTTGTTTCCTTGAATGTAGGATCTAGACATTAGAGGAGCAGAAAGGAGTCAAGATTCATAAACACAAGTGGCGGTGATGTTTGGTCCACCCATTTTACATGTGGGCACGCGGAAGAAGGAATAGCATCCATGGATGTAACAAGAACACATATTTAACGCTCCTAGCCCTTAAAAGGGGAGGAGGCGAATTGTAACCGAGTTCTAAAACATATCAATAAAAAGGGTTGTCTTCCTTATTGGCTTTTTGTTTCATTTCGATTCGTTCATGCTTTCCCTCCTTTCATGCACTTTCAATTCATAGGATTTAGCGTTAAGTTTAGTTCCATTTGCATCGCACTTGGAGTTTCCTTTTTGTTTCCGTATCCTCATGCTTTCAGTGGTGATCATGGTGGGACCCTTGTCCTCTATTTTTAAGATCAGAAATCTGATCAAAACTTGATTGTTTTTGCTTGCAGGTACCGAGTTTTCAAATGTTGGACTATTGTTCATTCCAACCTGTGGCGAATACAGAGCTAGAATTCATCTTACCCAGGGACGAATGGGCATTTGCCCCACCCTATGATGAATACAGTCCTATTATTCATCCCACCCAGGGATGAATAGTTGTCTATGTAGTTTCAGGATAGAAACTCAGAACCAACAGATTTGGGCAGAGAAGAGGTAAGGGTCTTGAACTCCTTCTGTCATTTTCTATTTTCTGTTTCCTATTTTTTTGGTTCTTTGCTTGCTTAGGAAAAGTTGTACTGCATGTTTATTTTATTTCATGCAAAATAAAAATAACCCCACACATCACGTGGCAACATAAACACCAAGGAGCTGGTCGTAAAACCCCAGCCCTTGATCAAGACCAACGGTGGATTTCATCACCACCTTGGCTTGAATTTTGCATTCATAACCCCGATCGCTACTATTGCTAGACGTAAATCCTGATGAAAGCTGATCGAGTGTAGCTAGGGTGATTCCCAGTGCATGAGGATAAGTCTTCTATGGTAGGTGTCAAAAATAGGGTGATTCCCCTTTCGTACCGCCTATGTTCCATGTACCATCTGCTCTCACGTACCAACAGTTTCCCTCACGTAAGGGCGGGTATATAGAGAGGTTGGTATATCGGCCTGGCAATGGTATATCGAAGGGGCGACCATTTTTGGGAGTCATAAGAGCCATCATATTGCATTTAAACATTCTTTACAAAAGCTTTCAAAACAAAATCAAAACACACTAAACCAGGTTTAGGGCACACCTTTAATATTTAAATGAGATAATCATTGCTTTGCGTGTGTGATATTTTCTATTTAGTGTAGCATAAAAATCATAAAAAGAAATAAAAATCTATGCATCTTGTAGGAAAGCACCACCATGGTGTACACCCGTAGCCAAGCCCAATCAAGGGCAGAAGCTACAGAGAGTGTACAAGGGGGCACAAGTCACCTCCGCTATAGCCCCAAGGACTTGGTCATACCACCTTGGTGGCCTGACCCACAAGAGAGTCCACATCATGCCATTTTAGAATGGGACTATAGAGGCACCCCTCTGAGGGGCACTCCCATCCAACATAGACCCTTTCAGGAGGAGTCCTTACATGTGGCACTCAATATAAATGGGAAGGCTCCCTTAGAAGCTCGGTATGAGTGGCCACCATGCGATGAAGTGCTAGAACAACATAGGGTCCATGAGGAGAGGCCACATGATTATGTCATCCCTCCTTTACCCCCCATCATTATTAGGAATAATAAGCCAAATCCAGAGCACAAGGCTCTTCAAGCAGGGCGAGCCAACTCTGCCCGCCCCTTTCACATATATGAAAGGGAGCATGAGGAAGACCATTACATTCCTCAAGAGCAATACACAGCATGGGAGCAATGTGCCTCCGCACCTGCTATCTACCAGAATCACCTACCGAGGCCAGAGCCTCGAGTGAATGCCGCCAACCTCGATAGAGGGAAGTGACCTATAGAGATCTCGGATCATCATGACCGAGATAAATGCGTAGGAGAGGCATCTAGGCCTCCTAGACTCAAGATGGTGGAACAAATCGACCTGGAAGTCGCCAGACATGCCGCCCACCAAGCGTAGATCACGCAGCTTGAGCAAGACCAACAACAGCTAGAGCATCTATATCGCCTTAGCAAAGAGTGCATTCGATGCCAAACAGATGAGCTGCTCCATAACACGGTGCCTGAGAGGGTTCCAACCCCTCGCACCCAAAGAGCAGAACCATATGAGAGGCGCAACCCCTTGGTGCGAGACAGGTCCCCATGACCTTACCAAGTGCTACCTTCGAGACCTCCTAGACCTGAGCGGGAGGCCACTCCCAGGAACAACGATGGGCTCCCTCCATAGGGACCCACCCATGGTCATAGGTCTCATCCAAAAACTCCTCAAGAAGCCTATGAGGAGTATGAGCAAGAAGAAGAGCGGGCCGAAATGCCCTACCAAGGCGGAGGGGCTGCTATCCGGCCACCCCTCCATAGGCCTCAAGTTTCCCACAACCCACAATGGGAGCAAACTAAAGAGGAAGAGATTAAATCTTTTGATGCATATAAAGCGCTGCTAGAGCACTTGGAGTCTATGGAGACCAAGACTTTTGGGCCCCAAAAGCCCACGTTACGCCAACTCCGTAGTCATCCTGTGCATCCGTCAGTGCCAGCACCCCCTTACCCTGAACACTTTAAGCTGCCTCAGTTGGCAATCTTTAGAGGTGAGGAGGATGCCCAAGAGCATGTGACTAGATTCCTGAGCCAATGCTTTGGCATTCAGGATAATGATGCTTTGTTGTTAAGAACATTCATCACCACGTTCGTAGGCCCTGCCTCGGATTGGTTTACTCAATTGCCAAAGCACAACATTAGCAACTTAGATCAGCTAGTGGATGCGTTCCTCGAATGCTTCACCTTCAACACCAAGAAGAAGGCGTCACTAAGTGACCTAGCCAGCCTCAGGCAGTATGAGGAAGAAACCATGGTGGCCTATGGGAATCGATGGAGGACTTTGCTTTCAAAGCTACCCTACCTCCCTCCTATGTCCGACCTCACACAAATGTTCTCAAAGAGCTATTTGAGATCGATCTCTATGCTATTGTAGCTACAACAATATGCCACCTTAGAGGAAGCTCTGGCACAAGCCAGAATCATTGAAGAGATCAAGATTCAGGATGGTGAGATAGCCAAGCCAAAGAAGAAAGAATGGTCTAAGAACACCAAAATAGGGACCATGCAACAGAAACCCGCTATGGTCAATCAGGTTGCTATCAACGTCCCTAAGCCTGCACAAGCAACACAACCCCAAAAGGCTAACTATCAGGTGGTGCCTCTTAACAGTTATGACCGAGAAAATTAGAGGCAAGAACAAAATCAGTAGCGTCACCCTAGGCGACAATTCACACCTTACACAGAGTCCAGAGACTCCTTGTTTGACCGCTTGTTAGCGGCAAACTTGATCAACCTACCCGAGATTCAACCCATAGATCCCAACGTGCCAAAACCTAAGGGCTATAGGGAAGATTTGTACTGTAGGTTCCATAGGCGGAAGGGACATGACCTTAATGCATGTTGGAAGTTTAAGGGCTTGGTGCAAGACCTAATAGATAACAAGACATTAGCGGTGGATAATCTCGTGGCACCAAGCAACCAACAAATGGAGGTCTTTAAGGACCCCTTGCCTGCCCATGATGCACAAGCAAAGACCCTACAAGTCAATGAGGTCACACAGAACTGCCCCATGCAGGGGTATGTAGGGATGATCAGTATAGTGACTCGAAACAGGAGGTATCCGAGTGTAGCTGCCCCCGTGGTAGCTACAGGAGAGGTGCCAACAATGTCACAACCACAACAACACCTTACACAACCTCCTCCACCTAGACCCATGGCCACAATTCAGACCAAACTCACTCAGAGCTTGAGGACCACGTCGGCTAGGCTCTCCATATACGAGCTCATACAACAATCAACGCCCCATCGGGAGGCTCTAATGGAGATATTGAAAGCCATCGAGTTGCAGCCCCATGAAGCAAATTCCTTCAACAACTTTGTGGGACATGTCAAACGATGCACTGAGCCAGTCATCACCTTTCGAGAAGACGAAGTGAAATCAGTGGTTGATGATATGGCGGATCCACCCTTGCACGTTATCGCATGGGTCAACGGGATTCCGTATAAGAGGGTGTTGGTAGACACTGGCTCATCCAGTAATATCATCACAACAATGGCATTGAAACATCTGAAGTTGCCAGCATCTCACATCATGGCTTCCACCTATACACTACGAGCATTCAATGATGCGATATGCTCGATAGTTGGCACAATTGTCCTACCCATCCAGGTGGGACAAAAGACTATACCTACATTGTGCCATATTTTGGAAGGTGAGATGGCTTATAACATCTTGCTAGGTCGGTCATGGATCAGGGACATGAAGTGTGTCCCTTCGATAGCTCATCAGTGTTTAAAGTATACATTTGAAGGGGAGGTGCATGTAGTCCCGGTGGACTTAGAACCCTTCAAGTATTGCAATGCGGTGCAGCTGATGCCGCAATCGACCCTTCCATCAATGCATTTGGATTTTTAGTTGAATCCATCTAAACAGGGTCTGATTCCATAGGCATCCCCATTGACAAGCCCATCAAAACCATAGTCGGGTCCATCTTCATCGGCTGGTCCTTCACCAACGATGCCACCTACGATGGCCACACAGAAGGACAAAGGGAAGAAACCCCTGGAAGAGGCACCGCCATCAGTATCAACTATCTCTACTGAGGAGATGCCTAGCAGAATGGAAGTCGAGGCTCCTAGTTCACCCGACATGGAGTGGACTCCGGAAGAACTTTCGTTCCCTCCCCCTCAATCGCCAACAATCATCGTTGAAATGGCCAATACGGGCCTGGGGGAGTATCTGGTGTGGAATATTGTAGCAACACCCACACTAGAGTCCATGCAGGACATGGGGAGACCTCGCCTCCCCATCGGTACTATTGTTCCTCTAGGCTACCCGCCGAACCAGACAAACTTTGTGTATGGGGGCCTTGATCATGGTATTGAACCATACATGCAAGAGGACGAAGATGAAGAGCCCTTTGCAGAAGATGTCAATTATTTGTCCAACCCAGAATTTGCTTTGAGATACCTTGGCCAATGCAATTGGCATGGATATGGGTTAGGCAGATATGAGCAAGGAGTGCGTGTTCTTTGCCAACCAAGATACCAGATGCCATACGACAAGTCAGGAGTAGGGTTCAACCACCCCCTCCCCTTGGACATCTTGGTAGAGAACATGCAAGGCCTAGGGATAGGCAACAAGGGGGGATTGGCATTAGATCCATATGCCAACCCTAACACAACATATACATTGGGAGATTATCTCCCATTGTTGACAACCAACCTTGTTGACCTCAACAACCCTTTCCCTTCGCTCGAGAGAGGAGAAAGTTCAAGAACTCACCTACAAGAGGGGTATAGACAAGGTCAAGAAGGATCTTCAGAAGACGAGTCAGAATATGAGGTAGCACCATGGGATCCCTTCGAATCAGATAGCAATCACTCACAAGTGACCCCCATGGATGATTATCAAGAAAGCCTCTTGGCAATGTTCCCTTTGGTGGCTCCCATCGAGCAAGTGCCACCACAAGACAATCAGGCCCCACCGTAGAGAGCGGAACAACCCCAATGGGGCCAGATCAATTTGCTCGAGCAAGACGAGCCTCTAATGTCGCAAATAGTTGTTGGAGCCAACGAAGGCCTTTGGATCTTCGACAGTGATTATGAAGATGAAACTGAGATGGCCTATCTCAATCATATGCGACAACAACAATACCCCTTGGAGATTAACGACATATTTGAACAACTAAACATAGTGCCAGGGCATGAGTGGTACGTAGACCCAGTGCAGTGGGACCAAGTGTTGAATCTACCACTTTGGGCATACGGAGAACACCTTCCACCCAGAGACCCTATAGCGATATCAGTGTCGAGGGTAGACCCTATCTTCCTATCCGCACATAGGGCCGATCCATTCATGCCAATACCTCTAGAGCTAGATCCGGAGCACAGAGAACATCCAGAATGTTTGAGTCATCACACCCATGGTAATGGAGACCAAAATCATTTCATCAACATGATCTCCATTGACTTAACCGCCCCCATCCATAATCTGGCCGATCCAGCATAGTCATTGTATCTAGACATAGATGCCATAGACTGGGATCACGTCAATTCACCACCATCCCCATCAGAGTACTGGCATTTCGATGAAATGCTCCATTTCACCCTAGAGCCAACTCAGGATATCTTCCATGCTGAAGAGGAACCCGAGGTTCCCAACGTAGATTTGAACTCAGCAAATGATATCCATTTGATCCCAACTCCACACCAGTTGGAGGATGGATCCCACATGTCGGTCGAGGAGATGACTGACGTAGACATCGGCTCGGATCCAATGAATCCATAGATTATCAAGTTGGGGGTAAGCTTATCCCTCGAAGAGCAAGCCGACTACATTACCCTTCTCAAAGAGAAGAAGGAGGTTTTTGCATGGTCCTACAAAGACATGTCGGGGCTAGATCCATAGCTAGTCATGCATAACCTAACGCTTGATCCGAAAGTCAAGCCAGTTAAGCAAAAACTATGTAAGATGCACCCAACAGTGGCCTTAATGGTCAAAGATGAATTGCAAAAGTTGTTGGATGCATAGTTTGTCATCTACGTGGATTACCCACCATGGTTGTCCAACATGGTGCCCATCAAGAAGCCTGATGGGAGGATTCGCATATGCACTAATTTTTGAGATCTAAACAAAGTGAGTCCTAAGGATGATTTCCCCTTGCCAAGCATCGACGCATTGGTAGATGCTACAATAGGTCACGAAATGCTATCCCTCATGGATGGTTTCTCAGGATACAATCAGATTCGTATCAATCCCGAGGACCAACTAAAAATGGCGTTCACAATGCCTTGGGGGACATTTTGTTATAAGGTCATGCCCTTTGGCCTTAAAAATGTTGGCGCCACCTACCAACGTGCCATGACATACATCTTCCATGATTACATGCATAAAACTTTGGAAGATTACATGGATGATTTGTTGGCCAAATCTCTTTTGCGCCCAGATCATCTCGATGACTTAAGCAAGATCCTCGATCGCCTCATGGAACATAAAGTCAGACTGAATCCCAAGAAGTGCGTATTTGGCATCACATCTAGAAAACTCTTGGGTTTCATAGTCTCAAAGCGAGGCATCGAGGTGGACCCAAACAAAGTCAAGGCAATCCTTGAAATGCTCCCCCCAACTACCATCAAGCAGCTCAGAAGCCTACAGGGAAAGGTCACGTCAATCAAGCGCTTCATAGCATAGCTATCTGACAAGTGCCGACCCATGAACAAATTATTGCATAAGGGGGTAGCATTTCACTGGGATGACGAGTGCCAGTCAACCTTTGATGACATTAAACAATACTTGGCTTCACCGTCGATATTGGCACCACCTAGACCAGGAGTGTCATTCTACTTATACATCTCAGCTATTGAGGTGGCACTGGGCGCCATGCTAGCCCAAAAAAATGAACTTCACAAAGAACAGGCTACTTATTATCTTAGCCGCACCCTGGTCAGTTATGAACTTAACTATGCATACGTTGAGAAGCTCTGCTTGGCAGTGGTGTTTGCTACCAAAAAGCTATGCCACTACATGTTGAGCAACACGACGTATGTTGTGTCTAAGGAGAATCCATTGCGATACATGATGAGTCATACTTATCATAGTAGCCGCACGACGAAATGGATCATGTTGTTGATGGAATTTGACATAGAGTTTATTGGACAGAAATCCATCAAAGGTCAAGTCATAGCCGATCAACTAGTAGAGGCTCCTCTCGAAGACGATCAGCCTCTGGTCATAGAACTACCCGATGATGGGGTCTTCCATGTCTCAGAATCGCCAGATTCTGATGAGCCTGAGTCACAGGCCGACATAACCCTATTTTTTGATGGTTCTAAATGTGAGCAAGGGGGTGGCATGAGAATCGTATTCTTCACACCGCAAGGGGCTCCAATGCCTCTGTCATTTAAATTAGACTTCCCGTGCACCAACAACAATGCAGAATATGAAGCCTTGCTCATAGGTCTTCAGACAACAATCACCATGAACATCAAATGATTGAACATCTTTGGTGATTCGTTGTTAATTGTCAACCAAGTCAAAGGGGTATTCCAATGTAAATGCCCAGTTCTAGAGGCCTACAAAGCCCTTGTGGACAAATTCCTAGCAAATCTTGAATGGTACGACATCGAGGCACTCCCTCGATCATCGAATCATTTTGTGGACACTATGGCCTCCTTGGGGTCACTAATCCCGCAAGACATTTCTGGTGATATGACAACCATTCAAGTCAAAACACTATCGCAATCCATGATGGAGCATGCAAGCTCTGACTTAACGCCAGGAATCCACTTGATCCAGATTGAACCATCCCTAGACAAGTTCTCTCGAATCCATGATTGTCTGAATCATGCCAACTGGGGGTCCTTGTTCTCCCCTACTCCCCTTAATAGCAACACAACGCTATTCTTACAAGTTCTTTCCCACTCAGCTTTTGCTAGGGATGAACTTCAAGAGGGATTGGTTATTCATACCATCGAGGCTTCTGATCAGCAGGATTGGTATTCACCCATAAGGGACTACCTCAAGTTAGGTAACCTCCCACTTGGATTGATGCATGCCACAAAATGATCATTCAAGAAGAAAGTGGCAAAGCATGTCTTGTTAGGAGACATTTTGTACCATCGTAGCTATGAAGGAATCCTCCTTCATTGCTTGGACCAGCAGGAGTCCACTTGGGCGATCACCCAAGCGCACGATGGTACATGCGGTGGCCACTTCAGTGGTATGGCCATCGCAAAGCGCATTCTCTGCATGGGCTATTATTGGCCATATTTAGAGCGAGATTGTTGCGCATATGTAAGGAAGTGCATGAAGTGTCAACACCATGCTAATTTGACACACGTACCTTCTCAGGCCTTGCAACCGATCCAATCGGCTTGGCCATTTTCATAGTGGGGTTTAGATCTAATCGAAAAGATCTCCCCTACATCATCAAGTCATCACACGTTTATCATAACGGCCACAGAGTACTTCACCAAATGGGTGGAAGCAATTTCGCTTACCTCTACGACTGGAACCCGCATTGTGGAGTTCATTTTACATAATATCATATGTCATTTTGGTATTCCATCCAAGATAATCTCGGATAATGGGACGTCATTCAAGAACAAAGACGTGCATGCTTTGACCACAAAGTACAAAATTTAGCATAGTTTTTCGACACCCTATTATCCATAGGCAAATGGGCAAGCAGAGGCATCAAACAAAATGCTAGTTGCCATCCTCAAAAATACAGTCATAGACAGTCATAAGGATTGGCACATTCAGATCCCACTTGCCCTATGGGCTTATCGCACTAGCATTCGGACGCCCACTGGGGCAACTCCATTTTTGCTGGTGTATGGCTCCGAGGCAGTCATGCCTCTCGAGTTGGAAATTCCTTCCCTACGCATATCAATGCAAGAGTTCATCGATGATGACACTGCATGGCAGGCCCGGTTAGACCAGCTTACGTTGCTCGATGAACGACGCGTTAATGCTCTCGAGCATTTACGTATCTATCAAGAGCGACTTAAGAGGGCATACAACATGAAGGTTCACCTGAGGGACTTTCAGGTTGGTGACTTGGTCTTAAAAGAGAACCAACAGAACTCTAACTTGCCGCCCCATCTAAGGGACAAATTCATGGCAAACTGGTTAGGTCCTTATGTCATCGATAATAAAATAGGACCTGGAACATACCGGCTAGCCTCTCTTGATGGAATCAAGGAACTAGAACCCTTGAACATCAGTCATTTGTGGCCATTCCATATTTAAAAGAGCCATAGCCCAAACAAAATGCTCCAAGGATTCTCATAATCGCTTGGTCAATCCCAAAATGCTCCAAGGATTCCCATAATCGCTTGGTCAATCCCAAAATGCTCCAAGGATTCCCATAATCGCTTGGTCAATCCCAAAATGCTCCAAGGATTCCCATAATCACTTGGTCAATCCCAAAATGCTCCAAGGATTCCCATAATCACTTGGTCAATCCCAAAACTCCAAGGATTCCCATAATCACTTGGTCAACCCAAAATCCAAGTCCCATTCCCAAGGATTCCCAATCCTTGGTCAACCCCAAAAATGCCCCAAAGGTGCCCATTACCCCTTTGGTCAAACCAAAAAGCTCCAAGGATTCCCACAATCGCTTGGTCAAAAATAAGAAAATTCAAAAACAATAAAATCATCAAAAATAACAAAAATTTGCATCTCATTTCCATACATGCTCAAAATCATCACAACAATAAAGAGCTCTTTTTGCATCTCATCTTCATACTCACAAAAATCAATCCATCAAAAACACAAAAATAATAGTTGCATTAAGCATCACATCCATACATTGCATATTTGTGGTCATACAAGTCAAAGGCACCATAGAATTGTAATTACTCGGCAAATCCATCATGTTCCCACATTTCTCAATTCTATAAACAGTCCATCAAAAATAAACACCATTCACATTATTTTACCATATCATAGTCAGTGGTCTTCTAATGTATCTAGAGTTTTTGTCATTCAACTATCATTAGCCTTCTAGCCAAATACTGTACAAAGTCAGACAGATTTTCCAAAGGTAGAATTCTACTTGGATCACACCTTGTTACGTAGCATCCCAACACAAAGTTAAAACACATAAAAATTCCAAAGTTGTGTGAACGAAAGATGAAACCTGCAAAGCAATCCAGGTCACCATAAGCGAAATGGTTATCTTGCTCATCCCCCATGCGAATGACCCCAAGAATGCTGAGAGTTGGCAAAAGGACAAGCATCTTCCCTACCCAATTCCCCAAGAATCCCAAGTTCTCAAAAAGTTGCAAACATCATAAAATTTTGCAAAAGTCAAAACTCCAAAAATTTGACATCACCACCAAAGTGCATACATCAAAAGGCACATACAATAGTGATTCTCATCACTCAAAATTCAAATCCCTTGCTCAAAAGAAAAAATATATATAATAAAAATAAACAGTGATTTTTATCACTACAAAAGAGCAAGTATCCCAATACAATTGAAGAAAAGAAGGGAGTCGAACTTGAATCCCTAGAACTCTCAGCATTCAGAAGGTCATGAAGTAAACCTCAGTACCGGTTTGGTGGATAGCCTATCGGTCACTGGTGGTAAACCTCCCGCATGATGATATATCTGTCACATTAACTCATGTACAGATCAATGTTTGCATGTGGATGAGCTAGCTTATGGTATCCTAGATAGCACCGCAGATTAATCTGACTAAATACAACAAAGGAGTTAGTGGAGCTAATTAGGTGATCCTCAGTACAAGTTTGGTTGATAACCTATCTGGCATTGGCGGTATCCTGACAAATACCACATAAACGAACTCAATTGCACACACAGGGATGTGAAATAACTTGGTCAAAGACAAGTCCGATTCATACCTTGTCCAAAAGTCTTGTAAGATAACATTACAGTACTGGCTAGTTGGTTAAAACATCTGAGTCTCAGAAAACCTTAACTACATTCTAAAACCACTTATGCAATCTGTCATCCTCGAATTGCCATCAAAAAATACAAAAATAGCATGTATACATAAAAATTCATTTACCACAACAATCGCCTAAGACAAAAAGCCATAAGTTCTAAACAGTCTATGGTGCCCCCGCCAAAAATCACAAATTTAATTCATCCATTCCATTTGCATATCCTAAAAATTAGAAACATTTGCATTCATCATAACATATGCATCCATCAACATCAATTAACATGCATACATACACATTCAACAATCATTGAGCATAACATCAAATGCCGACATGTGTATAAACAAAATAAAGTCATCTGTATATATATCATCAAAAATGCCCACAGGCTACAATAACCGGTCATCTGACCCCGCAAAAGCAAAACCTCAAAAACCCCAAGCCTAGGGCATCGGCCACCATGATCATGCAGGATCGGTGCGACGGGAACTACCCCCCATGGTGTGGGTCCTATGGGACCCCTCAAGGTGGCTACTGCTAGCCCCCGCATCATGCCTACTAGAGCCCCCCTCATCCAGTCGCCTACATCGAGAAGATGTTGACTACTCAATATCGCTCCCTCTCGAGCGGCACGATGATCCACCTCCACTAAACGTAGGGATCCACCCACCGAGGTGGCTAATCTCCACCTCCAGCTCCAACCGATGCCGCACCAAGTCCATCTCCCACTGATGATACATAGCCAAATTCTCATTGCACTATGCCAGCTGCATCCGTAGGAGATCCCTCTCCCGCATAGCATCGGTATCCCCTCCCATCGATGATACATAGCCCATGCGTTCTCCCACTCTGCTAGCTAAGTTCGTAAGAGATCCCTCTCCCATAGTGCATCCCCGAGCTCCTCATCTCACCTCCAGAGCAGCCCCACCAATCATGCATTCTCAACGTGCAACCCTACCTCCATGTCCTCCGAGACTGCCTGAGGCATTGGCATCTCTAGAATAGCAGCCTGCTCTAGCTCCCACTGCTTCGAGATGTCCTACATCTCCGCGATCCAAACCCCAAAATCCTCCCCAAAAATCATCCACCTCTACCATATCCGTGTCCTCCAAAGCCCCCAACCTCCTCTGGTGCCTCTGCACCCTCCTCTTGCTCTGCGCCTCCCAATGGTCCCTCTCCCTGCCATCACCGTAGTGTCCACCACTGGTCATACTCCATGGTAGTCCCGACGTCATCCACATCTAGGACGTCAATAGCTATATATGAATCCTCCTCTAGCAATGCAATGACCGGCCAGGCCAGAGTCCTCTCATCCCCCGACGTCGATAGACCACGGGCTCACCAGGAAACCCCTAGCGCACCCCAAACTATCATGTCACCCGACTATAAGGGAAGAACTCCTACTCGGTCCCATGCCGCCCAATCAGCCATCGCCCCTACAAACCCTCGAAGCCACTCTCCAGCCTCAGGCCAGGCTGGACAGTCCCGATAGGGGCGCCAGAACACCTCCCCTAGAGTAAGCCGAGCGAAGGCATCGACATAGTGCCCTACGACACCTGCCCACCATCGACTCTACCCTTGCTCCTAGACCGCCACCATAGAGCCGCATAACCTATATCCCTATCCACCATCTCCGCCTGAGTCATCCATGACAACCCATCGGCCTCTCCACCGCTATGTGCTGCCAAGCCCAACACTACAATAGAAAGCTGCACCCAATACCCTTCCACCTCTAGAAATGGACCTCGTACAACTCATCATAGAGCTATGCCAGCGGTGTCTACCCCCACCTCATAATCAAGGGCTCATGCATAGGACACTCCACCAGTCGAAAGACCACATCCAACAGGTTCCATGGGAACCTCACACCTGACGAGTCAGGTAGCAACATGTTGGAAATGAGGCCCATAAGTACTGCGTGCCTCACTCCCAACACCCCCTTCTCTAGCCACCATCGAACCAGAATCCCACCAATCTGGCAGTCACCCTCTGCCCTCTCCACTGGGCTATCCACACCCACCTCCTCCCCATGCCCAAAGCATCGTGTCAGTACTATTGTCCGTTGATCACGCGACGTCATCCTGATCGACAATCCATCTATCAAAATCCGTAGAATCCGATAGACATCCTCCAAGGTCACTGTCATCTCCCCTATTGGGAGATGGAAGGTGTTGGTCCGGGGATCCCACAAGTTGATCAGGGCCATCAGATAGGCCCGATCCCCGACCATAGGCTCCAGTCGAGTCACTTGCTTGAGCCCAAGGGCATCAAGCCACTCCCAGTCAACCAAAGTCAGTGCCTCCCATGCTTCAGTAAAAATAGTAGGCACACGGTACCGACTCTTCACAACCTGCAAAAGAAAACAACACAAAAACATTAAAATCATGAAAAATTGTACAACAATAACATGAATATACAACAATGCATAAAACAATGTACAGCTAAAAACAACAAAATTCACAAAAATTCAAAAAATTATTTGTCAATCTTAGGGTTTTACTCTAAGTCTAAACACCAAAACAAAAAAAAAAAAAAATTATTGTCACTCTAGGGTTTCTAACTCTAAGTTTAAAACCAAAAAAAAAAAAAAAAAACTTTCAAAATACAGTTTGTCAATCCTAGGGTTTTTAACTCTAATTTTAATTGAAAAATTAAAAACATACAAAACAAAATTAAAAATTTTTTATACCTAGGGTTTCCTCTAATCAATTAAAAACCACACAAAAACAACAAAAAATAACTAGGTTGGCTACGTTTTACTCGTTTTACCCTACGTTTCTAACCTAAGTTTTATCTTTGTTAAACTAGGGTTAAGTGAAGTTTTTCAGTTACGTTTTAAACTAAGTTTTTAGCTAAGTTATAAACTAACTTTTGATCTTTGTTTACCTAGGGTTTTACCTAAGTTTTCATGAAGCCATAAAACAACAAGTCATGCATAACGACATACATTTAATTAGGGTTTTCATTTTTAATTTGAACAACAAACTACAAAAGAAACAACAAATAAATTACGGTATTAAAAACTATAACAACAAAATACAAGCAATAACGAGGAAGATCACTTACTGGTCTCGCTTCGGCTCCACCGCTCGATCCGGTTCATGAACTCATGATGTCAGGAGAAATTCGGTAGTGCTTCTTCAGAATCAACCTCCTCCTCAGAGCTCCAAATCGCCAGAAAAAAAATGCAAATGAGCCCAAAACTATGTTTTGGCCTTTAAATAGGCTTTTTGAGCTTGTAATCATTCCTCCCTAGGATGAGCACTCTAGTTAGCACTCGTCCCACCCTGGGATGAATACTAAACTGGTATTCATCCCACCCAGGAATGAATACAGAGCAAAAATTTCAAAAACAACAAAAATGCACCAAAATGCACCAAAACAAGCAATAAACTTGCCCGATGAGAGTGCTTTTGCACTTGACATTCCGGGCATGCAAAATAGACGTCGGGGTCACAAATCCTCACTATCCTATTCCCTAAGAAGGCTACCATAGCCGGACCACTCCACGGGAAGACGGATTTTCGAGAATTTCATCTCCAAAAGACATCACAAAAAGGGTTAACACCCACCAAAAATAGGTCTAAATGTCGAGAAAACTGCACACACATTCAATGATAAACATCTGAAGGCACCCTTACACAAGTCATCTTGGGTCAAGTGACTCATCGCTTTTCTCATGTAGGTCATTCCCTCATCGATTCGTCGCTTGAGGGGGTAGTCACACTTAGTCACCAATCAACAAATACACACCCAATCATGGAAATGGCATGCATTCAAAGAATCATTGATAAAGACAATCACGCCCCTGCTTGGGGCAGCAAACAAGCAATAATCACAAGCTGATCAAACACTTGGCATTCATGAATCATGAACTCAAGGTTCCCATAGACAAAAGGTTGCGCCCTTTGCCTATTCATGACTCGATCAATGTCCAAGATCAAGTAACACCTCACCGAAAAAGGTTAACACTTGAATTGAGTTCCTTCACTCGTCAGAAGCAAGGATTCAAGAATGCATGCCCTTTCCATACTTGGGGCATCAAAATTTGGTTAGGTTACTAAGAAACCCTAATCATTAGTGCTTTGGTTATCTATTTTTGCTCAGCACTACGCCACGCACAATGCTTCCCAAAAAGGGGCATCTATAGACACCAAAACAACACCAATCCGATTATGTGACTGCAAACACTGATCGCATTGACACACACAGCCCCAAGGGCAGCCCCCAGAGGTTAAACAATGGTCCTAACCACTCTCACAATAGTTTTGGAAGGTCAGGAGTCAATTTGGCACCTTCAGGCACTCTGCTCCATACTCGTTCCACCCAGGGATGATTACAAACTGGTATTCGCCCCACCCAGGGACGATTAGCAGTATTCGCTCCAGGGTGGGGCGAATAGCAGGTTTGATGGGAAAAAAGTCAAATCTTGACAAATGGCAGCTCAGATCCGCCACTTAATTCTTCCTTCATTGCATGGGAGTGTGAGTGAGCATTTTCGAGCGTTAGAGGCAGTTATAGGGGCAGTCATGAAGCCCCTAATCAGGGAGGAATCTCCTCCCCCTAGGGAGGCATGATTGCCAAGTGGCGCCTCTGCATGCTCATCCAAAGAGACCTCCAGGTCTATAAATTGGTGAGTTTTCTCACCACAAAAGATACAGAGAAGGAGCATTTTGAGCAACGAAGTGCTGTCATTTTACTTCCACACACACACCCTTTTGATTTGTGCCTTTCACATCCTTGATCTCTTTTGGAAAGGAGGTCATAGGGTGGTTATTGGAAGCACAAATCCGGAACCAAAACCCGACATTTGGCCACAATATCCCACCAAATTTTTCGACAATACCCCACAAGAGGTTTTGGACCCATCCCAAGTGGATTGGTGCCGAAATCGGGCCCCAAACGGAGGGCGTCCTGCCCCCGGGCGCCCCCACATCATCGTAGTCCTAATCGCCCCGCCCCGAGTGATTAGAAATCTATGGTAGATTTCCTTTCTATTATTTTTGCATTTGATTCTATGCTGCTTAGATAGGTTGTCATTTAAATTTCACATCGTTTTGAGCATTTTTGATCATGTTTCTATTATTTCTCGCCTTTACTAACATGCAGGTAGCATCATCAAATTCTCGGTGATAGAGGCCAAATTGGGAAAATCTGACCATCTGGGTCTTCCCAAAATACCCCCAATTAGCTAACCCCCAACTTTGCAGGTGATTTGGAGCTTCCCGGATATGACATTTGGGACAGTGCCTTTTGACATTTTGTTGTAGGTCTATTCGTCCCGCCTCGAAGCGAATACAAATCTGTGGTGAATTTCCTGACTGTTCCATTTGCAGTGTTTTCCTTGTGATGTTTTGATGCCCCTGTCAAATTTTTAGTTCATTTGGATCTATTTTAGTTATCATTTTATTTACATCTTGCATGCACTAATTGAAGGCGTGGGGATTGCATGTTTTATTTCATCTACAGGTGCTACTGACTGTTTCTTGTTTCCTTGAATGTAGGATCTGGACATTGGAGGAGCAGCAAGGAGTCAACATTCATATACACAAGCGGCGATGACATGTTGGTCCGCCCATTTTACATGTGGGCACGCGGAAGAAGGAATAGCATTCATGGATGTAACAAGAACACATATTTAACGCTCCTAGCCCCTAAAAAGGGAGGAGGCAAATTGTAACCAAGTTCTAAAACATATCAATAAAAAGGGTTGTCTTCCTTATTGGCTTTTTATTTCATTTCGATTCGTTCATGCTTTCTCTCCTTTCATGCACTTTCAATTCATAGGACTTAGCGTTAAGTTTAGTTCCGTTTGCATCGCACTTGGAGTTTCCTTTTTGTTTCCGTATCCTCGTGCTTTCATCCAATTTCGTCTTGGCCACTCTTGATTTTAGCAAACCTTTCATTATTGAGTGTGATGCTTCAGGTAAAAATATTGGAGCATTTTTAATGCAGGAAGATCATCCCTTAGGTTTCAAGAGTAAACAATTTTCAGGAAAGAATTTGGGAAGATCCACTTACGAAAAAGAAATTCTGACTATTCTACATGCGCTATAAAAATGGAGGTATTACTTATTAAGTAGTTGCTTTATCATCAAAACCAATCATAGTAGTCTTAAACATTTCTTGGAACAATGTCTTTCCTATTCATAATAAAATAAATGGCTGACAAAACTATTAGGTTACAATTTTGTCATTGAATACAAAAAGGATAAAGAAAATGTGGTAGCTGATGCCTTATCCCATCAATAAGAATATGAAGTAACCATAAATGCAATCTCGGGTCCTTGTTCCCTGTGGCTTTCCCAACTTCAAAAAGAATGGATGATTTATGAAGAGATTGCTCAAATGATTCATGCTATAAACTCAGGATCATTCGTGCATCCATACTTCTCTTATGAGGATGGATTACTTCACAATAAAGATCAGATTTACCTCTCTCCTTCCATTCTTAAATCACAATTCTCCATGATATGCATGCATCTATGATAGGAGGACATTTCGGATTCATGAAAACCTACCAAAGAGCAAAGCAATAATTTTTATGGAAAGGTCTAAAATCTGATATTAAAATATTTGAGATTGAATGTGAAGTCTCTCAATGTAACAAAGGAGAAACAATAAAATATCTTGGTCTATTACAACCATTACCCATATCGAATCGTCATTGGGAACACATTTCTATGGATTTCATATAGGGGCTACCCAAATCCAAGGGTAAAACCATATTTTTTGTCATAGTAGATCGTCTCTTCAAATACACTCATTTCAATGCCTTACAACATCCCTATTCGGCAAGTAAAGTGGCTAAAGTATTTTTGGATTCAATCTTCAAACTATATGGTATGCGCAAAACCATTGTCAGTGGTCATGATCCTATCTTTACAAGTAATTTTTGGATGGAATTATTTTGCCTTAGTGGTACCAAGTTAAACATGTCTTCTGCATATCACCCCCAATCAGATAGTCAAACCAAGATAGTTAACAAGTGTTTAGGAACCCACCTCCGATGTTTTTCTCAAGATAAGCAAAATCATTGGATGCAATGGCTTTCCTTAGCCGAATGGTGGTATAATACCTCTTATCACACCTCCCTTAATTTGTCACCCTTTGAAGCCTTGTATGGTCAAAAACACCATCTCTTACTGATTATGTGTCTGGTACTTCTAAGGTAGCTCAAGTAGATGACTTGTTACAACACCGTCAAATGATGCTTACTCTTCTTAAAGATAATTTGATCCAAGAACAAAATTGTATGAAGCAACAACATGATTTAAAACACTTTGAAAGATAATTCAATGTTGGTGACATGGTTTTCCTACGCTTACAACCTTACAAACAATTATCATTGAAGATCAAGTGTAGTCAAAAATTGGCTCCTCACTTTTATGGACCTTACAAAGTCATTCATTGCATCGATGAAGTCGCCTATCACTTGGATATTCCTCCATATCACATTCTTTCACTATTCCATGTATCATGTCTCAAACCCATTCTTGGTCAAAATTTAAGATCCCAAATAGAGCTTCCAATTATCGATGATGAAGTATGTATTACTCTCCAACCGAAAGCCATTCTCCATACTAGAGAAAAAAAACTTCGCTCATGTCATATCCAAGAATTTCTCATTAAATGGCAAGACCTTCCCAAAGAATACGCTACTTGGGAGCCTGATAGTATCCTCCAATATTTTCCAGCTTTAAAGTCAAAGCTTTTTGAGGAGGGGAGACATGTTATGAACCAATATTATCAAGGGTCATGACCATTCTTTATAACCCTTCACACATTTATAATTATCACATTATTTTCATTTTTATCATCAAACATATTTTATATACATTGCTATAAACAGAGAACTGCCCTCTCTAAGTGGCTTAATCCATTCCACCTTTGCAATTCAATATTTTTGTTGTATTAAATTCTACAAGAAAGGAGATAAACCCTTTCAGTGAGATGGGGTTGAATACATACTTATCATTTTGAAAGAAGGATTGTATAAAATCATGGAAAAGGTTTAAAAAATACAAGTCAACCATTGTTGTAGAAGGGACACTACATCAATTCACTGTATTGTTTTCTCTTCCAATTTCTCATACAATTCTTTCCAAGTACATGTATGTTTGGGCTTGGGTTGACTTATTTTTGTTCTTTTTTATTTCATAGTTGATGTATCCTCATATGAGAAATATTTCTGCCAAGAATTTAGTCATGATAGGTATCAATTCCAAAAGGATTATAATTGACCAATAATCCACTAGCTAACTAGTATTAAAATAACTTTCAATATTAATCTAACCCTTGCTTTCCATGCTTATTTTTATAGGTTGCATTTATGGAAATTTAGCAATGATAGATGGGTATCCCATGAATGTGTCCAAAAGCATGCCTTCTCCCCTCTCACCACTTTAAAAAATAATCCATCTTTCATTACTTGAGATCCTAACTTTAGAGCTTACCACACTAGAGAATCATTACCATCCAAAGGTAAATGACTCACCTCATTCAAGTTCACCTATCCCAAATATTTACGAGTCAAAACTCTATTGAATAAAGAAGTTGGTCGGGAGATCCACCTCTAGTAAAGATTTCCAACCAAAGCTTTATTATTTAGATCTGATCTCATCATTCCCAAACATACCTTTACCTTGGGTTGGATTACTAATGCACATTTCCTCTCTCCTTTTACTCCTCATAAAAAAAATTTAGCCATCTAGCCCAACTCTTTACATATGGTATGTAGGGCAACAAGGACAAAAAAATAATAAATTGGCATGACCTGAATGATTGACTACAAAAACATTAATTGAACCCCAAAGGTTAACCATGTATGAGACCAATGATTAATTCTTTCATCGATACAATCCAAAAGATTCCTCTAGATAGCTATCTTCATCTTTTTAAAATGCAAATGTACCCTTAAATAGACCACTAGGAGAGAAGTCTTTGTGAATCTCAAGATCTCTAAATTCTATCCTGAAGTCATAAATCAAGATTGAAGAAGACCACTTAGGATTTATTATCATTGATAACTTAATTTGTGGCCCTAAGGTAAACATTAAGAGTATCTCTAATAATTCTTTCTCCCCTAAGGTTTACCACTCCCACCAATACTATGTCATACACAAACTATAGGTGTGTCAAAACCTCCTCATCCACCTTAATACCTATTAGGAAACCCTATTGTCTTCTCCTCAAGATGCATATACCCAAGCCTTTAGCCAATATGAGAAAAATATAAGGGGAACAAGGATCTCTCTGATGAAGGCCTCAAGTGACTCCAAACCATTATTAGGGAAGATACTTGATTAACACTGAGTATGTTGGTGGAGAATCACAACTCATGAACCATTCTATCCAATCTTGAGAGAAGCCGAAGGCTTCCATCATCCTTGAAAATAAGATCCACTCCACCCTATCAGAAGCCTTTGACATATTCAATTTTATGAACATTCCTCTATTGTCATATTTTTGCATTGAGTGAATTGTCTCTTGAGCTATAACCACACCATCCAAGATCTATCGACCCTCTACAAAAACCCCTTGCTCTAAGGAGATAATCTAGTAGAGGTTTTATTCACTTAGCCATTACCTTCCTAATAATTTTGTATATGAAATTGCATAAGGAAATAGGTCTATAATTTGAAATATGCACCCCCACTTCCCCTTTTGGAATTAAGGTAATGGATGTATGATTTAATGCTTTAAGTATTCTTTTACTACCTCTAGACTCCTCTATAATAGACATTACATCCTCCTCCAATTTGTCCTATAAGGTTTCAAAAAACCCAATTGGAAAGCCATCTAGACCTAGAATTTTTCCCATACTCATTCCAAATACTACCTTATTCAACTCCTCTCTATTAATGGGTTTAAGTAAAGCTTGATTTTTTTCTTTAGAGATATTCGAGAACATGACAACAAGAACTTATTTCTAAGCCTCTTAATATTTCAACATACCTTCCTTAAAAAAATTAGCAAACTAATCCATTGAAAGGAAATGCATACCTAGGATTGCATCAAAGGATAACCGGTTCTCATTCTGAAGAGTTTCTATCTTTTTTGTTTGTCTCCTAGCACAAGCAAGCTGATGAAAAATGGTGTTTATGTCACCTTCCAATAACCAGGTGGTTCTTGCTCTCTATTTTCAATAGATATCCTATTGGTTGTCAACTTCCTTAACAACTTTACGCAATTCATCATACTCTTCTTTGAGTTGCTCTATATTTATTCCCGCTCTAAAGTTTTTTTGCTCCTCATCCCATCTGGCCACCAATGGAGCTCTTTGGGCCTGGAAGTCCAACTCATTAGCTCTTCTCCATTGTTTCAATTGATCCTTAAAATAATAAAGCTACTTGTGGAATTTAAACATTGTCATCCCATATGTTAGTCATCCATCTTCCCACCACTATGGGATTTGCTTTTGAAGATCCTTCTTTTGTAACTAGAAGTTTTCAAATATAAATGGTTTACGATGCTACCATGTCTTGATCCCCCTTCCAATAGAATGGGGAAGTGATCCAATATTGGACCCTCCAAAAATATAAAATTTTAGATTCCATTTCACAAATGCCTCCTTTGAAACCAAAAAAATGGTCTTTCACCTTCCTACTATGTGTCTCTCTCTTTTTATTAGCCCAAGTATAGTTGGTTCGAGGACAATTAATATCCACCAAGTGTAATGCATGGACATAGTCAATCATAAGTTGATCCCCTATGCCCAAAATTAGATTTCCCCCTTCCTAAGCTTTGGATGAGAATTTAGCAGTAAAATCCCCAGCAACAATGTAGTCTAACTCATCGCTTGAGACTCTCATATTATGCACCACTTTCCATTGACAAATATAACCATCTAGGTTCTTATCCCCATAGAAATTGATGATTAAACTTTGCTCAATTATCATATTGTTCCTAAAATGCAATGTGAGGACACACCTCCAATCTATAAGTTCTATATTCATCCATTCAAGAGAGTTCCAAAAGCTAATTACCCCCCTTGAATTCCCTTGAATAGCCACTTCCATATGACCAACACCCCTCCAAATTCTATTTATTATTTTATACATGAGTTCCAATGATATTTTTGTCTCATAGATAAGCAATAAATTTATTTTAGTTTTATCTAAGAGTCTTTGAATAACATATTTATGGGTTATACTATTTAAACACCTAATATTTAATGATTGTATGATCATCGATTACCTTGAGACAAGTAAGATTCTTATCAATCTCTGATTGATTGGTTTGTCTTCTTAATATGCTATAAGTTCCTTATTTTATTTTCTAACTACTCCTTGAGAGTTGATATTCTTTGAACTATTCTCCACTTGGCTTATCCCTAGAGTTCACTTTTATCTAGTCTTTTTCTTCATCCCCATGATTACATCCTTTATTATTGGTTGCTCCTAGTTATGCACTATGAATGCCCCTAAAATCTCTAATTGTGGTAACTCATTGTACTCTATTACCTGCTCTAGGATATGAGGAGCCAAATGAGGGGCTTGAACATGGATGTTATTATTTTCATTATTCCCATCCACTCCTTCCATGAGTTCTTCTTCTTGCTACACCAGTGTCTTGAAGATATCATACCTATTTGAGGCCTTGGGTTAGGTTTGTTCTTTACCATAATTTTTCTTTTACCTTCTCCTTTTTTTGGGCTATTCAAAATCATCTCATTGTGCTTCTGCTCCCTAATAAATATTGGTTGCATGTTTATTGAATATAGAATTACCCTCCTTAGGAATATTTTGCATTCCTAGAGAAGCCACTATTTTTTGTGATCATATTTTTTGGGAAGGACTAGGCCAAATGTCCATATTTTTAGTAAACTCCAAACTTGAAGGGTAGTTTCTCATAATCGAATTGTTGAATCCAAGATAGTCCTACAAGTTTGAGTTCCATCTATGTTGGTAAATGCTAGTTGAGATCCATTTCAATGCATAATCTAACATAAATGGTTGTGTTTACTTCTATTGTGTCTATAAAGATACCCAAATATATTCCAAGAATATTATTGATCATTTCTAATACCTGCTCACTCCATAAATCCATTGGAAGTGCATACAAATGGTCCCAAAGTGAGATAGCAGTGGGTTAAATTTAGGGATCAAATCCCACTCCCTAGGGCTGAAAAAATAATCCTATTGAACCATGAGTTCTCTTTTCTAATTCCAATGCCCTATTTCTATCAATAAGTGAGGAAAAACTAAAAATAAAATATCCATTACTTAAAAACCACAAAGAATACTCACCATTCACCAAAAGGTTCTCAGTTTTTTCAAACCCATGAATGCAAAAACTTTAGGGTGGGGTGAATACCCATGGATTTACATATTAGGTCATGATTGGATCTATATAAGACCATTTATTCTACTATACTCTGCTCAGTGATGATATTTGGACTTGATTCCAATTGTGGCAAGCATTCATTGACTCTTTGAGATTTTAATTTTTTTCTAACAACCACAAAGAGCTTTTTTGTGTAGTTTTTTGTGTTTGTTTAGTTTCTATTGGATATTTTTCCTTCAACAAATCTATAAATAAACTTTGTCTATCTAAGAGAGGATCTAGGGATGTCCCCATTGGGTCCTCATAAGGTAAAAATCTTATCTTCAATTCTTCAACAACCAAAAAGTACTTTGTCTCTATCAACATGGATTTTAACAACACCATTATCATGATTTCTAGTATCATTTAGACTTATATGTATATTTTAGCATTAAATTATAGGTGTTTACTGTTATTTCAAGTCTTTGATTTATTATTATAATTCCTCTTGAAACTAGTAGTTATCAAATTGTCTCAGGTATAATTTTACTTCAAATAAATATGTGCAGTTATAATTGCAAGGATTAAATTTACGATATTACAGTAGGGACTAGTCACTAGGTGGCCCTTCTTTTTTGTAGTGATAGTATGTTTTCAATTGTTCACCTTTAAAATTTGAAACTACTATCATACATTTTGAATAATAAGTCTTGATCCATTTTTATTGGACATGAAAATACATCTTAAAACATCAAAATATTACATGTTCTTGATAGCATCATGAATATTTTTAAGGATTTTAACAATAATTCTAGTAATTATTGTCAAACCATTGAACTTGCATAGTTAAGTAAAACATATTTGATAATAGAGATCCATATTCACTTCTAATAATATACAAATATTTTTTAAAATAATACTTTAATAAAATTAAATTAAAATATCATACATCTGTGATGTTTTTTCTCCTTACAAAGTATTAAAATATTATAGAATCATGATAATTCCTATTAAAATAATATTATTTTTTATAGAATTGTTGCCTAAGTGTCATGTGATTTATTATTATTAATAATTATTTAAATTCCCATGTAATTTAATGATAATGTCATATCATCTTTACTTTTTTTTCATAAAATATAAGTGCATGTACATCAAAAGCCTCCTTAACTTAGAGGTATAGTCATTGAAATAATAGATGTTATAGACTTATATGAACTAAAAAAACCCTAATTATGGTATCCACAAGCACCAACTAAGTGAAATACTTGAAAGAACTAGCCCACAATTATTACAAAAATTCTTTGATATAACTCTAAATAGGGATAGCCACTTCTTGTTCCAGATGTTAGGAGAATTTAATGGGTTCAGTTGAAGAAAATCTATGAGAGAGTGTAATCTAGAAGTGAATGTGAGCTGAGAGGTATTGTGAACCAAGAAGGAGTACAATTCAATATTTAGTCATGGCATAAGAGTAGCGGGTTCATACAAAGTGCATAAATGCTTCAAACCCTTACCACAAATGTGTGGGACATATTTACAAAAAAATTCTAAAGCGAAGGAACACCAAGAAAAATAAGAGATAGAGGTAATTATGATCCAAGAGTGCAAGTTGGGAACGAGTGTGAGGTAGGAGAGAGTGCAAGCCAAGAATTAGTGCAAGTTGAAAGGGAGTGTAAACTAAGAGGGGGTGTGATTCAAGATTCAATTATGGTGAAAGAGTACTAGGTTCATCCAGAGTGCATTAATGCTTCAAACCCTTAACACAAATGCATGGAACATTGCTTCCAAAAAATGTTGAAGTGAAGGAATATTGGGAAAATAAGAGATAAAGGTAATCATGATCTAGGACAGAGTCTAAGATGAGAGCGAGTGTGATGCAAGAGATAGTGCAAGCCAAGAGTGACTGTGAGCTAAGAGGGAGTGTGAACCAAGAGAGAGTGTGATCCAAGAGCAGTTTCCATTAGCTATTATGGAAGGAAAGTTGTATTTTAAAGCCCTAATGGGAATTTAGGATGCCCTAGCTAGAAATCAGGATTCCCTAGTTGGAATTATGGAGGCCCAAGTTAGAGATAAGCAAAAGAGAAAATATATGGAAAGTTTGATCTAGGTAGAAAATGTTACACTAGAAGTAAGTATCAAGGATGAGATGATTGAGTGTGATATAATGGTTCTTAAAAGTAAATGGTTATTATGTAAGTTCCATAGATCATGGCTAATGTTTTTGGAGATTCAAAATTTGATCAAGTGGAATTGGGGATTGAATTCAAATTATTCTATGAATTTTATTCCTAAAGGTTTTTTCCTCATCATCTATTCCAATTCAAAAATTAGGGATAGAATAATGGCTGGTGGTCTATGGTTTAGAGGAAGAGATGCACTTTATTTGAGGCCATGGAATGAAATATTTTCTATTCATATAGAAATTGTTAAGAAGCTTCCAATGTAGGTTAGGCTTTTGGACTTCCATATCGACTTATAAATAAGGATGTTTTGAAGAATATTAGAAATATCCTTTAGGGAAATTAATTAAGAAAGGACCAATTACTAAGGAGAAAATACTCGAATATGTGTTGCTATGGATATTTTAAAACCTTTTCTACAATCCATTAAGATTAAATTTGAATCAAGAGAATGGGATCAGCAAGTAAATTATGGATATTTTTGCCATAATTGTTATGTGATTGGACACATGGCAAGAGTTTGCAAAGTCAGAACTATGAAGAAAGAGACAAAAAATTCTAGCCATGAGATAAAATTCAAGATGAAGCAAGTAAATCATACTATAATAGAGGGTAGATCAGATCAAGGATATTCCACTCCAAAAGAAGAGGTGAATAAATCCTATCTACAATATTATTTGGCAAGTTCAAAAGGAATTAAAATTGCAAAATAAAATGTGGAGATAAATCCTAAAACAAAGACAACAAAAGAGGTCAAGCTTATTCCAAATATGTCATATTCATTTTTCTCAAGTAGTATAAAATCCTCTCGAAATAATAAAAGTGAAGGTGGTAAAAATGTTATCCCTTGCACTTTAAGGTTTCAAGAGTAGAATAATAAAGAAATGAGGTTGGAGAAAACCCATAACAATTTAGGATTCTAAGGAAAAATAATTAATTGCTATAGAAGAGCATCCTTGCACTTTATGGTTTCAGGGCAATATAAATAAGATTGTGCTTTGGAGGATATTCCTTGCACTTCAAATCCTTTTGAACAAGGAAAACCTAAAGATGATAAGTCTTACTATGAGCAGTTTGATAAGATTGAAGAGATTGATGAAGATGAAAGTTTTACTGGGAATGAAAAAAAGGAAGATACAAGAAGCAAAAATAAAGATAAAAAGAAACCCAAAGGTATATTTATATGGAAAAATAAAAGTAAATATCACAAGTGTTAACAAGAAGTGGGGCTAAAACCACAAATAAAATTAAAATAATATCTTGGAATATTAGGTAAATCAATAAGAACCCTAAAAAAAGGTATTAAGAAATTGTGAGGTCATTATAGACAATATATTTATAAATATAGAAGTTGGGCAACAAATATTTTAGCCATTCACGGTGTTCAATTTCATCTTGATAGAATTTAAATTTTGGAATACATATGATATAAAAGGAGTTGATTGTAGAAACTTAGTAGTTTGAGGAAGATGGAGAATTCCTTTGATAGAAAGTAAAACAAAGAATATCTATGATAGAAATGCAAATATGGCTATGCTTTAATTAACTTATTATAGAAGTAATTATATCAATGTAATGTTTTGTTTTTTGTAATTGGAGTGGCCCCCAATAGAAACCAAACATCGCTTAAAAACAAAATCTAAATATGGATGGACTCATAATTTAAAAATAAAATATAGGCAGGATTCATTCTTTGTTTTGAAGGATCTCATATGCCAAGAAGACACTTTTGTAAACAAAAAGATATCATAGACTAAACAAAAACATCCAAAGAGTGAAGAGACAATAGAGTGAATGTAAACATTATAACTCTAATTCTTATTTTAAGGATTAACATGATATAGCTCATGAATAAACCCCATCAATGATGCATGTAATGCAAAATATCTCTCTTCCTACATATCCTTGAAGGTCATTTTGATACCATAGCTACCATTATCTAAATGATTATGTCTATAATATTATCATGCATTATATTAAACATAAAGATGGCAATCTTGATATGTAGTCCATTTATAAGAATATCTCAAAAGCTACTATTCCCACCTAGATATATAGGCTACCATGCAACTTCTCAATCCATTTATCATTATATGTAATCAATAACTTAAGGTGCCCATGTGCTAGCTTTGCCTATTCTAAACTAGTGTATTTTTTGTAATATAAATGCACACATCTCATAAAGGTCGAATATACCTCCTCTATAGTTATCTTCCCTTAATACATCATCACATCCCTATTGGATGTGTTGGTCAATAGACACCCCCATACAAAAACTTGGTTGTAACACTTGAGAATCCATAACAAACTTAGTTGGATAAGTTCCTCTATAATTTACTCTATAGCCACAAGACTAATGTATTCTTTTATCAAAACTAACATGCCATATTTCATATTCATATTCACGAACAATAAAGAACATTTATTTCTTTGAAGTATTTTTTGATCCATTAAGGCACTCCTCATACTTAGCAATACATTGAGATGATTCCACTTCCATATTAACACCATATTCTATCTCATACTTATATAGATCCTAATAATGATTTTTCTCCTTGTCCTTAAAATCACCATTATATTTGGAACAACATCAATCAATATTTGAGAACATATATATGGATTAGCTTTATTTTCTCCCTCCATAATCAAGAATAATCCTTCCATAATAATGTTCCCCAAAACTAAGTAATCGGGAATGCCTACAATACTCATTATATATTTATATCAATATTCAATGAAATAAAAATTTCTAAATATTTTATTCAGAAATCCAATTTAAATGGTCACACACCTTACTCATATCCAACTTTATAACCATTCTTTGTCACTTGTTATAATTTGTAAAATGACCAACATGTGTAAGATGGTTACTTTATCTATTATATGCCTCACTACAATATATAATCCATACTCTTTTAGGACAATTATGGGAACAATCTTGGCAAGGCAATTCATTATAACTTTTGTTATTACCTTGTAAATATTCTTATGGAACAAGATCAAGTAAAACAAATTAAAAATAATGTCACTCTAATTTTTAAAATTATAACTAGGAAAATGGTGTTGAGCTCCTTTCATATAGATCTAGAGCTCATATCCTCCTTAGATATAACAAATATGTCTTCTTTTATAGCATCCCAAAAAAATATGAAAGCATCTAGGGGAAAGGCATTCGCCCTTGGAATTAAATTCCTTTTCATACCAAAAAATTGTCATCTTAACTTGACCTTCACTAAATTCATTCATTAAGAATATATTATCTGTTTATACTAAAGGGAGAAGATATCTGAGAATAACATATTATACCCACTCATAATCCTTGTATTTCATGTAAGAAATTTCCTCAAAATATTGCACTACCTTTCTTATGATCTTTGATGGCTTAGTTAATTTCTTCTCATATTCAAGCTTGATACTTGAGATATTGTTGATATTTTAGTGATCTAATATACTCTTATAAAAAATCCTTGTGTTGTTATCACCTTTATGATTCTAGATTGTTTTGGTTTTTGTCTCTATAATATATTTTCTTACCTCAAAAATACCTTTTATTGCATTCTCTAATTTCACTTACAAGTTCCACTTCACTACCTCCTAGGGTTATGCATAAGGGGTCGACACCGAAATCTATTTATAAAATCAAGGTGAATTGTATTGGAATCCCAAAGAAATTTGTAGAAGTTTACATGGTGAATTGCATTTATTTTTCTCCAAAAATTTTCAAACCGAGGTGAATTTCATTAATTTATATCCAAAAAATGTCAAACCATGGCGAATTTTTCTGTGTTGGGGGCTATGAATATCAGTTTGCAAAATCTAAAAATATGCGGTATACTTAAAATATTTAGGCCGATATGAAAGAATTTAGGCTGACATGATGATCATCTGTAGGAATATCGATCGGTTGCAGGCATGATGATCAGATGCAGGCATGATGATCGATTGTAGGTATGACAATCGACTGTAAGCATGATGATCGGTTGTAGGCATGACGATTGGCTGCAGGCATGATGATCGATTGCAGGCATGACGATTAATTGAAGGTATGATGATCGAATATAAATATGACAATCGACTACATGCATGAAGATCGGTTGCAGGCATGACAATCGACTGTAGGAATATCGATCGGCTATAGGAATATCAATCAGCTGTAGGAATGTTGATCAATTGCAAGCATGACGATCGGTTGTAGGAATGACAATCAATTGCAAGCATTATGATCAGATGCAGGTTGACTAATGTCGATTGGAATCTCTACAATTGATAGATAAATATCGATCGACAATCCTTGCAACCGATAGGCTGATGCCAATTGACACCTCTTCATCGACATACATGGCTTTGCAACCGATCGACTTATGCCTACAAACACGGTTCTGCAACTGATCAGCTTATGTCGATAGACACGACTCTGTAACTAATCGAGTTATACCAATAGACATGTCTCTACAATCGATTGACTTATACCGATTGTCTTGCATTGATCGACACTCCTCTGCAATCGATCGACTTATCTCGACAGACACTCCTCTACAACCTTGTCAATTTTTTTGTTGTTTCAGAGCTATTTTCGAGTTAGAGTATTTTTGATGTATGTTTATCGATACCCAGTACAGTATATATATGGGTAGTAGATGAGGCGATTTTGGCAGAAAAAATAAAATTATTTATAATTTGAAGATGATTTGGGCGGGAAATATAAAATCATTTATAATTTGAAGGCGAATTGGGAAAGAAAATCAAAATCATATGTAATTTGAGGTCAGAGAATTAAAATAAAATTAAGTTCATGATTATCAACGACGGACGAATTTACCCCAATAAAACTTCCACCCTGTAAATTTTGGGCGAATGGGCCCCTGTGAAAGGATCCAAAATTATCCAATTTAAAATCTTGAAAATCCTAAATAGAGCCAATTTATGATATTTCGCGCTTATGCATAACCCTGCTACCTCCTCCTTTCTTATGCATATACACTAGGTCGTCTCATATATATTTTTATTCTCTTTTTATGTGTAAATTTTGTTAGAAAATATTGCTAATTTTTTATATATTTTATTTATTAATTTTTAGATGTCTTTATCTTTTGGACAAGGGTGAACATAACATAGCCCTCTTCTTTTAAGTGTTGTCTTCACCAGCATTTCACTTGCTCTTAAAAATATTCCTTTCTTGTCCATTCCTAAGTGCATGTCACAACAAATAAAATATTTATTTAATTCATAAGTATTTTTTGAGAATAAAATTCTTTTTAATTGTTGTTAATGGAAGGCCTTTTTTCTCTTCTACTTTTAGGTGGCAATTGAGATCACCTATAAAAATCCAAAGGTAATCTTAAGATGTTGCTTTGCAACCTTGAAATTTTAAAAATAAGTTCTAAGGTTTGAATATGAGAGGGGGTAGGGTTGTACACCATGCATGGTAATCGAAGTATGGTTAGATAAACATATATATAGTGAACAACATCCTCCATGAAAATTGTACCATATGATGTATGGCCTCATAGATGTTAATGACATATGGTCTCATGGATGTCAAAAACTACTATACCTTTACCTTTACATTTAATTTCTTACATCTAAGAGTTGAGAGGTGTAAACATTTATCAAGACACATTAAAGACATATTTTTTTCCTCAAAAATTTCTTAATTTTATATAAAGTAAATATGAAATTACATTCTTTAGTTGCCTTTTTGGCATTTTTTCAAAATTTCAACAATGACCTAAAATTCAAGTCATTTATACATCATAACTAACTATCTCTATCATATTAAGTTCTATCCTTAGACACCTTCCCAAATAGTCAACCAGTATCCTTTAAATCACTAAATTTTGATTTTTTTTTTAAAAAGTGACTTTTATTGTGCTTGCTTTAACCAAAGTGTATTAATCCCCCTAGATAGAGATCTGTACCAGCTATAGTGCATTGCCCTCATTGCATTTTTGTACTAAGAACATACTTGGATCAATCTAAAGTGCCTCCTTTAAGAGTTCATATGCTTTCCTATTCAATTCTATATAAATATACCAAAAATTAAAAGGTTCACTTTGATCCACAACTTTTTTATTTGAGATAAGATGGGTTGTAGAATCATGTTTTCCATTCTAAAAACACCAAACATCCAGTTTATTACCACCTATGAGCCTTTGTAAATTTGAATTTTTTGTATTCCTTTTTATTCTGCCAACTGAACCAAGTTTGAGGGCTATAATTTTAGCATAATTATTAATATATTCTTCCAATCTAGCCTTGAATTTAAAATAATGAGAGTCTAAAATATATAGTAATCCTCCTCCACAAACTCAAAGGACCCCCTATCTAGCCCCATAAAAAATTTCTCAAGGCCCTTATTTATCAATATTTAGAGGGATGATTTGTTTGTTTACCTTTGTTGTTACCAAAACCTTATAGTTATTGAAACTTCCAATGATTTGGGAGGAGACCTATCAAGTAGGCTTCTCCTTATCCTAAAATATTATTGAATTTCTAGAAAACCATACTCCCAAGACACAAACAATGGGAGAGCTATAAAAACTTTGTATGACCTATTTTCAAACCAATATTTTAAGCACTCTCCTAAGGAATCTTATTGCCATACTGTAGGAAGCTTTAACTATGCTATAACCTTCATGCAAACCTGTCTAGTAAAGGAGCAAGCAACCAGTAAATGATCAATTATTTCATTGTTTATCCTACATAAATGATACCTTCTTAGATCATTTTAATTCTTCTTTTATAATACCTCCCATGTCAAAACCTTATTTTTAATGGCAAACCATAGGAACAATCTTGTCTTCAATGGGGCTTTATGCTTCTAGAGTGTTTTCCACCACCATGTTGGATTGTCATTACTATCTTCCAATAGAGTCTTATACCTCAACTTTGGAGTGTAACCCCTTGTAGCTCTATTATTTTTCCATATCAATTGATCAATTTCCTCTCGCAACTTGATATGTCTATATTTAAGTATCCCCACATATTCTTCCCACTGGTATGCCTCATAGTCTTGAATCCCTAATATTATTGATTCCTTCCATCTCTTACTCCAATTTGTAGAAGATTTTGTATCAGCTACTTGGGCAAGATTTCCAATCCCCTAAGCTCTTAGGTTCTGAATTACATTATTTTATAGTTTGTGCATATCACCACAATCAATCCAAGGGTCTAATCCTAGTTTTATTCTTGAACCATCCCCTATTTTATAGGTAAACCAATCACCTAAAATATAAAATATTTGAATCATTGCCTTCCAAAATATTGAAACATTATGGGTTTGCTTCATTGGGGCTCTTATCCACTTCTCAACTATGAGTGGCTCTAAATATTTGTCATGAATGTTCTTATTTCATAAGCCTTCCTTTGATATTATCTTCCAAACACACTTCACTGCTAAAGCCTTGCTAAATAGAAAGATGTTCTTAAGTCCTAATCTTCCATTTTCCTTGGGCTTGACTAAGGATTGTCATTTAACCAAGGGAATACCTTCCTTTTTCCCTATTCATAAAAACTTATATCTTAAATGTCTATTTTTTTCCAAAACTCCTTTTGGTATATGAGCCAAAGATTACCAATATACTAGTATTGCCCCCGACACAAACTTTACCAAAGTCAATCTCCCCCCAAAGAGAGCTATTTTTTGCACCTTACATTAATTCTTTATTCCACCTTCTTTATGAACCAATTCCAATCTTGCTTAATGTAGTCATTGGGTTTCAAAAATAAGCCTAGATATTTAGACCCCTCTTGAAGATCAAATATGTTAAAGGGGAAAATCTGACCTATTACTATGGTTTAATTCAGATCCACACAGTTAAAAAATATTCTTAACTTCTGCACATTAATTTGCATACCTATTACCAAGAAAAAAAAGATCTAAAGAGTGTTTTAACTTCTCTACAACTCTTATTGTTTCATATGTGAAAAAGATAACATCATTTACAAAATGTAGATGGGTGATTTCCATTTTTCTACCTATTCTAATTCCCTTTACTACGCCTTCCATCTTGGCTTCTAAAATACACCTACTTAATCCTTCAGCTACCAAAATAAATAATAGTTGTGACAAAGGGTAACCTTGTCTAATCCATCGAGAAACTTTGAAGAACTAAGAGGCTGACCCATTAACCAAAAGTGTAAAAGGAATATAACAAAAACATCCCATAATCCAATTCACCATATACACATAAAACCCAATATGAGTATCATTCTTAAATATATCCAATTTACTCTATCAAAAGCCTTAGAGAGATCCAACTTCATCGTTGGTAGTTTTTTCAATTTATGGTATGAAGACTTTCATGAACAACACCAATTGCTTCATGAATTTGTCTACCATGCAAGAAACTGAATTGCTCAATATATATAAGCAGAGTAAAATAAAACTTTGGTCCACTCTCTTTGTTTTACATCATCACCACAAAGTGGTATTAGAATAAGTTGATTATTTTAAGCATGTATCCTTGACAAAAGTCGAACCTTGGTCTCCTCTTTCAAAGTTGAGGAATTTAATCTGTTGAACTAATGCCTTTGGATGGTCCACTCTCTTTGTTGTTTCAAAATTATAATCATAATTTTCTTTCATTCCAAAGAAAAAGTAAAACCTTGAAAAAAAAAAATTCCTTTCCTACAAAAAACAACTAAAACCATAAGAAGCCTTTTACATTAATACCATGCCACATAAATCCCATCTAAGTCCTTTATCCTAATCCTTAAAATTTATTTTCTTAGTTTTCATTTATTCCATTTACACCCTTTCTTGTTGCTTCCTTCCAATCCGCTCACATAAAGCACTTCTTTTTTTAGCATTCATGCCTTACAAATTTTATGTGATAATAATCATTAAACAACTAAAACCTTGAAAAACCTTTCCTTTGTTAAAAAATAACTAAACCCATAAAGAAGCCTTTTACCTTAAAACCACGCCACATAAATCCCTTCTAAATCCTTTATCCTACTCCTTAAAATTTATTTTCTTAGTTTTCATTTATTCCATTTACACCCTTTCTTGTTGCTTCCTTCCAATCCATTCACATAAAGCGCTTATTTTTTTAAGATTCATGTCTTACAAATTTTATGTAATAATTATCATTCCTTTCAAATATTCTAACCTTTTTATCAACTCATCCACATGCTACTATATGACTCTAATTTTATTAAAAACTTACATTCAACTCATCCATAACTATGACCCAAATTTCATTAAAAACTCACATTCACACTTCTTCCTCCGTCTATATTGAGGACACCTTCCTTGTTTGATTTTTGTTATCTCTTTTAAATGAAGTCTTGTAAATTCTTACTCCTTTAAATCATGTATCGTTTTTAGATACAAAGGGAAATTGGTTACAATCACACTATTTTAGTAATTGTTAAGCGCAAGGTTCAAACTACAGGGTTGTTCCCAATAAGTCTATTCCACCTCATTATTGTTGACCAGCATAAGGAGGATTAATTGTTGCTCGGGATTTGTACTATCATTGTGGGTTTAACACATACTCAAAAGATTCAGAGCAAACATTTATAAATTGACACCCCAAAGCTTGAATCCATGTCTCTTTTTGGTGAATGCTTGACCAAACACACAGCTACCAATCCACCTAACCCTTGAAAACCTAAATCATATATCTTTTATTATTCTTAATAAATTATTGACATTTAAAAAAAACTATACTATCCTACCCAAACAAACAACCACCAATCCACCTAACCCTTGAAAACCTAAATCATATATATTTTCTTATTCTTAATACATCATTGACATTTAAAAAAAACTATGCTATCCTAATCTAGGATTAAGGGGTTACCCTAACATGTGCTAGGAGGCCTTAAGACAAACACCCTAGGAGAACAAAATATTTAGGGAGATAAGTAGCCTAATACATATATATGGACAAGACTCAAATCTATTTTTTTTAATGGATAAGTTCACCATTCTAGGGGGATTGTTGTTGAGAAGAATTTATATAATTTTATTTAGATTTTTAGGGGAATTGGTAATCAATAATATTATTATGAATGAGTTGTTTTTATAAACTCTTATAAACCTTAAGTTCATTGGGTAAAGCACAATCAATGGAAATTGTTAATTAATAATATTATTATGAATGAGTTGTTTTTATAAACTCTTATAAACCTGGTTAAAGCACAATCAGTGGGACTTTGACCTTTCAATTTATAAACCTTTATAAACCTTAAGTTTGTTGGATAAAGCACAGTCAAATGGGACTTTGACCTTTCAGTTTATAAGAGTTAATGGAACTTTGACCTTTCAGTTTATAAGAGTCAATGGAACTTTGACCTTTCAATTTATAAACCTTAAGTTCGTTGGGTAAAGCACGGTCAATAGAACTTTGACCTTTCAGTCTATAAACTTTAAGTTCATTGGATAAAGCACAATCAATGGGACTTCGACCCTCCACGACATCAAATTAGGGTAGTCAACTGGTACACTTGATTGCTATCATCTAGCCTATTCTTTCTGAGTATATAATGGTTTGAACCTTGGACCTTCCAAAAGAGAGGTCAAAGTCCTAACCACTACACTATCCTTACAGGCAAAAACAATATTTTTTTCAATAAATTTACACGATTTTTATGAGGAATTGTGGTCCTTTCATACTGGCTGGGATTTGAACCTTGAACCTTTCAAAGACATGAATTTATATTGGTTTTTATGAGGAATCATGGTCTCTCATATTAAGTAAGATTTGAAGCTTAAATCTCAAAAAGACTAAAACCCTTATAATAATTTAAGCTTGAAAATTCCTACACTTCTACAAATCATTTATCTTTTATTATTTTTAATATTGACACCGTTGATATTCCAGTTAACTATGCCATCCGGCGTTGGAGTTACCGTAACATGTGGCAGGAGGTCTTAAGGCAGACACCCTAGGGAAACATAATTTATCTATTTTTGTTTTACACATGGGTTCACCATACTAAGGAGATCGAGGTTGGATGAAGAATCACAAGTCAGTGGCGAAGTTGTCTGATTAAAAAAGAGTTAACAATGTCGTGTGAACTCACTTTTGCACCGAGTCGAGGCGGTCATATATATTTTTTAATACTATGTAAATAGGAAATTCTAAAAGTGTTAGAATACTTTTTTAGGGAGATTTAAATTTGATAAAGTGTTGAATATTTTTTTTTTTAAGGGAGATTTAAATTTGATAAAATGTTGAATATTTTTTAGGGAGATTTAAATTTGATAAAATGTTGAATATTTTCAGGGAGATTTAAATTTGATTTACGTATAGGGTGGTCTTTTACGTATGTTTAGAAAAAATTGATATCTGTGCCAAAAGAAAATTCACGAATGGGCAATTGTGAAAGGTGTTGGATTCTTCGGAAAAGATGACATGCAAAAACTTCATCCAGAAGGGCAATTGTGAAAGCTATTGGATTCTGACATGCAACTCACAGCTGTGAGGCACTCGATTTTGAAAGCAGTGCCAAAAGAAATTTCATCGAAAAGGGCAAATAGTGAAAGGTGTTGGATTCTTCGGAAAGATGACATGCAAACGACCGCCGTCGGGCACTCGATTTTGAAATGAGTGCCAAAAACATTCATCGAAAAGAGCGATATGTAACCAAAAACAATATAATAACACACGTGTTATTATTCTAAATCAAGAAAGAACCATTTTATATTTGTATTAATATTTTTTTATAAAAAAAATAACAGTTTGAACCGCATTCATATCAATACAAATAAAGAAACCCACGGACTTACACCTCTAACTTACTGTCTACGGCCTAACAAGTTTTGGCCATACCCTTTGCCTTTGTGCCTGCAACACTTTCATCTTTCCAAAAACAAAGTCACTTCCTTTTATTCTGTCCGTTTATTTCACTTACATGGCATCGTCTTTCTCTTCCAGAAAAAGGCAGCGACTGAATGAAAGTGGAAACGCGTTTGAAGAACTTATACGATCATCTGTAACTGCATCGTCACCCTCAACGCAGAACATGTTGAGCTACGATGTATTTATTAATCACCGAGATTGTGATGTAAAAGAGACCCTCGCGAAGGATATTTACGAGGCACTCACTCGTAGAGGAGTGAAAGTATTTTTAGACAACAAAGAACTTGGAGCAGGGGATTTCATACCAATTGAATTACAAGAGGCAATGAAGAGTGCTCTGCTTCACATTGCTATATTTTCCCAAAGGTATGTAGAATCCGCTTGGTGTTTGGCGGAGCTTTCCTTCATGCTCGAAACCAAGAAAAAAATTATTCCTATTTTCTATCGTGTCCACCCTTCTGATCTCCGATGGGTCGCGAAAGGAAAAGGAATATACGCCAGTACATTCGACAAACATGAGAAGAACGATAGATACAGCCCAAAGAAACTTCAAGAGTGGAAATCGGCATTGGAGAAAGTTTCAGTTGTTTCTGGCTATATTATTAACAATGATGAGTAAGCGCCCTTTTCCCCAGATATCCCATCTCAGGCACTTTGACTATGTTTTAGCTTTCTTTAGCATTATTATTTAGAGTTTTGTTTTAGGACTCATTATTCTTTTTAATTTATCAAATTTGCTGTAAATGCTTAGTGAGTGGAAATTTAAGAGTCATTATTTAAGTTTTATTTTGCTTTTTAATTTATCAAATTTGTTGTAAATGCTTAGTCAGTGGAAACAAGTCTTGGTAGAGCTTGAAAAATTATTGGCTAAGGTGATGAAGCAGCCATTACTTGTGTCGAAAGATCCACTGTTTGGAATTGAAGAAACAGTAAATGACTTTCGGACCAAAACTATAAGGTCTTCTTCCTATGACTACAGTACACAGATTGTGGGAATCGTAGGTATGGGAGGGTGTGGCAAGACAACGTTGGCAAAAGAAGTTTATAACAGGAAGCGCGCCTCTATCCAATCCACCTTTTTGTATGATGTCCGAGATGAAGCAAGTAAAAACCAACTGCCTAAGTTGCAAAAGAAGCTTTTGGAAGACCGTGGTATATACGATTCATCATTTGAAAATATATATGAAGGTATGGACATTATAGCATATCGCTTGAGATCTGTTTCTATGCTTGTGGTTTTGGATGACGTGGATAATCAGGAGCAAATAGATGCTCTAGTGCCACCAAAGCACAGCCTTGGATCGGGCAGCTTGATTATTATTACAACAAGAGATTTGAATGTGCTTACATCCGCTGGCATCTCCTCCTCGTCCATTTATGAAATGAAAGAACGGGATCCTTCTTATTCCAAGGAACTTTTCTGTTTTGCATGCTTTTCCAAACCGTGATCCATCTCAGGAATTTGAAGAGCTGGTAGAAAAGTCTCCCAGCACTTGCCAAGGATTGCCTTTGTCTCTCAAGGTTTTTGGAAGGCAGCTCTGTGACAAGTCTAAGGAATACTGGGAGTCTCAGTTAAATGAGTTTTCAAGAGTATTACCAAACGGCATTATAAGCATCCTCAAAACAAGCTATGATGCTCTGGATCCAGAGGATCAAGAACTGTTTTTGGATATAGCGTGTTTCTTCGTTGGAGAAAGAAAAAGTTGAGTCATTGAAGTGTGGGATGGATTGGGGCAGGGTGGGGTGTATAGGTTGGAGACGCTTAAGGATAAGTGTCTTGTTGAACTTGATCATTAGAATCGCATAAGAATGCACGACCACATTCGAGATTTTGGAAGAGAAATTGCGAGAAAAAAGTCACCCTATCGTATCTGGCTCCAAGGGCAGATTAATAACAGTTCGCCACAAGCCAAGGTGAGAGTAATATTGTCTCTTAAACTTGTAATGGCTGCCATTAATCATAGCATGAAAGCCCCGTTTCTCAGTTGGTCTGACAACTTAATTATATGTTCTATTCGTTCAGGAAGAAATGCACATCCGGGGGATAATGGCCGCTACCACTTCTTTTTTTTTTGGACAGAAAGCGGAGTTGCTCGTCGGATTACGGGCCTTTCGCGGATGTGTTTTTCTCATCGAATTACGGGCCTTCCAAAAAGTGCGTGGACGTTTTGGAAAGCTCCTCTCTCCCTTTAAAATTGTTGGAAATATTGTTTAATCCAAATTATCTACTTGCCACCGCCTGGAATGTCCCGTCTGGCAGAGGCCTCCGACTCTGGAATGTCCTGTCTGGCAGAGAAAGCATGGGCGAGTTAAGGGAGTAGGTGAACTCCGTATGCCTCCAGGCTGGCCTCGAGATTCCCGCCAAGCCAGCCTGAGACCTCTGCAACTATAAATAGAAGCCTCGGGCACGTATTCGGTAATCTGGGCAGCCGCCCCAGTTTCCCTGCAGTTTAGCAGGTTCGATTCTGCAGCAGTGTCGCTGCAGATCGGAGTAGTTGCTCAGTGTGAGCTTCGGGGTTCCTGCTGCTCCTTAGCACAGAACCCCCTGTGTAATCCAGTTGGGATTTGGGCGGTTTATTCCGCAGGTGGCAATGTCCGCATATGTAGGCTCAGCATAGGCATCGCTTGTTTCAATAATATAAACCCTGATTTTATTTGTGCCTCAGCCTGCGTGTGTGTGCCTGTAACAGGGTTGTCTTCAAGATCCGCATTTTATTTATTAGGTTTCAGTTTCAACTTCCTACATGGTATCAGAGTGAGGAGACAGAGCCGCAGGTGAAGAGGAGTGAGAGTCGCAGCGTTGGGCCAGGTGTGGTTCATCGACAGAGTGAGGGCTCCTGTAGACGCGGGTTGCCTATTTTTCTCTTGACTGTGAAGCTCAAGTATGTGATGCTTCGAACGTGCGTTGCGAGATTCAAACAAGGGGCTGGAGATCGATCCCCGCCATCTCAAAACCCTCTGCAGAAGAGGCAGGGGAGCTATGACATTTCTGATTTCTTGTTTGGAGGGTTGCTGCCCGGGGAAATCGTCGATTTCATCGGCGACGTGGAGATCAAGATGACCAAGGACGGACGACGCAGAGCGAAGGCCGTGCTTTGCCGAAGTGCGGCAGCGGAGGTTTGCCGGAGTGCGCCCGGAGCTTTGCCGAAGTGCGGCAGCGAAGGTTTGCCAGGATGCGAACGTCGGGAGCAAAGGGTGTTTTTCGAATTACAGCGCCGAAGTGGTGTGCGAACTTCGGGAGAAAGAAAATGTGGCGAAGTCCGACTTCGGGGGCGAAGTCTGACTTCAGGAGTGAAGGTCCGAGTGCGCAGTGTGAAGTCTGGACGGGTGAAGTGCGAACAGCGCACAATCTTGCCGAAGTCCGAGAGTCGAGGGTGAAGTGCGAACTTCGCTCAGTCGACGGTGCAGTGCGAATGTCGGGGGCGAAGTGCGGACTTTGCTCCTCAAATGGTGCAGTGCGATTGTCAGGGGCGCAAGACGAACTACGCAGTGCGCAGGGCATAGGAGGTGAGGCCTCGAATTGCGACAATGGGCGAAGTAAGAGTTTCAAGAGAAAATTTGGTGAACTCCGACATCGCAGGCAAAGTCTGAACTTCGAACTGCGCAGTGCAAAGAAGGGAGAGAGATTCGCCGAATCTCATTTTTTTTGGGAAGAATTTGGATTAAGGGAGGCTGTTGGAAATATTGTTTAATCCAAATTATGTACTCGCCTCCGCCGCTGGAATGTCTCGTCTGGCAGAGGCCTCCGACGCTGGAATGTCCCGTATGGCAGAGGAAGCATGGGTGAGTTAAGGGAGTAGGTGAATTTCGTATGCCTCTAGGCTGGCCTTGAGATTCCCACCAAGCCAGTCTGAGACCTCTGCAACTATAAATAGAAGCCTCGGGCACGTATTCGGTAATCTGGGCAGCTGCCCCAGTTTCCCTACAGTTTAGTAGGTTCTATTCTGCAGTAGTGTCGCTGCAGATCAGAGTAGTTGCTCAGTGTGAGCTTTGGGGGTTCCTGCTGCTCCTTAGCGTAGAACCCCCTGTGTAATCCAGTTAGGATTTAGGCAATTTATTCCGCAGGCGGCAATGTCCGCAGATGTAGGCTCAGCAGAGCCATCCCCTATTTCAATAATATAAACCTTGATTTTATTTGTGCCTCTGCCTGTGTGTGTGTGCCTGTAACAGGGCTGTCTTCAAGATCTGCATTTTATTTATTAGATTTTAGTTTCAACTTCCTACATGGTATCAGAGCGAGGAGACAGAGCCGCAGGCGAAGAGGAGTGAGAGCCGCAGCATTGGTCCAGGTGTGGTTCATCGGCAGAGTGAGGGCTCCTGTAGATGCGGGTTGCCTATTTTTCTCTTGATTGTGAAGCTCAAGTATGTGATGCTTCGGATGTGCGCTGCAGGATTCAAACAAGGGGCTGGAGATCGATCCCCGCCATCTCAAAACCCTCTACAGAAGAGGCAGGGGAGCTACGACATTTTTGATTTCTTGTTTGGAGGGCCGCCGCCCGGGGAAATCGTCGATTTCGTCGGCGACATGGAGATCAAGATGACCAAGGACGGACGACATAGAGCGAAGGACGAGCTTTGCCGAAGTATGGTAGCTAAGGTTTTCCAGAGTGCGCCCGGAGCTTTGCCGAAGTGCGGCAGCGAAGGTTTGCCGGGATGCAAACATCGGGAGCAAAGGGTGTTTTTCGAATTGCAGCACCGAAGTGGTGTGCGAACTTCGAGAGAAAGAAAATGTGGCGAAGTTCGACTTCGGGGGCGAAGTCTGACTTCGGGAGCAAAGGTCCGAGTGCGCAGTGCGAAGTTCGGATGGGCGAAGTGCGAACAACGCACAGTCTCGTCGAAGTCCAAGAGTTGGGGGCGAAGTGCAAACTTCGCTCAACCGACAGCGCAGTGCGAATGTCAGGGGCGAAGTGCGGACTTTGCTCCTCAAATGGTGCAGTGCGGTTGTCAGGGGCGCAAGATGAACTATGCAGTGCACAAGGCGCAGGAGGTGAGGCCCCAAAGTCTGACAATGGGTGAAGTACGAGTTTTAGGAGAAAATTTGGTGAACTCCGACATCGTAGGTGAAGTATGAACTTCGAACTGCGCAGTGCGAAGGAGGGAGAGAGATTCGTCAAATCTCATTTTTTTTGGGAAGAATTTGGATTAAGGGAGGCTGTTGGAAATATTGTTTAATCCAAATTATGTACTCGCCTCCGCCGCTGGAATGTCCCGTCTGGCAGAGGCCTCCGACGCTGGAATGTCCCATCTGGCAGAGGAAGCATGGGCGAGTTAAGGGAGTAGGTGAACTCTGTATGCCTCCAGGATGGCCTCGAGATTCCTGCCAAGCTAGTCTGAGACCGCATCTATAAATAGAAGCCTCGGGCACGTATTCGATAATCTGGGCAGCCGCCCCAATTTCCCTGTAGTTTAGTAGGTTCTATTCTGCAGCAGTGTCACTGCAGATCAGAGTAGTTGCTTAGTGTGAGCTTCGGGGTTCCTGTTGCTCCTTAGCGCAGAACCCCCTGTGTAATCCAGTTGGGATTTGGGCGGTTTATTCCGCAGGCGGCAATGTCCGCAGATGTAGGCTCAGCAGAGCCATCCCCTGTTTCAATAATATAAACCCTGATTTTATTTGTGCCTCCACCTGCGTGTGTGTGCCTGTAACAGGGATGTCTTCAAGATCCACATTTTATTTATTAGGTTTCAGTTTCAACTTCCTACAAAAATTTCTTGTATTGAAAGACAAGTTTTTCAGCAGGAAGATTGGCGAACTATCGAAAGCATTGGTTTGGCTTCGCTGGTTTGATTTCGACCAGAGATATCTTCCTTCTTATATTTCATTGGGAAATTTAAGTTTTAGAGCTCTATCAAGTTCAGCGCATAGAAACGCTATGGGAGAATAATAGGAATGTAAGTATCTTCCTTTAATTTAAGGTTTTGCATGAAGCGATTCTTCCACTACGTTATTCGTCTAACATATTTTAGCTAAATTGAAATTTATATGCAGCCTCCGTTGCAATCGAGAGAGCTGATTATTCAGGAAGATATTTACAACAATTATAATGGTAGTTTCCAAAGTTTTCCAAAGTCAATAGGAACTCTCAAGCATTTGAAAAAGCTAGTCATTCGTTGTCGGAAGGAATATTATTTTAGTAGTCTTCCAGATGAGTTTTGTGATCTGTTATCGCTCGAGCATCTTGAATTAGAGTGCTTTGAAACGCTGTCATCACTACCCAGCCATTTTGGGAATTTGACAAACCTACGGCATCTCGCATTGAAGTGCTTAAGTAGCCTTTGTTGCTTGCCTGTTTCTTTTAAGCAGCTGACATGCCTGCAATATCTGAATTTGTCCTTTTGCAACAAGCTCAATTTCATGTCAGAGAATTTAGATATTTTTGAAAACATCACAAACCTCGAGTATTTGAGATTTGCATACTGCGAGGAACTAGAAGCATTGCCTCATCATATCACAAATCAACCATTCTTGAGAGAGTTCAATTGTTCTTGTACCAGAATAAGGAATGTGCCTCCTAACATATGTAAACACTACAAATTGGTAGTGATGAACAAATTACCTACTCTTAATACTATTTCAAGTCTTTACAAGACTTGATCAAATATACCTTCAAGTATTCACAAAGACTTGCTCAAATATACCTTCAATTCTTCATAAAGACTTGCTCAAATCTTCCTTCAAGTCTTCACAAAGACTTGCTCAAATATGCCTTCAAATCTTCACAAAGACTTTCTCAAATCTACCTTCAAGCTTCACAAAGACTTGCTCAAATATGCCTTCAAATCTTCACAAAGACTTGCTCAAATCTACCTTCAAGCCTTCTCCAAAGACTTGCTTAATTATACTCTCAATTTTTCACAAAGCCTTGCTCAATTCTACTCTCAAGTCTTCACAAAGACTTGCTCAATTCTGTCCTCAGTCTTTCTCAAAAGACTTGCTCAAATCTGCTCTAGCACATGCAAAATATTTAAGGAATTTTTAAATAAAAATCTGCGGATATTGATACCACAACGGCTTGTTCAACGATTAATAGACATAGAGTTTAGATGATTAATATGTTTTTACACCCAATATCTATATTGCGGATGCCAGCGATTAAAATTTAATAATTTGATACCCAATATTATATTGTGAATGCTCAACAACTAATTGTCAGGCAATTTAGGGTATTACGCTCGTTGGATAGTGTTAGGATACCACAGTATAAAATGGATTGCATAATAGAAATTAATGTATCGCTTGATGATATGAATCGCTTTTGGAATATTGGGTTTAAACCTGCAATATTGATATATATATATATATATATATATATATATATATATATATAAATGTATTTGATTTGATGTTCTAAAATGAATATGGTGATGTGCATAAATATGAAGGATGGGGTGCGATTGGAAAGATGCACCCCTAATAAATATATAATTATAATATGTTAGGAGGGTCCTAACATGCCACCCTCCTTAAAAGAGCTTTGTCCTCAAAGCTGGAAATTTGGAAATTGTTGCTGGATATCGTGAAGAGTTTCCCACATCGCGTCTTCTAAAGGTAGACCTTTCCAATGGATTAACACTTTCGTGATATCACGAGTACGAAGGTGATGAGAGCGGCGATCCAAGATAGCTTCTGGCTCGACTAAAAGTACTCCATCCTCGAAGAATTCTGAAAGAGTGGTTTGTGTCGTGATATGTGTTCCGATTGCGAGCTTAAGGCAAGATACATGAAATACGGGGTGAAGTTTGGAAGAGGGAGGAGGCTCAAGTTTGTAAGCAACGGTCCCAATACGTTGGAGAACTTTATACGGCCCGTAAAATTTGGGTGCTAACTTCTGAGAACCTTTTTGTTTAAGAGAGGTTTGCCGGTAAGGTTGGAGACATAAGAAAACCATATCACCCTCGTGGAAACTACGTTCGCTTCTATGTTGATCGGCTTGCTACTTCATGCGATGTTGGGCGATGTGTAGGTTCTCTTTTAGGGTCCGTAGTATGTCCTCTCAACTAGCAAGTTTCGTTTCCACCGCATGGACTTTTGTAGTCCCTGGAATATAGGAAGTGAGGGATGGTGGTGTTTGACTATATAGTGCTTCGTAAGGAGTCATTTTGATGGATGTATGGTATGAAGTGTTATACCACCATTCTGCTAGTGAAAGCCACCTTACCCAATGGAGTGGTTGAGTAGAGACAAAACATCGAAGGCATGTTTCCAAGAATTTATTTACAACTTCGGTTTGGCCATCGGTTTGAGGATGGTAAGCGGAGCTCATACGAAGTTGAGTACCTTGTAATTTGAATAATTCCTTCCAAAGGTACTAGTGAAAGTTGGGTCGTGATCACTAATAATTGTGGAGGGCATACCATGTAATTTAAAGATGTTATCGAGGAAAAGGTGGGCTATAGTGCTAGCGGTATAAGGATGAGCCACTAGACAAAAATGGGCGTATTTAGATAAATGATCAACAACTACGAAAATGGTTGTTTTTCCGCTTGATTTAGGTAATCCTTCAATAAAGTCCATAGAAATATCTGCCCATGTTTTGGTGGGTATAGGAAGAGGTTGAAGTAATCCATGAATAGCGATGGTCTCCCCCTTTTGCCTTTGGCACACTTCACATTCTTTTACAAAGTTTTTGATGTAATTTTTCATTCCTACCCAATAGAAGGAGGTAGTGGCTCTTTTATAGGTTTTTAAGAACCCTGAGTGGCCTGCAATGGGTGAGGTATGTAACTCATGAAGAAGTTTCTTTTGATAAGTTGAATTGGGGGTGAGGACCATCCTCCCTTTGTATCTTAATATATTGTCCTTCCAAGTGTATGGAGGTTTGCTACTAGGATTATGTTGAAGTTGTTGAATTAAGGTGTGGGTAATAGGATCATTTATCCATTCTTCATGCACCTCATCTACCCATTTAGGAATAAGGGAGGAAAGAGCATGGACTTGAGGCATATATTCAAATTTTCTAGAAAGTGCATCGGCTGCCATGTTGTCCTTGCCCTTTTTATATGTAATTTCATAATCATAGCCAAGAAGTTTAGTAACCCATTTTTGTTGTTCCGGGGTATTAGTCCTTTGTTCCAAGAAATACTTCAAGCTATGATGGTCGGTGCGTATAATGAAATGTTGGCCAATAAGGTAAGGCCTCCAATGTTGAATAGCATGGACGATCACCAACATCTCTTTTTCATACGTAGAGCGAGCTAAATTCTTAGGAGAAAATGCTTTGGTTATAAAAGCTAGAGGTCTCTCATCCTGCATGAGTACGACTCCCATTCCTATTCCTGAAGCATCACTTTCAATGACGAACGGTTTAGAAAAGTTGGGCATGGCTAGAACAGGGGTGGTACACATTATAGTTTTCAAGGTGATAAAGGCATCGTATGCTTTAGGCAACCATTTGAAAGCGTTTTTCTTAAGTAATGATGTTAGAGGAGTAGCGATTTTACCATCATTTTGGACAAATTTTCTATAATATCCCGTTAGTCCAAGAAACCCACGTAGAGCTTTTAAGGTTTTTGGAATAGGCCAATTTTTCACCTCTTCGATTTTGGAAGGATCTACCATCACGCCGTTCTTTGAGACAATATGCCCTAAGTATTCAATTTCTTGTTTTCCAAAGGAACACTTTGATCTTTTTGCATAAAGTTGATTTTCCTTCAAGATTTGTAACGCTTGTCTAACATGGTCCAAATGTTCTTCCCATGTTTTGCTATAAATCAAAATGTCATCAAAGAAAACTAATATAAATTTACGAAGGAAAGGGTGAAATACCTTATTCATTAGACTTTGAAAGGTAGAAGGAGCGTTGGTAAGGCCAAATGGCATCACCAAGAATTCATAGTGCCCTTCGTGAGTGCGAAAGGCCATCTTAGGAATATCCTTTTCATTGACTCGTATTTGGTGGTAGCCTGACCGTAAGTCCAACTTGGAAAAATAAGCTACCCCATGGAGTTCATCTAGTAGCTCTTCTATGACCGGAATAGGAAATTTATCTTTGATGGTCATTTTATTTAGCACTCGAAAATCGACACATAAATGCCACGAACCATCCTTTTTCCTAACTAAAATAATTGGAGAGGAGTAAGGGCTTTTGCTAGGTCTAATGACTCCTGCCGTAAGAAGCTCTTGTACTAATTTCTCTATTTTGGTCTTTTGGAGGTATGGATAATGATAAGGTCTAATATTAGGAGGTTGATGCCCTAGAAATAGTGGAATAGTGTGATCGTGACTTCGTTGTGGAGGTAGTCCTTTTGGTTCGTTGAATACCGCCTTATGGTGGTCTAAATTTTTTTGTAACTCTGGTGTCTCGTCTTTTTGGTGACTAGGTTGAATTGAAAATAATTGGGCAACCATTCCTTTGTTCCCTTTTTGGATAATTTTCTCCATTCTATGCGAGCTGACGATTTGGGAAGGTCCTGATTTCAGGCCTTGGATAATATAGGTTTGGTTCTTTGCTATGAATTTCATCCATAGTTCATCAAATTCCCATTGGACTACGCCCAAGGTTCTTAACCATTGTATGCCTAGTACAATGTCGCATCCCCCTAGGGGTAAGACGTACATGTCGCTTTGCATGGTATAAACTCCCATAGTTTTATATTTTTGCATTTTCCTTTGCATGCAATTTTTTTGCCATTTCCAATCATCACTTCGAAGTTATTGCAAGGGTATATGAAACAATTTGCTTGTTTAGCCACCTTTGGATCGATAAAATTGTGCGTGCTACCAGAATCTAGGAGCACGGTAAGGTTTTGTTTCTTAAAATACCCTTTTACTCGCATTGTTTGAGGGGTAGAAAATTCGGCAAGGGCGTTGAAGGAAACATTTGGTGTATTTTCTTCATCACTTTCAAGTGTGTTGGATAATACCTCTACTTCGAGTTCAGGTTCCTCTTCAGTAGAATTCCCTTCCTCTGTGGCATCGAGAATATATAATTTCCGTGAGGCACATTTATGATTTCTATCAAATTTCTCATTGCAATGGTAGCAAAGACCTTTAGCTTGTCTTTCCTTCATTTCCTCGAAACTCAGACGTTTAATTGGTAGAGCGGGGTTAATTTTTGGGGTTGTGTAGGAGTTTTGGGTTCGTCCATTTTGCATTGGCTTGGGGTTGGTATAAGTGTTTGATTGTTTCCCCTAAGTTGGTTTTGTGAACTGATTCTGTGCCTTGATTTTGTCTTTCACTAATTTCGCTAAGCCAATGGTCTCTAACATGTTTGTAGGGTTGTACATTTGTACCTCAATTTGAATTTCTTCTTTTAATCCACTAACGAAACATTCTTGAAAGAAGGCAACATCTAATCCGGATGTTCGATTAGCTAACCTTTCAAATTCTGCTTGGTACTCGCTTACTAAAGTGGTTTGGCATAATTTAGTGAGGGCCCCTATAAAGCTTTGAAACTTGCTAGGGCCGAATCGTACTAATAGGTTCTGTGTAAAGGTTGACCATGTCGGAGTGCCATTAGTTTTCTCGAACCATTGGTACCATTGGATGGCATCGTTTTCCAAATGGAAGGAGGCGATATGCACTTTTTGTATTTTCGGGATTTGGTTTAGTGAGAAATATTGCTTTGCTCGGTAGATCCAGTTTGTAGGGTCTTCGCCTTCAAATTTTGGGAAGTCTAATTTGGTCGTCCATGGTAGAATGGAATTTTGTGGACCTCCTAACATTGCTCGATTTGATGACCCGTTGTTGGTTGAGTTTGCCTGTGTTGTTGCTTGTTTTTGATTGATGGCATCAAGTTTAATATCCATTGCAAATATTTTTTTGAAGAGTTCTCTTGTGTTACGGGAATTCTCCTCTCTTTCCTGTTTAAATTATTTAGCGAGCCTTTCGTGTTTCTCGTGGATGGAATCCAGTGATCGTCGTCCGTCGGCCATTGCGGTTGGTGTAGGTAACGATCAATGTGAGCAAAAATTTAAAAATTAAATAATTGGGCAATAATTTAATTTAATTTAAAAATTAAATTAAATTTTTAAAAATTTGGTGGGCAATGCCCTATCAACTATTTTTTATTTTGGCCCCCCAAGAGCGCACAGTGGTTTGCGAGCAGGACGACAGAGGCGACAACAGGCGAGAGAGCAGGCGGCAAGGGTGACGACGGAGCGCACAACGACGGTGGCTGAGAGGGGTGGATAGGCGGAGCACGGCAAGTGAAAGTGGTTGTGAGGAGCAATCAAAGAGGTCAAGTACAACACTGTTTACGAGGTAATTTCAACAAGTGGCAGCGAGGCGATGTTACACGCGAGGTATTCGTGAAGCATGACCAAAGTCACACGTTAAGTTACGCATTTATTTCCTTTTATTTTGCTTTTGTCACACTGCTTACCGAATGTGGGATTATATCCCTAAGATCTTTCACTCCCTACGGTGACCTGACGACGGTGACCCAACTGGAAATGTTTTCGGTATCGAAAACTTAAGAAAAACTTTATATTATGTTTTTTTTAACCTTAGGCTTACGAATATTTAACGCCTCAAAAATGTTTTACGCCCTGTTGTCACTAGAAAAATGACGCAGATGATTTTTAAACGATAATCGTAACGCCTTTTGTTGCTATGTTCGTCGGTGAGATTGAAGATGCCTAGAAAAAAATATTTGTTTTTGTGTACGAACAACGTCTATCAATAGTGCTTCTTTCTTTGTGGAGGTCTCAGTCTGTCTGTGATTGAATAGAATAAAACCGAACAGAACAGGACGTCGTTGGTTGTCTTCGTTGGCACCCGGTGGAAAAAAAATTAAAAACCAGTTCTATTGCTTGTCTTATATGTTCACCGAAGTTTATGTCGATTGGAGGCAGCGTATGTGAGGACGCTGTCAACGCTATTTGGAGGCAGCGGAGGGTAAAAAAAAAAAAAAAAATTGTTTGCAGCGTTCGTTGGAGTATGGCAGCGGAGGGTAAACAGTGGCAGGCGGATGATGGCTCTGATCCAAATGTTAGGATACCACAGTATAAAATGGATTGCAGAATAGAAATTAATGTATCGCTTGATGATATGAATCGCTTTTGGAATATTGGGTTTAAACCTGCAATTTGATATATATATATATATATATATATATATATATATATATATATATATATATATATGTATTTGATTTTATGTTCTAAAATGAATATGGTGATGTGCATAAATATGAAGGATGGGGTGCGATTGGAAAGATGCACCCCTAATAAATATATAATTATAATATGTTAGGAGGGTCCTAACAGATAGTTTCTCAAAAAACTTTATGATGAGTAGATAAAACTATTATGTGTGGAGAGATTTGGTTTTTAAAATAAAATAATTATAAATATGTGTGAAAGGTTATAAATAAGGGTCACGACCCTTGATAATATTGATTCGAAACACTCACAATGGTAGAAACCCATGTAAGCCTAGCTTCAAAACCTGTAGTTGCCATAATATTACCACTTTGTAATCTTCCACTTTGAACAACTTCATTCAATTCCAGAGGAATGGATGCAACACTTGCATTACCACAATTAGAAAAAATTGATATTACACGGTTAGGTTCAATAAGTAGCCTTTCAACTACAGCTAAAATAATCCTTTGATTTACCTAATGTAGCAGTAACCAATCCAAATGTGATGTTGTCAGTCGAGCTTCTTCCATTGTTGCTTCAATTGTGAGTGGTACACAACGTACTGCAAAGCAAAAAACATCCTTCCCATTCATTTGGATACAAGAATATGATGATTTGGTTAGGGGTATCATCACTATACCATTTGCACTAGCGGAATCCTTTACTACACCATTTCCCTAAGCTTTGAAACTTGAAGTGATTTTGGCAAGCCCGTCACTATGTCGCTTATCCAAACAAAATGCAAGTTCTATAGTCAGTCCAATCAACATATCTAGAAAGAGCATCTGCTCCAACCACCACAATATTTTTTGAAGACACCGCCTTTTATAAAACATGTAGCAAGACCCAACACAAATCCACTACAAGCAGTTGTGATGTCAAAATCTAATGCATTTTTACAACCTAATTCCCTCTACACACTTGAGTAGCACTCCCAAATAGATCCTCTGGGTTAGACATGCATATAAAAACCAAGTCAACATCCTTTTGTTTGATGCTATTTCAAGGTCTTTTCAAGAAGACTCAACAACTAAACTAGTTAGAGTTTCATAACCTAAAATAATTTGTCGATTGTAGATCCTCATACAAACCATATCTTATAAACCAGTAATGAAACAAGGTTTTTGATTGACAAATCAGATTTCCTTCATTAAGCTTTAAAAAAAATTATAAAACAATCACAAATATAACAAAGACAGCTGAAACTTCGTATCCCAAATACTATTTCTGTCAAAACACCTTTTCAAACCCTTCTATGATGACATAGATCCATATCAGTCAAGCATAGACAATGACTGTGTAACCCATAAAACTTTTCTTTGCATGATATGGCACGTTGTGGCAGCATGATGGGGATACCACAATGTTCTAGGATGTGGCACATTAGTATCCACTGGTCCATGTGGCCTATTGTGATTTCCTTCTCCCTTGGATATACTACAATCCATTACCATGCAGTATCTACAATGCACATTTATGGACAATAGACTACACATGAAGCCTGACTTGCATTGGTGAGTGGTCGTTGTCACTGAACACCATTATTTGGATACCTTCAATATCCCCAGAGCATTTGACCCTTGATGTGCCCTCTACTTTTTCCCCATATAACCATCTAACATGCATTTTCAAGTCATCGACGTCTATAATCCATCTTCCATGATTTGCAACATCACTCCTCTTTATATGCCCTCCACATTTAAACATCATATATTCCTATTGTTTGCTAATGCGATCGGTTTCACTCCTGCCAACTCAACAATGATTGGGCATTCCATAAAAGCCACAGTAAGGTTCCTCTCCAGAGTGGAGCATGAGAGAAGTCATGAGAAATGTCCCTCTCCACCTAGCGCTTTGCTCGAGGATCAAAATATTTTGTCATCTATTATCCTACTTACAATATGGATTGGCTCTTGCAAACCTTATATTTGCTTTCGTGCTCGGTAAGAGAATCTATCACGCAGTGGACATATGCCCATATCAACACCCGAGTATTGTCCACCATGAATAATCTACCTTGCTAGAACCAGTTGTGTGCCCCATGATCCTTGAACACATGGCCCTGTACCGCAATGGTGGTTGCTACATTTTTGTTTCAACTAGAAGCCAAAAAAACCTTTAAAAAAAATTATACATCAAAAAATATAAAAAACAAAAAAATCAACAAAATTGGAAAAAATATAATAAAAAACAAAACAAAAAAATCAACAAAATCACGAAAGAAAATAAATGAAAAAAAAAAACCAAAAGATCAACCCAAAAAAATAAAAAATAAAAAACAAAACAAAAAATAAAAAATCAACAAAATAATAATAATAAAAATAAAAAATAAAAAAATCAAATCCTATTGGTCAAATTTTATTGCATAACCTTAACTTGATTTGGTAAAATAAAATAATTATTTTCTTTGCTTTCATAAGCATTAGTTAGACTATCACTTGCATTACCTTGGATTAAAGCAGTTGCACAAGATTCAAAGAGGTCTTCTAACCTCTTCATCTCTATGAGGTGAGACAAATTTTGATTTATCTCGTACATAAGGCTCTAATAATACATCTAACAATAGCCTTAATATATATACCTTAGCTAGTGTAAATAAATTTGCATACAAGCAAGTCTTAGAATAAGCATTCACTGAAATAATATATTTTTTGTGTTTCTCTTTAACATAAGATTTTGCTTTTACAAATGCAACTTTTATTGCTTATTTCACATAACTTTATTTTCTTTCAAAAAGACACATTCTTTTACAAAAGTCAAAAGACATTACTCTTGTTTGCTTAGATTAGTTTCTTTTATGCATTTCATATTTCATAAGTAAAATACACTCACACACTTACACACATTTCACACATTGGTAAGGTTGGACTTCATTACCAACTCCCAATCAAGACCAAAGATGTTGGGTTTCACCTCCAACTATTGGCTCACTCCCTAAACACCATAGTAGCCCTTGTAAGCAATTTTATAGACTTCATTACAAGAAAATACCCCACCCTTGAGATATCCTCAAGGTAGGTTAGGATTAGATGCCCCTACTCATAGTGCTTCATATAATTTGTGAGTGTGAAACTGTCATTCTTGATTAAAACTGATTGAGGGTGGAGTAGAATCCTACTAGGCTACACAAGTATTAGATAGTGTTATCTCTTTCATAAGAGGTTCCATATATCTTCCTATTTGTTACCCTTATCCATTACATTCATTAGAATCTATTTACTTTTTCGTGTATAGTTGCTCCTTATATACCTTTGGGTATCGTGGGAAGTTGTGCATGAAAATACCTTCATAGATCATATCCATCACCCTTTTTTTGTTTTAGGATTTTTCTTCAAAATCATAAACACACAAACAAAAATACAAAATAACAAAACTGGCATAAAACACCACAACAACACAGTTGATCCAAGACAAAAAATACACAAGCACCCACAAACGCTTTGTCATACAATTGTTTGTTGTTTGTTGTAATGGTCAATTAGTCTGATTTTTGTTGCAAAATTTATCATAAAAACTTCAAAAATAGGCTTCTAAACAATGCCAAAAAAATTCAGACAACTCTTCTGCCTATGTAACATGTTTTCATCAAATTCATAGGGCAAGACGCAACAAAAAAAAGTTGTAGTTCAAGTTGTGATTGGAACTTATGTTTCACAAATAGGTTTAGCCATCATAGAAACACTCCCATAGTTGTTTCTTTTGCATAAATTTAACAAAAAACTTGGTTCCTTAGCTTGTCACCCTTCAATCACGGTCCTCACCCAAGGTTAATCTTAAGAAAGAGCACTTCTAGCTATGGAGGCTTCTCCTACTATCCCTTCTTCTCTGACCAATTCATTAGGGTTCTCTAACGAAACAACCTCCATCCATTCTCAAAGTCAATATAACTCTTCTCATTACTTATCTTCAAGTATCATGCTATCACATGAAATTTCATCTTATGATAAAGCCTTATGGTATCACACCACCCACTTGGATCCATCCTTAATCCATCAAGAGATAAATGCTATCTCCTCCCTGCGTTAATCCATATCTTATCATCCATGCCCCCTTCAAGGGCCATGGCTTTCATTGCTTCTTCCCTCACCTCAATTTCCATCTCAAATTGCCTAATTGATTGGAATTCCACAATCTATTTGACCCTATTTTCCACCCCCTTCACAATATCCATACCCACATCATTCGACACATAACCCAACTATCATTTATCTCAAATCCATACCCACACCACAATGTCTCCTTTGATAGGTATATAAGAAATCCTAGAGCTCCTCAACCATCTTGAATTGTGATTGTGTAACTGTAGGTGTCAACCACCTATGTATAATTTAGTCATGTGGTATCCTACTATAATTCAACCTCAAAATATATACCTCACCCTCCATAGTGGGGTTATCCACAAGTAAGGCAACCAATCACCCCACTGTGACCTATCCAATCTAGCATGCAACTGCAACATATGCATCAACCACTTTATACTAGGACTTCTCTTTCTGAGCCATTGGCCAACATCTCTAAATCCATTCCTCCAATCTATGCTACCATGACCATAAGTTCATCATGTCAATGGCCTCACTTCTTAGCAAAATGTTAGTTGTACCAATACTGCAACCAACAATCCACGAGCTCTAAGATGATATCCCCCAACAACATAACATTTATTTTACTTCATTGCAGTCATCATCTATTATTTCCCTAAATCTACTTGAATTGCTTCTTCTTACTTGCTTCTCTAAATTTCTTCTCCTCTCTCTCTTTCATAAGTTCCATTTCATTGTTGTATGATCATGCATGAGCTATTACATACCTATGATCAATTCTTTTTTTCTTTCTCTTCTCTCTTTTTCTTCCTTCTTTTCTCCCTTCCCTTTCATTTCATCACCTTTTCTACATCTTATTAAAATCAATATCAAGGCTGGGGGATTTCCCTCTCTTTCAAACACCTTAACCACTCCCCTCAATCGATTTCAAGATTTGGGAAGTCCATTCCTTTTTTTCAATTAATTTCTTGATTGGCAGAGCTCACCCCATTTTAAAAACTCTTTCATAACTAGGGAAGTACCCCCCTTTTCTGCAAATAATTTCACATCTGTGGGAGCTAAATATTCCTCCACAATTTAATACTACCACCATTCATCCACTTATGATGGTGTCACCCAACATATCAATCACAAATAAATCATCATCAAACATCAATATATAGGTTCAAAAGGTTGCATCCTTTTGAAAAATGTTATACCGTTTGCCTCACATTCACATCTCAAAATAATCAACTTTCAGGTTCAAAAGGTTGCACACTTTGCCTCACTTTCACTAAACAAATAAATTACTAGGTTCAAAATTTTGCATCCTTTTATCAAAGGTTGCACACTTTACCTCACTTTTACAACACCAATCAACTGCCAGGTTCAAAAGGTTATTCTCTTTGCCTTGCTTTCAAAAAATAAATCAATTGCTAGGTTCAAATTTTACGTCCTTTTGTCAAATGTTGTGTCTTTTGGCTCACTTTCACAACATAATCAATTGCCAAGATTAAAATATTATACCCTTTTCCTTAATTTCATAGAACAAATAAATTGCTAGGTTCAAAAGGTTGCATCCTTTTGTCAAAGGTTGTGCCATTTTCCTTGCTTTCATAACACAATAAACTGCCATATTCCAAAAGTTGTGCTCTTTACATCACCATCACAAATCTTCCTTATAAATGACTCCATTTTTTTTTGGTGATATTTCAATTTACCCTTTGCAATGATATTATGCTTACCAAAAAGTAATCATTCCAATTATTGATCAAGTTCCTACAATTAAAAATATCTTAGCAAAGACACCACTCATTTGGTAAGGTTTCCCAAAACCAACAAATCCAATTAAAATATCTTAGCAAAGGCACCATTCATTTGTTCAAGTTTACCAATTATTCTCTATCTCTCTATTTCTATCTCTTTCTTTTGCCTTATTTCTATATTTTTTCCCCTTCTATCTTCATTCTATATTCTCCTCTCTCTATATTCTCTTTATGCAAACATTTGAACTTCTCATTAATTATTCGTTCATGTTGAGGCCACCAAACGATTGGCATTCAATTGAATCATCACATACATACATACATACAATAAAACTCCTAATGTGTTGACTCGGTCAAAATTTTGGATGTTTAAATACATGTTAATAAATCCTTCTTAGTTTACTTAATCAATGACACATTGGTCCATGTCCAATATTTTTGTCATGTCACATAACCATGCATATCATTATACTACATTGCTATTTATCACTTTGTCATGTCAATTAGCTTATATAAATGCACACACCATATTACATACAACAACTACAATACAAAAATCATAAAACCACAAAGAATAAGAGATAAATATACACTAGGTAACTAAACTATAGTGATGTCCAATCCTCTCTTCATGTTACTTGGTAAACAATAATATTTTTTTGTCATTCAGCCATTTCTAGTTGATTCAATCAACGTTTATCGAATATCGTCAAATTCTAAAAGCACTTCAAATATTCCTTTGGCTAACTTGAGTTATTTTATGGACCAATAACATCAAATATTAATCAAACTTTTGAGCATAGGGAGGACAACAACTTGAATAAGCCTTTCCATAAAGCATATTTTTTCTCCTACTCATCCTATCATTCACATGATTCAAGCCTAAGGATATTGATAAGGACAAGATACAAAAAAAGAAAAATCAAGCAAAAGAAAAGACTACAAAAGTCTCAAACGAGTAAAGAACAAAAAAAGCATTACCAAAAATCTTGAATCCTTGGTATCCTAAGGTATTTTAGATGCCTCCACTGAGGCTATAGAAGCTTGACCGACAATGGAGAAATATTGATAGACTATGGGGATAACCTCCACTAGGCCTATATACTCTTGTCTAGCAGTAGAGTATACCTTATTAGTGGTGACATGTCTGTCACATTATCAACCTTATTTTATACATATCAGTGCACACTTGTGGATGAGCTAGCTTAAATTGGCTAAGTTAACATTGGGTTAGTATAAACTCCCTCAAAATAGATAAATAAATACCACTTCACACACTGGTTCATGATAGGCTCAATCCTAGTCAATATTGTTAATATTTCTATTGAACATTAGTTGAAAAATAGATGAGTTTGATTTTTCAAACTATGTTGTTTGAATTTCTAAAAATTCTTCTCGCATTCAAAACAACGTGGAAGATAGAACATATAGCATCACATCTAGTTCCACAAAACAACATTTTTATCTTTATATCATTAGAATACTATACAATCACTAAGTAATTATCATCACCATACATAGTCGTCTAACACATATTCACACCATCATTTGCATCTCCTACCTATGTTTATTTAGATTTGCATTCACCATACATAATGCATGTTTGCTTGGCGCATATTAGGTTAATATGTTGATGTGACTGTTAACATGTCATTGATTAATTCAAACCACTTGAAATGGTTTCATTCAAACACATACATCAAAAAATGCAACTAAAAATGTACATATCAAGTGCACATACCATATACTTTTTAAATACATATATTTTTATTTCTAACATTAGCAATGCACAAAGGAATTGAAGAACACAAGCTTATACTGAGAGGGGGGTGAACAATATAAGATCAACTTTTACTTTTCTTTCCCAAACAATATTATCCAATATTATCAATGGCAATATCAATAGTAGTAATCAAAGCAATGCACAAATCATCACACACAAGAGAGACACCAATTTAACGTGGTTCACCCAATGTGGGCTACTCCATGGAGAAAATATTTCTACTAAATTTTCTCAACAAATCTTCTTGGGAATCAATTCCCTATTACAATGTTTATGGACCTCTATCCAAAGGAGACACCAATCCCCTAAGCTCTGATTTGTGGATCTCTCTCCACAAGAGAACTCTTTCCCATTTTCTCTGGTTTGTGGAACTTGATCCAGGAGAACTCTATCTCCTCAACTGGTTCGTGGATCTCTCTCCATAGAAGAACTCTATCTTCCCAGCTATGGTTCATGGATCACACTCCATAGGAGAACTCTTTCCCCTTGCTCTGGTTCATGGATCTCTCTCCATAGGAGAACTCTTTCCCCTTGCTCTGGTTTGTGGATCTCTCTCCATAGGAGAACTCTTTCCCCTTGCTCTAGTTGGTGATCTTCTAGAAGACTTCTGCCCCCACTGCTCTAGCTTGTGGATCTCTCTCCATAGGAGACCTCTATCCCCACTACACTGGCTAATGGATCTCTATCCACTAGAGACTATTGTCCTCTTTGCTCTATCACCTCCAAAGCTTGCTCTCAACTCTATCTCAAATCTACACCAAACTCTATCCCAAGTCTAGTACAAATCTGCTCTAACTCTGCTCATAAATATGCACCAAACTCTATCTCAAATCTATCCCCAAGCCTTAACACAAAGCTTGATTAAATCATCAATCAAATCTACTTAGATCTACCCCAAGCCTTAACACAAATCTTGAACAAATCACCTACTCTTAATGCTATTTCAAGTCTTTACAAGACTTGCTCAAATCTACCTTCAAGTATTCACAAAGACTTTCTCAAATCTACCTTCAAGTCTTCACAAATACTTTCTCAAATCTACCTTCAAGCCTTCACAAAGACTTGCTCAAATATACCTTCAAGTCTTCACAAAGACTTGCTCAAATCTACCTTCAAGCCTTCTCCAAAGACTTGCTCAATTCTACTCTCAAGCCTTCACAAAGACTTGCTCAAATCTACTCTCAAGTCTTCACAAAGACTTGCTCAAATCTATCCTCAAGCCTTCTCAAAAGACTTGCTCAAATCTGCTCTAGCACATGCTCAAACCTGCTCTAACACATGCTCAAAATAGCTCACAAGATATACTCAATCAATCTCAAATCTTGCACACAATGCTATCAAATGCTTTGTCTAATCTTCAAAGTAATTCCTTTAACTTGAAGTAGTTTAGACATATTCTATCCAAAATTTATTTAACCTCTAGAACATATAGAGAATAATATGTTTCACTTGCAAATAGCTCAATATATTCTACACAATCATTCAACCAATGAAGCACAACTTGCTCACAAACCCTAAACAAGTGTTTTCACACTTCTTCCAACAAAGAGCCCAATGTAGGTCTCAAACCCTAACTCAAATAATTCACAATCTCTATCTCAAATGTTCTCAAACTATTCAACAATGAAGCACATAAAACTCACTCAAATATTTCCAACAATGCTTATCAAACAATCCTTTTCACTCCACCTTATGTTTCAAAACATTCATTCCAACAAACACTTCAAACAAAGGATGATGTGCCCATACCTCTTTGCTTTTATGGAGATATATCTTCAAAACCTGTCTCACCAACAATCAATTTCTTTTGTGCCACTTCAAGGTTAGATAGCAACAATCTATCTCAAAACCTCCACATGAATATTCCACCTCAACAAATATTTCACCATACAAAGATTTAATAAATTGTCAAACCACTTTTACACCTTATTACTCCTAACTTTGCAAATAAAATTTCATCAACAAGGATCACAAATTACATAGGCAAAATATTTCATTTACACCTTATATCTCCTACTTGTCATTAATGCATTTCCAAAAATAAATCACCACTTCAATTTTTACCCCAATGCATTAGCAAACAAACCACCTTAATTTTTGCTCAAGAAAAAGAAATCATTTCATAACCCCTTTTATTGCAAAAATAAAATCAATTTAAAACTCCTTATATCTCCCTAGCTAGCACATACCTTAGCAACTTTGAACCTTAGGGCATAAATTAATTTTATTAAAAATTAATTAACCCCTTTGTTGTCGCCTACCATCGGGAATCGAACCCGCACTACCTATTAGCCCTACACCCTAGCCATGGCTAGGCCACCATGTGGGCTAGCCAACCCACACAAAACCAAAGGAGCATGATCTCCTTGTTATCCTTTACCATCGATGCTAAAAACAAATCTGACCATGCAACTAAAAGGCCTCTGCATGAATCGAACACTACACCTTCTACCCTCTATGCACTACGCAAGCCTAGCTTTCTAGTTTAGCTACCACCTCACTTTGAGTGGGGACAAACCCCTTCCAACCTTTGACCAATGACTACTCCAAAAAATGTGAAAATCTCCTATCTGATTCTCCTCCGCCATGTCGAATGAAATTTGAGCAAGGTAATTACTTCGGGGCAAATAATATTTTGAACACCCACTATGGCTTAGGCTAAACCTTAGCCTATTAATACACATGCCCTCTTATACATTTGACGTCGGCTCACTTGCAATTCAAATTTAGCACTTCAAATTTAATTATTATATTTAATTATAATAATTTAAATCCAAAGGATTTAAATATTAAAAACCTTTTTGGGCCTTTTCTTTTAAGGATAACCTTGCCACCATTAATGGATATTTTAACCTTTGCAAAATTACCACCAAGGTAAATTCTTTAAGGATAACCTTGCCACCATTAATGAATATTTTAACCTTTGCAAAATTACCACCAAGGTAATTTATAAATTCTTTCTCAAACATCATGGAGAGGTATTCCTTTCTTCTTGTTGCCTTATACCTCATGTGCCACCATGAGAAATATTCTCACAAATATTTCCATCAACTTAGGACATTAAACCTTTTGACATTAATCAAACCTCTTGACATTAATTCCATCAAATTAGGATATCAAACCTCTTGACATCAATGACAACAAAACATGCTCAAATTTCCAACAATCTCCCCCTTTGTCATTGATGGCAACCCTTTTTCCTTTTTCCAATTCTGCTCTTCGGAGAAACTGATCCCCCTTACTGAATGCTCTCCCCCTAACTCAAATCTCTCCCCTTTGACATCAATGGCAAAGGGACTCCTTTGGGGCTAAATATAAGACTCTTAGCTCAGCCCCCTCCCCACCTCCTCTTCTTGAGGTGGTTAATTTTGGGGTGGGAGTATCTCTACTCCCAGCATACAATGCTCTTTTTCTTTGTCCACCTTCTTTCTCAACATACCCTTTTGATTCTTTTGAGTGTCCCTGTTCTTGCTTGTCTCTAGAAATTTTGTTCTGCACCACTTGGCCTTATGCCCAATATTATTGCACTTATAACACTTAATGTTGTGGTTCCTAGAAGGTGCAAATATCTTGAAGTTCCTCCTGGTGAAGCCATACCTATTTCTGTCATGAACCCTACAGTGAATTGCTTTATGACCAAATAGATTACAAGAGTAGCAATACCCTTGAAAGAAATGTCCATCTTTGAAGTTCCTCTTAGTAATACCATACTCCTTTCCATGAGTCCTGTAATGCATAGCCTTGTGACCAAACCTGTTACATGAAAAACAATGTCCTTTGAAGAAATCTTGCCTTGAACCCACTGGTCTCTTAGTCCTTTCTTCTCTGTGATGATCCTTGTTCCTTGTTTGTGCATTGTTTTCTTCCTTGGTGAAGCTTCTACTCTCAATTTCTCCTTTACTCTCTTCCTTTGAAACATCTTCCTCTTTTGAGCTTGAACTTGACCCTTCTTCTTGTTTCCCTAGTCCTTCTTCAAAACCAAGTCCTATTTTGATAGATGAAGGTCTTTGTGCATTGATAATCTTATCCAAAGTCTTTGAACTTTTCCCAAACCTGTGTAGCTTGTCTTTAGACTCTTTCACTTCCTTCCTTAGTGAAACTACCTCATGCTCTAATATTTCACATTCTAAGACTTTTACCTCTAAATTTTCTTTAAATCTCCTTGTCTTAGCTATTGAGTTTGTCAGGTCTTGTATAAGCTTTCCTTTTTCTTCATCACATTCTTGAAATTGAGCCTTGAATCTTGAATTTTGCTTTCTAACCTTTTTCAATTCTTTGAGAGCAGCAATAAGTTCTGCTTCTAGATCTACTACGCCTTCCTCTTCATTCTCTGAATCTTTCTCTACTTCTTGGTCTTCTAGAGCATCTTCATACTTTTTAGATTTATCTTCAATAGGAGCACTTCCTTCCTCTTCTATTGCCAAAAAGAGAATTTCTTCTTCTTCACTATCTGAGGATCTTTCATCACTATCACTTGAAACCTTGTCTGTCTTATCCACATAGAAACTCTTCTTATTCCTTTGAAAGAACTTCTTTTCATGCTTGCTTTGTCCATACCTATTTTTCTTTTCATACCTAGATTTTCCTGCTTCCTTTTTCTTATGATCTTGTTTCTCTTCACTGCTACTACTTCCAACTTTGGATAGTTAGATGCATAGTGACCATATTTACCACAATTGAAACACTTTACTATTTTTGTACCTTTGTGCTTTCTTGAGTCCTTCTTGTTTCTTCTACCATAGTTAGCTTCTTCATCACTGCTTGACACATCACTTGATTCTGGTTTCTTATATTTTGTCTTCTTTGCTACTTTGAAGGCTACCTCTTTCTTGGGAATAGGATCCTTTACTATTCTCATCTCATAAGCTGTGAGAGTTCCATGTAACTCATCCATAGTCAAATTTTCAATATCTCTTGTTTCTTCTATGGCTGAAACCTTTCCATCATACCTCATAGGAAGTGACCTTAAAACCTTTTGAGCAACATCGAAGTCTTCAATTTTAAATCCAAGTCCTCGCATGGTGTTAAAAACCTCATCCACATGAAGTAAGTATGCAACAATGTCTTCCTCATCTTTCATCTTCAAATCTTCAAATGTCTTCTTGTGATTTTGCAATTTTGCCATCTTGACCTTTTTATCTCCCTCATATGTTTGCTTCAGTTTTTCCCAAATCTCTTTTGCTGATTTGCAATGCATAACTTTTACAAACTTTGCTTCATGTAAACCACTTAAGATTGCATTCATAGCCTTTGCATTATTCACATGTAAGAGCTTACCATATTTATCTATGGGAGGATTAGTTGTAGGTGTGAATCCATCCTCAACTACTTGCCATGTCTCATATCCTTGTGCCATCAAGTAAGTCTTCATTCTTATGCTCTAGAAAGCATAATTGTTCCCATAGAAAAAATGGTGCCTTATTTGTTGAAGATCCACTCTGAGATGCCATCTGTGTTCCTGTACACTCTTCCTTCAAGTTGTTAGACTCTTTCGAAGGAACCCGCTCTGATACCAATTGAAGAACACAAGCTTATACTGAGAGGGGGGTGAACAATATAAGATCAAATTTTACTTTTCTTTCCCAAACAATATTATCCAATATTATCAATGGCAATATCAATAGCAATAATCAAAGCAATGCACAAATCATCACACACAAGAGAGACACCAATTTAACATGGTTCACCCAATGTGGGCTACTCCACGGAGAAAATATTTCTACTAAATTTTCTCAACAAATCTTCTTGGGAATCAATTCCCTATTACAATGTTTATGGACCTCTATCCAAAGGAGACACCAATACCCTAAGCTCTAATTTGTGGATCTCTCTCCACAGGAGAACTCTTTCCCCTTTTCTCTGGTTCGTGGAACTTGATCCAGGAGAACTCTATCTCCTCAACTAGTTCGTGGATCTCTCTCCATAGAAGAACTCTATCTTCCCAACTGGTTCATGGATCACACTCCATAGGAGAACTCTTTCCCCTTACTCGTTCATGATCCCAGAAACTATCCATTCTATAAAAAACTCTTCCCCTTTTTATGATTCCTAAACTTCTCATGGATCTCTCTCCATAGGAGAACTCTTTCCCCTTGCTCTAGTTGGTGATCTTATAGAAGACTTCTTCCCCCACTACTCTAGCTTGTGGATCTCTCTCCATAGAAGACCTCTATCCCCACTACACTAGATAATGGATCTCTATCCACTAGAGACTATTGTCCTCTTTGCTCTATCACCTCCAAATCTTACTCTCAACTCTATCTCAAATCTACACCAAAATCTATCCCAAGTCTAGTACAAATATGCTCTAACTATGCTCATAAATCTACACCAAACTCTATCTCAAATATATCCCCAAGCCTTAACACAAATATTGATTAAATCATCAATCAAATCTACTTAGATCTACCCCAAGCCTTAACACAAATCTTGAACAAATCACTTACTCTTAATGTTGTTTCAAGTCTTTACAAGACTTGCTCAAATCTATCTTCAATCTCAAAAGGACTTCTCAAATATACCTTCAAGCCTTCACAAAGACTTGCTCAAATCTACCTTCAAGCCTTCACAAAGACTTGCTCAAATATACCTTCAAGTCTTCACAAAGACTTGCTCAAATATACCTTCAAGCCTTCTCAAAGACTTGCTCAATTATACTCTCAAGACTTCACAAAGACTTGCTCAATTCTACTCTCAAGTCTTCACAAAGACTTGCTCAAATCTATCCTCAAGCCTTCACAAAAGACTTGCTCAAATCTGATCTAGCACATGCTCAAACCTGCTCTAACACATACTCAAAATAACTCACAATATATACTTTATCTAATCTTCAAAGTAATTCCTTTAACTTGAAGCAGTTTAGACATATTCTATCCAAAATTTATTTAACCTCTAGAACATATAGAAAACCTCAATATGTTTCACACTCACAAATCTAATTTCTAATATGTACTATTACACAATCATTCAACCAATGAAGCACAACTTGCTCACAAACCCTAAACAAGTGTTTTCACACTTCTTCCAACAAAGAGCACAATGTAGGTCTCAAACCCTAACTCAAATAATTCACAATATCTATCTCAAATGTTCTCAAAACTATTCAACAATGAAGCACATAAAACTCACTCAAATATTTCCAACAATGCTTATCAAACAATCCTTTTCACTCCACCTTATGTTTCACAACATTCATTCCAACAAACACTTCAAACAAAGGATGATGTGCCCATACCTCTTTGCTTTGATGGAGATATATCTTCAAAACCTGTCTCACCAATAATCAATTTCTTTTGTGCCACTTCAAGGTTAGATAGCAACAATCTATCTCAAAACCTCCACATGAATATTCCACCTCAACAAATATTTCACCATACAAAGATTTAATAAATTGTCAAACCACTTTTACACCTTATTACTCCTAACTTTGCAAATAAAATTTCATCAACAAGGATCACAAATTACATAGGCAAAATATTTCATTTACACCTTATATCTCCTACTTGTCATTAATGCATTTCCAAAAATAAATCACCACTTCAATTTTTACCCCAATGCATTAGCAAACAAACCACCTTAATTTTTTCTCAAGAAAAAGAAATCATTTCATAACCCTTTTTATTGCAAAAATAAAATCAATTTAAAACTCCTTATATCTCCCTAGCTAGCACATACCTTAGCAACTTTGAACCTTAGGGCATAAATTAATTTTTATCAAAAAAATTAATCCCTTTGTTGTTGTCTGCTACTTGTCATCGGGAATCGAACCCACGCTGCCTACTGCCCGTGCGCCCTAGCCGTGGCTAGGCCACCGCGTGGGCTAGCCAACCCACATGAAACCAAAGGAGCACGATCTCCTTGTTATCCTTTACCACCGACGCTAAAAACAAATTCGACCATGCAACTAAAAGGCCTCCGTGTGAATCGAACACTAAAAGGCCTACGCACTGCACAAGCCTATCTTTCCAATTCAGCTGCCACCTCACTTAGAGTGGGGACAAACCCCTTATGACCTTTGACCAATGATTGCTTCGAAAAATATGAAATCTCCTGCCTATTTCTCCTTCGTCGTGTCAAACAAAATCGAGAAAGGTAATTACTTCGAGGTAAATAATATTTCGAACACACACCATGGCTTAGGCTAAACCTTAGCCTATAAATACACATGCCCTCTTATACATTTGATGTCGGCTCACTTGTAATTCAAATTTAATTATTATATTTAATTATAATAATTTAAATCCAAAGGATTTAAATATTATAATTTAAATATTAAAAACCTTTTTGGGCCTTTTCTTTTAAGGATAACCTTGCCACCATTAATGGATATTTTAACCTTTGCAAAATTACCACCAAGGTAAATTCTTTAAGGATAACCTTGCCACCATTAATGAATATTTTAACCTTTGCAAAATTACCACCAAGGTAATTTATAAATTCTTTCTCAAACATCATGGAGAGGTATTCCTTTCTTCTTGTTGCCTTATACCTCATGTGCCACCATGAGAAATATTCTCACAAATATTTCCATCAACTTAGGACATTAAACCTTTTGACATTAATCAAACCTCTTGACATTAATTCCATCAAATTAGGATATCAAACCTCTTGACATCAATGACAACAAAACATGCTCAAATTTCCAACAAGAATTCCACATTTTATACGTCTATCAAATAAAATGCACCAATGCATAATCATATCAAATAAAACTCGTCAACATACATCATATCACAACAACATCATAATCATACATCAACACATCCCACATATCAACCTCATAACATACATGTATCAAATCCTAGGTACCTCATAAAAATTACTTGTAAGTTGCATCATATATGCATCTATATATGTTACAATATGCATCTTTCTGATCCTCTCACCAAAATATTACTACAAAAATTGTAGCCAATCTGCCACACTAAAAACATAGCTACAACACATACAATGAATCATTATTACCAATTCCTTGGAGTATCTCCACTCCCTTCTTCTCCATTGTCTCTACAAACAATTAACATTGATCTACTTTTCATCAAACATCATCAATTCACCCTCATGCATCGAAATTATAACCAACCAAGCCAAATTTCCATTCCAAAGACCTAAAATTGAGCATTCATTGCTTCAAAAATTAAGGTCATATTAGATCCCACTTTTCCCCTATCAAAACGTCTCCAAAATTCCCAAAACCACTACCATTGGATCAAGCTCAAAAAAAGCTTTCCGATGATAAAATTTTTATCCAATTATAACATCATTTGATCCCCCAAAATATAGAAATAATGCACATGGGTCACATAGCTAAATTTGTACGGATTGGTATGAATGGTTAGATTCACACCCCTCCATACAAATCTAAATTTTGACCTCAAATTTTATGTACCAATGCCAAATTTCCATATTTATCAATTGCTCACTTTATTTTTCATTTCTCTTGAAACAATGATCACTTTATCAAGCATTTTGTTGTTGTCTTATGTTTCTTCACCCATTAACTCATCGCTTGAGGGGGTATACATCATACAAAATTTGTCTTGCGTGTGATCAGTAAACAAACACTCAATCTTGAAAATTACGTTTGTCTAAGAACTTTTTCTAAGACTATCTCAAGCCCTCATTTTCTAGGGAAAATAAAAGAAAAATTTATCTTTTCAATAAAACTCCAATTCAAACAAATATTTGATAGGACCAATGCATATATCTATAGGTTAATCATGGATTTCCCTTATTTAGATTGTTAGTCATAAGACCACTCACGAGTGAAGCACCTAATAAAAATCTACCTAGGACTGGATGATTTACCAAATCAAATCAAGCTCAACAATATATAAAGGTAAAGTTTTAAAAAGATTCATCCATTCCATAATTGGGGCATCTTACGTTGATCATAAAGAAATATGATATTACATCTCCTCTCTCAAAACAGTCATTATAATATTACAAAAGCTATAATCGACCACAACCATCCATCATAAATTTACCTATCTCATAATCAATCATGAATCATCTACAATCACTCATCACCAATTATTCTTCAAAAATCAAACCACGAAGTTGGTGTCATAAGTTTTTTCACTGCACCATGTCTTCACACACTATAGTACAAAAAGAGGTAAATGTAGATACTTAAAACTTGTACATTGCCCTTCATCCCATCATAATGGTTGATTATTTTGTAAAATCCCTTTAAGTTTACATATATTAGCCTAAAAAAACTATTCACTTATTAAAATCACTATTCATACACTATTCATAATCCCCTTTTGGCCACTTAAGCCCTTTCTTAGACTTAATCCTTAGTCCCCATGCAACCACCATCCTAGATTAACTATCAAACTGACCTCTGACCACCTCATCCTAGTCTACCCTTTGACTAGTCCACCTTCCACCTAAGCCTAGCTCACCCTAGCCTAACCTTGGTTAACTCTCAACCTTGGTCAAACTTCATATCATAGTTATACCCATGGTTAACCTAACTATGGTCAACCTAACCCATATCTACCTCACCTAGTCTACACTTTGACTAGCCTAGCCTCCACCTCATCCACTTAAAATCAAGTAAACTCATGGTCAATCTAATCATGGTCAACCTAACCCATGATCACCTCACCTAGTCTACTCTTTGACTAGGCTAGCCTCCACCTCACCCACTTGACATAAACTAAAATCATGGTTAATCTAATCATGGTCAACCTAACCCATGGCCACCACACCTAGGCTACTCTTTGACTAGCCTAGTCTCCATCTCACCCACTTGATATTAACTAAACTCGTGGTCAAATTTAACACTTGCTCCACACATATTCCTATGTGTATTCAACATTATAAACAACATTTGGATACTTTTGTATTTCGAAGCATTGAAATCATTAGTGATTCATCCTCCACTTCACTAAAGTCAACCTAGTCCATGGTAAAATACACCCTAGTAAGCCTCTACCAAATCCTACCTTCCACCTCACATTCGTTAACACTAAACCCATGATTAATCTAACTACAATCACACCTTGAATATTGCTCCACTCCACATCCCCATGTACTTTCAATTACATAAATGACATTTGGAGATATTTTGTAATCAAATGTATTTAAAAACATAAAGCACATTTCACCTCAACATGCTATAAATGATATTTGGAAACTTTCCTTTATTAATACATTTATGAGGGATGTCTCACACATGCCCATTTATTGCATGTGGATGGATGATGAATTATCTCACCCAAATGCACTTATGAGGTATAGCACACATTGCCATCTAAGGGGACAACTCATCCCCCTAACCTTGAAAAATTCTATAATTAGGTTATAATTTCCTCCATATTGATCCATTCACCATTTACATACCCATAATTTGCCAAAATTCATCTAGATTACACTACATTCAACATCCATTTTGTTTTCTATCTCCATCAATCACCATACGAAAACATTTTTTGCACCTATTTTGTATTGCAAATTTCTCTCAAAATATAGGTTTGGAAGGATTCTTGACTTGAAAAGGAGCTCTAGAAGCAAGCTGAAGGCTATAAAACCTTTCAACCAGGTAAGCATATCTATTCTACAATCATTTTATAGCACTTCAATTATGAATTATCTTATATATTGAGTCTTTTGTCTTTTATCATATGGGGTTTGATTGAGATAGGCCCCCAAATATTTCTAATGAATTTTATAGGGTCATGTAGGTTTAGAGGACTGGTGTGACTAATAGTGGTCTACGTATAGTAAGCCCACTCTATTTTATGACCTTTTGGAAGATATTTGGTGTTGTTGAATCATTCCCTAAAAAAGGGTTTTCACCTTTGAAAACTCATATTGTAGCCTTCCAAGACAAATTTGCAAAAGGGCAATTCTTGTAACCCCCTTTAATTATCAATTGTAAATAATAAGTTTTCCACTAGTTCAAAATCTACTATTGGAAACCAACTTAAAATGAAGGTGACTAATTGAAAGATGGATAGAACAAGGAATTGGTAGCCTCCTCCTAAGGATTTTGGAAAAGTCAATATTGATGGAGCCTTTAGAGGAAAATTTAGAAAAGCTAGTGGGGGAGGAATTGATAGACTTTCAAATGTTTCCTTGGTTTTAACTTTTTATAAGAACCTAGATATCATTTCCAATAGCCTTTCTAAGGTTCTGTGGAAAAAGTTGCTAGTTGAAACTGACTCCCAAGTCATGATTAATCTATTGAAGACTCCTAGGAATCATAAGACTGATTAAAGAATAAAAAAAGTTGTTGAGAAGATTCAATTAATCTAGATGGATTTTCTAATAGTTGAATACAATCATGTGGTCAGATAACAAAACAATATTTTTGATGCATTAGCTAATTGTGCTTTGAACAATTATTATCTTACTTGCTACAACCATCCTCCCAGATGGTGGGCTTTGCAAATCAAGGATGCTTCTCTATCTATCTTTTCTTTGGATGGCTCTAGTACTAGATGTACCTAGTTCCTTTTTACTTTGTATTAGCTTATCTTTGGTTCAGTCATGGTATTTTATCTCCCCAAGTTCAAAATATCATTCTTATGTTTCCTCTATTGAATTATATCTAAAAGGTCTTTTGCATAGAAAGGACGAAGATGTAATCTATTTTTCATCAATTTAATTTTTTGGTGTTTTAAAAAAAATGTCACTTTATAAATCCTCTTCTCCTCCCTGGTAAGCCTATAGACAAGGGTTAGAAATCCATCAAACAAGGGGATGGGTGGTCCACCACCACAATTATATTTTTCATTTCCCCCTTGAGATACATATTGATCAATCAATACAGTTCTCCTAAAGCAACTGATTCAGTAGCATCAACTATTGGAATTTTTGCACCAACTATGAAAAATGTTTTCCTTTTTTTGTTGCATCAAAAACCAAATTATAGGTTTCTACTGAAAATGAGTAGTGTAAGTCAGATTTATAATATGAAGATTTCTACGCTCTGTAAAAATGTAAGGTGCCATTTTAGGATTCCATTTTCTAGTTTTATGACCGAGATGAACTCCTGCTTTCATCATTTCTTCCAAATTTATGTTCCAAGAATGTTTTATCATTTTATTTTTTCTTTTTTAATTTATTATTATTATTTTAACAAAAATACCATGAATTGTAATATATATTCATTTTGATGAAATTGATTACATATAAAAAATTGTATGCCTCTATCGTACGTGGTACGAGCGATCCATTTCATTTGATATCTTTATTATAGGATGAATCTACTAAGAAATTCATTCATTTCTAAAAACTATTTTTTTTGTTTACTAGTTGTCTCCATTTTTTTTGTGACAATAATCCATCTTCTTAATGGGAAGAACAGATATTTTTTTATGATGAAAAAAAATATCTTTCACCTTGTTGCTAAACAAATTTAGATTTCCCATTCTCGGACCAATTTGATTCCGTTTCTCCAAACAGTTGAATCCAGTACCAACAGGTATCACCCCTCCAAGAATAACATTTTCCTTCAAGCCTTTCAACCAATCAATACGACCTCGAAGAGCAGCTTTAGCTAAGACGCGAGCAGTTTCCTGAAAACTCGCTTCTGATAGAAAACTTTGAGTATTCAAAGATGCCTTTGTTATTCCCAATAAGATTATTCGATAGTTGATTGCCTCTTCTAGAGCACGATTCATTCTTTGTGCTCGTGATAATCCAATGAGTTCCCCGGGTAAAAAAACATTACCCATTCCATATTCAAAATTTTGATTTTCCGAATTTTCCACAATTAAAACTTTCGAAGTCATTTGGCGCACAATAATCTCTATATGTTTATCAGAAATTTGTACTCCTTGGGATCGATAAACCCTTTGAATTTGATTGACTAACTGAATCTGACTTTGTTCCGTAGTTATCCTAGCACTGATGAATGACCCCCAAAGTTTTCCAAGAAATTTTGCCATGTCTCTGTTCCAATTTTGAACATTTTTTTTGAGATTTTTTGATATTGAATTAGTCGAACGGGCTTCTGACAATTGTTCAATTTTAGGAAGACCTTGAATTATATCATCGGTTGTTAATCTTTCATATAACAAAGTTATCAATGTATCTCCTTCGTAAATAATCTCCCCATAATGACTATGAACAGTTGCTCCTCCAGTACCCAAATAGGGTTTAGCCAATCTCATGACTAAAGATTCCTCATGAACGACTAGAATTTGACCAGATTTGGGGAATGGCTCATCTTCGGATATATATTCACTTTCACAAAAAAAAAAATCCAAGGCTAACTATTTTTTTTTTTAATATTAGATAAGGAAGAACACCAATTAGAATTGAAGAGCTTGGAAATGATGCTCCTGCATGGATCGAATTTATAAATTCTCGTATTTTCATCCATAAAATAGCATTTAGGTACTTGGAAAGTATTCAAGTAATTGTCTGAAATTGAACGTTTCTTTAACAAGACTTTATTATAAGTGATGAAATGGGAGTATGAAAAATGGTTAGAATCGATATATAAAACAACTTTTTCTTGCATTGATAAATATTCAACACAAAAGCTATTTTACCCATTTGCATTAAACTAAAACTTCCCTCTTGCATGCGTGCTCTACTAGAAGCACACACCATAATTAATGGAAGAGATTCCTTGATAGCATACTCGATCATACGAATTTCTTTCTCACCTACTACCAAACCCATTCTACCTCCCATAAACTAAACATCCATAACTTTGATTTCGATAGAAAGACCATTTAATAAACCTATGCATATTTGAATGACATCAATTAAATCTAGATCTATTTTATAGGAAGTGACATGATCCATATAAGGTTTTTCCTCTCTATCTAAACCTGTGTCTATTTGATGGGAAGTGCCATGATCCATATCAGTTTTGTAGCTCTATCTAAACCTGTGTCTATTTGAGAGACAGTGACATGATCCATATCATGTTTTTCCTCTCTATCTAAACCTGTGTCTATTTGATGGGAAGTGCCATGATCCATATCAGGTTTTTCCTCTCTATCTAAACCTGTGTCTATTTGAGAGATAGTGACATGATCCATATCAGTTTTTTCCTCTCTATCTAAACTTATGTCTATTTGAGAGATAGTGACATGATCCATATTAGGTTTTTCCTCTCTATCAAGTTCCTCCTTTCCATTTTTTATCTCTTCATGAAGCTTTTGAATTTGAAGAGCAAGCCTTCTTTCTTCAATAGGATCTTCACAAGGTGTAATCATATACACATCCTAGTGTGAAAAAAGATAGTTGGGTGCCATAGTCAATAGCAATGTATGGATAGAGGGCATAAAATACATGTGGTGAGCTATGAAAATAGTTAAATATCCTAACATAACTAGGTTAATAGATAATTGGGTATGCTATAAGGTAGTTAAGATCTCGTAAAGACCTTTATGACCCTCCCCTGTAAATGGACCTTTATGAGCTTCCAAAATTTCCTTGAGGCTATGGCCAATGCTCCAATTGGTCCTATACATATGACCAGCAATCAGAAAAAGAATTGCAATAGCCAAATGATGATGCACAGTATCGGTCAGCCACAGACCCCCCGTTACCGGATTGAGTCCTCCACGAAAAGTCAAAAAATCTGAATATTCCGACCAATTTAGGGTGAAAAATGGGGTCAATCCTTTAGCAAAACTGGGATAAAGTTGAGCTAAAAGATCGCGATTTAAAATAAATTCATGAGGAAGTGGTATCTCTTTAGGGTCAACTCCAGCATCTAGGAGTTGGTTAATAGGTAAAGAGACGTGTACTTGGTGCCCTGCCCAAGATAGAGATCCAAGTCCTAGTAACCCTGCTAAATGGTGGTTCAACATGGATTCCACATCTTGGAACCAAGCCAATTTTGGAGCAGCTTTGTGATAATGGAACCAACCAGCAAAAAGCATTAACGCTGCAAAAATCAATCCACCAATTGCGGTGCAGTAAAGTTGTAATTCACTAGTTATTCCAGATGCTCGCCAAATCTGGAAGAACCCAGAGGTTATTTGTATTCCTCGAAAACCCCCACCTACATCCCCATTCAAAATTTCTTGACCTACTATTGGCCAAACTACCTGAGCACTGGGTTTGATGTGAGTAACCCTACTCACATCAAACCTGGTGCTTAGATAAATACGAATATAAACGTCTTTTTCCCCCCCACATGGATAGAAGTAGGTAAACAGGAATTAGTTCCAACTCCCACATGAGAAAGAAAAGTAGAATATCTCGGGAAGCAAATAATCCTAATTGGCCACTGTACATTGCCAACATCAAGAAATGCAACAATCGCGGATTTCGAGTAACTGGCCAAGCAGCTAAAGTAGCTAAAGTAGTAACAAATCCCGTCAATGAAATAAGTCCAATGGAAAGTCCGTCAATTCCCAGTCTCCAATGAAAATGAATAAGATCTATCCAGTTAGAATCCTCTTCCAATTGGATTAATGAATTATCAAAATGGAAATGATAACGGAATGTATAGGTGATTAAAAGGAGCTCTAATAAGCAAATACCTAGAGTATACCATCGAATCATCTTATTCCCTCTATGGGGAAATAATGGGATTAAGAAACCCGCAGATATGGGCAAAATAACAATTATTGTTAACCAAGGTAAATTGCTCATAATGGAAAGCAAAGAGACTTTCGATATCAAAACCCATGCTTGATATCTTGGGTTTTGTAATTCTAGGAATTGGTTCTATGACAGATACAGGTCTCAAGGGAGCCATTTTGCAAATGATTTCTCATGGATTAATTGGTGCTGCACTTTTTTTCTTGGTAGGAACAAGTTATGATAGGATACGTACTCTTTTCCTTGACGAAATGGGAGGAATCGCTATACCAATACCTAAAATATTCACTATGTTCAGTAGCTTTTCAATGGCTTCTCTCGCATTGCCAGGAATGAGTGGTTTTGTAGCAGAATCTATGATATTTTTAGGAATAATTACCAGTAATAAATATTCTTCAATTTTTCGAATTATTATTACTGTAATAGCGTCAATTGGAATGATATTAACTCCCATTTATTTGTTATCTATGTTACGCCGAATGTTCTACGGATATAAGGTTTTGGATGTCCCGAACCCTTATTTCACGGATTCTGGACCACGCGAAATTTTTATTTTGATATGTTTATTTATACCAATAATAGGTATTGGTCTTTACCCCGATCTAGTTCTATTTTTATACAATGATAAGGTAGAAGCTATTTTAGCTCGATCTTTTTATGAATAGTCAAATTTTTCTTCCAGATGATTTGTTAGGTATCTAGTAGGTCCAGATATCTTCTTTTCTTTACGAGATATTAATAGAATTAAATAGAAATAATTTATATTTCTATAGAATAAAATAGAAAGTTCAAGTTATTTCAAGTAGTGATTCTAGAATCGTAGAATCACTACTTGAAATAACTTGGACGAACTAACTATTTATCTCACTTAGCAATAAAAAATAAATAAATAACTGTATTGAGTCTATCCTGTGGGAATTCATTCCATCCATTTATGGTTCTATGCTAAATCAACCATCCATAGCTGTGTAAACCTATTCCTAAAAGGTCAACCCCCAAATAACAGATCCAAACTAGAAAAAATCCTAGAGAAGCCACAATTGCCGGTTTCTCACCTTGCCAACCCCTATTGATTCTAGTATGTAGATAAATTGCAAATATGGTCCAAGTAATTAATGCCCAGGTTTCTTTTGGATCCCAGCTCCAATAAGATCCCCATGCTTCATTGGCCCATACTGCTCCAGAAAGAATACCTATAGTTAAAAGAGAAAACCCTAGACCAATGGCACTATAACTCCATTGATCTAATTGGCTTATCAATTGACATTTACGAGAATTTGTGAATGAAAAACAAAAAGTGTCTTGCAAATCATTTTTTTCTTGGTCGTACAAATACCAATTCTTATTGGTAAGGAAGGACTGTAAAAAGGAATTGCCCGCGCTAAGAACAATTTTTCTATTTATTCTAGACGTAATGACCAAAAAAGCTATTGATGATAGGGATCCACATAAAAGAGTTGCATAACTGAGCAATATCATACTTACATGCATCATTGACCAATGAGATTGTAAAGCAGGTACTAACATTGCAGATTGCTGCATTTTATCCGGAAGACCTAAAGTAGCAAAACCGTGGGTTAACATGGCACATGGCGCGGTGATTGCACCTAACCACCGGGAATCCTGGCTCCGTACTTCTAGAACTATATGAATCACGGATGAACTCCATGAAAGGAACATGAATGACTCATACAGATTACTTAACGGTAAATGTCCCGAATAAAGCGAACGAGTAACTAATAATCCGGTTATACAAACAAAAGTAACTATCATGCCCTTTCCTCCCGAACTAGTTAATCCTTCAATTGGATAAACTAAGGTTACCCAATAAATGAGAGTAACAACAAAAATCAGAGAAAAAGAGACATGAGCTGATATATGTTCTAATGTGATTAACATAATAATAAACCCATTTCTTAATTTTTATTTTTATGATTTATAACTTTTCTTTCTCATGTGGGAGTTGGAACTAATTCCTGTTTACCTACTTCTATCCATGTGGGGGGGAAAAAGACGTTTATATTCGGCTACAAAATTCCTTTTGTACACTGCGGGTGGTTCTATTTTTATCTTAATGGGAGCTTTAAGTATGGGTCTCTATGGATCTGATGGACCCACATTCGATTTAGAAATATTAGCTAATAAATATTATCCAATAACACTCGAAATAGTATTCTATTTAGGGTTCTTTATCGCTTATGCCATCAAATTGCCAATCTTTCCTTTACATACCTGGTTACCAGATACTCATGGAGAAGCGCATTATAGTACATGTATGCTTTTGGCCGGAGTTCTATTGAAAATGGGGGGATATGGATTGATCCGAATCAATATGGAATTGCTACCTCATGCTCATTCTCTATTTTCGCCGTGGTTGGTAGTAATAGGAGCGGTTCAAATTGTCTATGCAGCTCTAACTTCTATGGGTCAACGTAATTTGAAAAGGAGGATAGCCTATTCATCAATATCTCATATGGGTTTTGTAATTCTAGGAATTGGTTCTATGACAGATACAGGTCTCAAGGGAGCCATTTTGCAAATGATTTCTCATGGATTAATTGGTGCTACATTTTTTTTCTTGGTAAGAACAAGTTATGATAGGATACTCAAGCATAATAGATTAACCCCTCATAAATGAATATAAAAATTAGAACATTACAATAATAATCTCCTAGTGAAGCATGCATAATGGCATGCACATTTTTGAAGGAACTAGCTTCTCGTAGGGTTGCAATGTGAGCAGGACCAACACACATCCAATAGGATATTTTCATAAATTAGAATTTCTCTTAAATTTATTTGTATCCCCATCCTATACCATAGAAAATTCCTTTTCATATCTATATTTATTGATATCATATTTCCCTTTAATAAATATAGTCTATGAAATGATGAGAAATCAAAAGTAGAAATCAAACAAAATCTTATTTGTCATTTAATTTTTGACAAAGAGGTACTATTTTTTCCAATCCAAATAGTTTAGGATAGAAGGAATTGAACCTTTGAAATAATAGGACCAAAACCTGCTATCTTTCCACTTAGCCATACCCCATTCCATTTGATACTCATTCATCATAATAACCCCTTTTGATCATTATGTCAATCTATAGAGATTCCAGATTTGTTCTTTTGATCTTGCCCATTCATTCTAGAAAAAATATAGATATCATTCAATATATATTACAGAGAGATTCTAAAATACACTATAGGATAGGGGGAATAGAAAAAGAAACAATAATAACCATTCATTGGTCATTCTCTAGAAAATCGAGTAAATTATTGTATGAAGGAATGATCATTTCTCACACAAAGACTAAAATTCTAATCTTACCAAAAGCTTTGATTTATTGGAAAACTACTTTTGGGTGGGGCTTTACATTATTTTGATTCATCGAAGAATAAAAATGTCATTTATGCTCAATATTTGTCTAGATAGGCCTTTCATTTGAATAATACTTTTTTTTCTAAATTACTTGAAGCTTATGCAATTTTTGATCCAATTGTTGATGTAATGCTAGTTATCCATGTGTTATTTTTTCTCTTAGTATTTTCTTGGCAAGCTGCTATAAGTTTTTGATAATTTTCAAAAAATTGTTTTGATTTCCTTTTTGTAAACAAAAAACTCACTTGATCTAGAACCAATTATGTAATAGTGCAAGAGTTTTATTCTATATATATAGTCCCTATAACTAAACCAATTTTGTATGAATCTTTTCCCTTATTTTTCTTATTTTATGAGGCATAAATTTTGTTCTAGGTTCCTTTAAGAATACCAGCTAAAAATACCCCCAGGTTCCTTTTCTATTCATCTTAGTCAATTTTGACTCCTTCACAAGTTGGATTAAAGTTGTCCCATCTACAAATTCAACTAATACCATCTACCACTTATCAAAAACTAAAATAGTGACATTCTTTTTATCCACCAGTTGCTTAAAGATCGCTTAGATACATTCTATTTCTCTCTTTTATACAGAGAGAACTTTACCTCCTAATATTAATCCAGGATACCTATTCCATGGTACCTGACTTGATTCCATGGTATCTAACTTGTGGTTAATAATTAACCCATTTTTTTTTAAAATTTACTACTAGTATTTTCTTATACAAAATAAGTTTTTTTTGTGAAATTTTGTTCATTTTGAATGGTACTAAATAAAATAGTACCTATGCCCATGAATGAGAAATCATAGATCAAACTATCAAATCTTAAAAAATTATTACTATCATATAACATTGTATCTACAAAAATCATGGGCTAGAGATAAGCAGACTCAAACTTCTAACATACGTCATAGGGTAAATCACTATCTCTCAGGCCCTGAATTATTTTACCATAGAGGCAATTGATAGAAAATAACTCCCCCCAAACATAGCTCACAACTTTCATTGTATTGTGCTCTCCAAAGAGTAAGATTTTCTAAAAATGTTAATCCATTTAAGAGATTATTGTAGTTCTATAATATCCATAACTATAAGAGAACGGGGAACATAGAACTCTTCTCTTCTTATACCCTACTCTTTGGTCTTAATATTCATTGACTTCTCTTCTTTGACCCTTCCTTACCAATTGAATAGAACAACTAATGCGACTGCCCTCCTCAAATCAGGATATATGGTCGGTCTGTGACCCCTGGATGCCTTCGGCATCCTTGGAGCGATCTCGTAGTTACTACGGGGTCGGTCCATGGATGGCTTTTCCTTTTGCCACATTTTGCTCGAAGGGTTGAAGGGAGATAGTGCATCAAGCTGTTCGCAAGGGCCAACTTGATCCTCTTCCCCAGGGATCCCACCAAATGAGGTAACCCTAGGAGAGCCGCCGACTCCAACTACTGCCCATGTACGATCCATACTTAGATCTAACCAACTACCCACTCTACCTTCTCTACATTATTGAGAGAGAGCCTCTCTTCATTTATTTATGTAGAGTTTTTCGGTGGCATATTCCGGTCCTCTTCCCCATTACTGAAGAAAAGATGTGAACCCCTATTTAGGTAAAATATACTATCATTACTACCTAGACATTTAGACATCCAACGCATAATTGTAATGCCCTAATTTCAAGAACAAAGCTCTACCAACTAAGCTATATACCCATACCTGAGCAAAATAAAATGTGTATGAATAAATCAAATGCTCTATACCTTGGCATGAAGCTAGGTAGGCTATCCTAGACTTGAACTAGAGACCTCACCCATGAAGTAAATCATTGCACCTATGATACTATTGGAAGAGAATCAATTCTATTTTCATTCATGAGAGAACCAATATTCCCAAACTTAGCATACAAATCTTCATTGTACTTTTATCTCCAAGTGTACTTGTTCCCCTTCCTTCTTCCTCGCCAAAGGAAAGGAAAAAGGAAAAAAACTTCGATGAGAAGAGAAAAGGGGACCTTAAAAGACCCTCTTATTCCTTTCGGATTCCATGAAATATTGAAAAGGATGATCATCTTGTTGCCTTTTCAATAATTTGAAACTTTTAATAGGCTTCTTAGTAACGCCGGTACTCATACACGGTTCATATATTGACGCCTTTGATAATATCTCAAAAAAATTCCAATAAATTGGAGAATCCTCTGACTTTGAAGTTTCCCAAGTAATTGGTCCTTGATTTTCTGAGATTATCTCATTCTTATTATTATTTATATTTGTATTTAAATTTATGTCATATTTTGACAAATACACAGAAAGATGTGGAACCATCAACAAATTTCTAGTGAAATTTGGCGCAATAAACATCATATATCTTTTTTCATTCCAAAAATGATTTGCGCGATACATAAAAACTGGTAATGTAAGTAATACCACAATCTTTATTGTTTGATTGAAACCAATGCTACGTAGATCGCGTAAAACAACTTAACAGGGCATTATCCAATAGGAAAAGATTTGAGTTAACATTCTGAACAAATAGGATTTGTTCCATGGATTGAAAACTTGCATCATTTCTAATTAAAATCAATGTCGACAATGAAATCTAAAATTCTTGTTTTTCAGTATCCAAAAATGTTGTTTTAGTTTCATATTTAAAGTCTATTTTTTTAATGTAAAAAAACATGTATTATTTTTTTATAACAACGAGTATACCCATTCAAAATTTCACTCAAATAAGATAATCCATAGTATCCAATACATCTTGTGGTAATAAAAAATCTCATTATTGGGTATCTTAAAATTTATTTTTTTATTCAAATTTTAACGACCAATATTTCCTAGTTCACATATTTGTTGGAAAAACTTCTCATATAATTCTCTACATAGAGATTCGAAAAATACCAAATCATCATTTTCTACTTCTTCATTATCACTATCCTATTCCTCATCATAAATTAAGTAGAGTTTCTTATAAACATTCAAAATAGAATCTTTCCTCTCGAGAGATTTCAACTTGAGATATAGCTCGTACTTGTTGCTTCCTGTTGATCAGAATCAACAGTGGAATCAGAGCAGGACCCCTTCTTGCTTAAAAGCTTGAGGGAGGAATTGCCTCTTTGGAAATCATCCCCTCCCGTATTGGGGCAACACCTCATCTCTTATTCTTAGAAAAATCACACTATGATCTAACTATACGGTTTTATAACGTTCATTGTTATTAAAAAGGATTCATGTTGATGGAGAAAAAGAGGAGTGTTGTGGGTAATCCAAGGTGAAAATTCATAGCTACCCTTGAAGCTTTAATGCTTGGTGCCATATCTTAGGAAATACCCCTTTTGTGTTTTTTGAGAACGTTGTAGGCAATACCAAGTTGACTGCCCTTCCCAAGGATTAAAATTTATAGTGAAGGAGTTCCAAAAATTTTATGTGGGTTGCTACCCAAATTTATGAAATTGGGAATTAAAAAAAAAACTAAAACAAATAGGTGCAACATTGAGATTTCCTGGGTGGAAGTCCATATAGGTGCTACTCCACACCAAGTATGCTTAACTAGAGAGTTTTCATAAGATTCAACACCAAGAGTCCCTCACAAGCTTGTGTGACCAAGTTGTCATAACTAAGTTAATATTGTATTTACTGTAATGCTGCTCCCAGTGTATTGTTCTAGTCAATGGATCTACCACCCATTGCTTGGAGGAATACTGTGATATCATCAACAAATGCAGTTGGATCTGTAAATCATCCAATCATCCACTACTCTAGTTGGGAAGAAATTCATGGCCATGGATGACCTATTGAGTAATATGGAAGCAACAACGGGCAGACATATGTGGACGAAAAAATTTGTGTAAAAGATTGAAAACACAAAATGTAAGCACAATGATATCTGAGCGATATGACAAGGCAAACATTGTTGCAAAAAAGTGACATAGACATGCACAGTGAGAAATCACCTACATAGCACAAGGTAAGGTACAACACACTATTGGGTTTCCCATCATAAGTGACCATAAATATGTCACCTTCAGATGTCGTGGGGGAAACAACAATCAGCCATGCCTATATATTTAGGTACAAGCAGCTCAGAACCACCACCAAAAATTATGATCTATAGAAAATAGATGTCAAACCCTCCATTGGAAACATAGAGGAGGCAAAGAAATAGGTTTGTGTGTCATCTACGAGTGCAAATATGGATGTGTTGAGTTGTTGCATGATTCAACAGAGGGTTGATGAACAGAAAATGGATCTCTATATCAGAGGGTCTCCTTATTTTGGACTATGAGGGATTTCTTCGATCAACATGTTGGTCAAATACACCTAGTTTACCATAGCACATCATGGTATAATTTATAGTGGAATGCTCGACCCAGTCATAGGTCACCATCGATTTATTGTAGTGTGCAAATACATCCATCCCAAGATCCAAAGATCCAACCCAGCAGATATACATGGATCATGATTAGATCTTCACCAATTTATTGTGTCCATCCTCATGAACTCTCTCAGTGGTGCACCATAGAGAGCCCACAAAGCTATGGATCTAATCGATCCCAATGATGCATTACTCTATCTACGAACATCACACTTGGAGGACTGTTATAGTAACTGATAGCCATATTTATTGCTACGATGTCTAGCTAATGGAAAAACAATGTCGATAATAGATATTGAAGGTGCAAAATGGTCCAAAACAATGGTGAAAAAATGGCGAAACATTGGAAGTTCAATCAATTTTTGACCTTTCCTAAAAATGATTTGCAACAATAGCGTCTTCAAAAGAAACTTCACTAAGAAGAAGAGGTAAAAATGGATTTTTCCAGAATGAGTTAAAACTAAGTTTACACTGATTTTGGGAGGGAGCGATGAAATTAGGGTTTCTTGGGAGGGTGAGGATGACGGTGGGTAGGAAGGCTATTCTGGGAGAGCACGGGAGCATCGGCAGGTCGAACCAGGGGCTTGGTAGGGTGGAGGGAGGGCAAACAGAGTCTAGGGATGTCGAGGAGTCCTTGCCAAGTCACGACAAGGATCTGCCAGACAAACGGGGATATGGACCTCAGAAGTCATATGCTTTGGCAGTGGCCTCTGAAACCCTAAGCGGGCTCTTCTCCAAGGAGTTATTTCCATCCAGGGACGAGTTGGACATCCCAACGAAAATTCTCTCAAGATTTGTGGATTTTAAAAAATTTACCCTCATCGGTAAGTTTATTTGTGGTCGTCCCAACATGGAGACCATTCGCAAGTGGGCGTCTGGAAAATGGCGGACCTCTGGTCACTTAGAGCTGGCTACCCTAACATGAGATTTTTTTGCGATTAGGCTGAGCAACAAGGAGGACTACTGTAAAATCCTGGCTGGAGGGCCTTGGTTCTTGGGCCATAGGAGTCTCTTTCTAAGGAAGTGGGGTTTGGACTTTAACCTCGATACCCAAAATATCAACATTGCTCCAATATGGGTTAGGCTCCCGAGTCTTCCCATTTTTTGTTGGCATGAAAATGTAATCAGAGGTATTGCTCGGTCCATCGGGGAGCTGATCACTTTAGACCCTCCCACCAGAGCTCGAACTAGATTTTTCCAAGCTCGGTTCTATGTTTTGGCGGACTTGGAGACGGACCTCCCATCCTCCATTACTCTATGGTCTGGGGGTACTTTTCTACACAAGCAAGCTATTGTTTATGAGAACAAGCTAGTTTTTTGCCCTCAGTGTAGTTCTCAAGGGCATCTTTAGTCCAATTGTCCTCTCAAAAAGCCGATGAAGGAGCAGGATCCCTACAACCCTCTGTAGCATGGTGAAGGTCAGACGAAGCACCCTTTTGTGAAAGGCCATGAATCTCCAAGTCCATCCAACGACCATCTCGAATCCTCCTTAGCATAAGAGGAAATCACCACCCATCCGGACTCCGAGCAGTGTGGTGGGTGCCCCCAACTAGGACCACAGGAGGAAAAGGAACAGCCCCCCCTTATCACCACACAGGTAGATTCACCCAAAATTTATGACCGAAACTCTCCCGAGGCACAAAATATATTGGAAGACTACTTGCTGGGAAGAAGAGGTTACCAGCCTGGTAATATTAGCCCTCGAATTACGAGGAGTCAAAAGTGAGGGGTGGATTTTGATAGTGAAAGGAAGCAGGGCCGTCCCCCCAACAAGGAAAAGAGAGACAAAGAAACTGCGACTGATGTTGCAATTGGAACCCAACGGTTGCTGTTTTAGGATGACTCTGATTCTCTGATGGGTGACGCACTTATCCCAAAACCTCCCTTCCAGCAGGGAAAGGGAAGTAAGAAGAACCTCAAACCGTATGGATGAAATCCTGGATGTGAGGAGACTAAACGGAGTGGCCATTTGGGCCAGGGTAAAATTTTCCAGTAGGATTTTCAACGGTTTGTTTCAGTCCAGTCATTTTTCTTGGATCCTATCCAACATGTATGCTTCGAATTCTACCTTCGGGAAAGCAGAAATGTGGAAAGTTATTTCCAAGGTATGGGAGAATTTTTTGTAGTTTTCTTGGCTGTCTTCTTCTACTTTTCGATGGTCCAGCTTCTCCGGCTAGTTTTTGTTTTCCCAGTTATAATGGCCATGGTTTCCAGGATAATCAGGCAAAAATGCCTTACTTGTAGCCCTCGGGCAATTAGCAACTTTTTGTTTTTTTTTGCATACAGGTTTATTCTTCCAGCCAAGAGGCATGAAGCACTATTTAGCAAGGCTGATTTTGTATATAAGGTTTTGGGATCCTCTATAAAAACCCACTGTTAATCTATTATAATAATTACCAAAAAAAAATGGCGAAACATTGCAAATTTGAGCTTCAAAAAAATTGGTTCTACATAAAAGAAAAGGATTTTTTTAGATCATCCATGGTAGACACCATGAAATAATGCTCATAACATTGTTCTAAAATGGTTTGTTTCTTCTGTTAATTGACATGGATTTACCAGATGTACCACACCAAATTTATACAAAATTGTAGTTGAGTCTGCTAAGGGGCCTGATGAATGGGTCGTACCATCATAAAAGTCAATATTACCAAGAATATGCTAGAGATGCACAGAGAGTGAAGGATTAATAGAAAGAGGAATAAAACCTCAATACATATTTTATTAAACTTCAAGTTTAAATAGGCATTCAAGATGCCCAAAATACAAAATCATGCAATCTTCCAAATAAAAAAAAACTAGAAGCAATATTAATCAATATCTAACATAAGCTAAATTAAGCCTAACAACTAAATATAATTTGTCTAGAATTCCACGTGAGCCTGAGGCTTTATGAATTATTATTTGTGAATAATAATATCTCTAAGCTATTAAACTATGCCTAGGTGAACCCTTATCATTCCTTCCACTTAAAAAACATTGGACTCCAGTGCTTGTACAAAGGAGTGGGAGAGATCCATTGAAGTGCCCTACCCTTCCGTGTCTCAAGAATATGAGCTTTCAAAACTATGCATCTTACATTCTGTAGGGGGCCCTAACTCGACCCTGTGTTGTTGCATAAGAATGATTCGCATTGTGAAAACCAATGACATCGATAGTTTCTTAACGCAAATGCACCTTGAAACCTTGCAACATGTCAACTTGTGATTTACCATGATCCACAAAACAAGGTTTAGATCCAAAATTATTATGACCAATGGAATTTGTGAATGGAAATTTGCATCTGATTCTTAGTGTGTGTGCATCAAGTTTTGAGTGTTTTAGAGTGTAGCTTCTAGTGCAGTATGAATTCTTGTTAGATGGTGGTAACAACAACCAGTGTGTTGGATCAAAATCTATGTTGTGTATGCTGGTCCATTGGTAATCTTAGTAGTAGGGCCCATGATATGACTCACCGCCCATAACTAATTAGAGCCAACTAGATCAGGTCAAGCTGACAATGTCCTATAGTCGATCGATGGAGACCAGGGTCTATCCACATGGGAAAGATGTGGTATATGACATCTACAATTCTTTACAGACACAAAAGTTGATTTATATTGGAAAGTGTAGATGGCTTCCTGCATCATCGAGTAATTTGCAGAAGAGCCACATAATTTACATGTCACAAGGTTCTTTGTGGATAATTTACATGTTACAGGGTTCTTTGTGGCTTGTAGTGTTGTTGGGTACCAACAATTCTTCGTAGAAAATATTATGTCACCCAAAGGTGATTAATATCAAGGATTATGGAAGATTGCGATGTATTAGTGGGATTATGCATCCAAAAATGTTGGTTGCACGATCAAGATTTTATCTCCATGACCAGGCTGTCAATACCAAATTCTAATTGTGCAAAATAAAATTGTAATTTTGTGAAATAAAAATACAGAGGAATTTTTAGGATGGAAATTCCCCTCATAGGGCAGGAGCTTCCTGCTCTGATACCACTAATGGAATACAATTCAATTTATTCAAATAAGTTACATATATATTTAAATACATCACACTGGTTAATATTAGACAATATCAGTTGTAACTACTAACCTAGATTAGGCATACAATTACGTATAATATTATCTACAATATACAAGATTTGAATATTATATACCTATATTTTTGTTACAAATAATGTAATAATAATATATCCTACATATCCCAACACTTCCATCCCAAGAAAATAGGTATCTATTGAGATATGGAGCATTACCCAAAAATTTGTTAAAATTTAATCCATATCCAATAATAGGAGTAGAATATATATATATATATATATTCTAGAGAAGTTCCTAATTCAATTACTTCAATTAATTGTTCCTTGAACTTGAATTTGAACTAAGCATTTTACTAAAAAAATTCTAGATAACCCTCAAGGTTCATACATTGGTTCACTCAAGGGATTGTTAACCTTACCTTAATAGGACTATCTTAATTTAATGTTATTTATGCTATGTAAACAAATAAAAGTTGTCTTGATCAAGTATGCTAAATTTTTATGTTGATTAAGGCAAGGTTTCTAGGCCAAAGGTTTTGGACCCATGTGGTAAATCCACGTTGGCTTCACCAAAAATATGGGGTGCCAAAAAATATTTCCCCTTGGATGTGTTGGCCTTTGAAGTTTTCCTTCAATGGGTAGGTCCACACATGGACATCCGAACCTTACTACTAACTCACCGTTTTATGCACTTTTATGAGATTTTATCCTTGGTGAGAAAATATTTACGTTTACCAAGGGTTTAGAGATTTTCTAAATCTAGTTTGATGTATTAAATCTGTAAAACACTTAGGTTTTAGTATATCCTAGGTACTAACATGCAAGATGCTAAAATATAATGTAGTATGAAGAAAAAATACAAAAGACAATATGTTATATTATATACAAATTGGTAGAGGGATTGGGCGAATCGACTCATATCATAATTGGTTGTTGTAGAAAATATTAAAGGCTAGTTGTATATCAAACACAAATATGTTTTCTGTGAATATGCTCATGACGTATTTTCTTAACTAAATTTTTTTAGATTTAATCGTTATAGGTCAAATACAAAAAAGGGTTGAAGGTTTTACGTTGAGCATCAATATGCTAGCTCTAAAGTAATTTCACTTGCTATAAAATTCACTTTGAGACAAAAAATTGATATTGTTGGTTTTTAGCTATAAAATTTGAGGTTGAGACAGTTGTTACAGTGAGAAACAATGGTGAAATTGTTATATTGATCAACAATGCATTACATAGTTTTATAGTTCTTGAAAGAACTAAAAATAAACACGATGGTTGAGAGAAATCCTCTTAAACTTATTACAACAAACTAACTTAAAGATAGCTCTTATCCTAACAACATGCTAATCTTGGACTATGGTCAAACATTGACCAACCAAGCCAAAACCTCAATGTATGCTAATCAAATTAACTAGAAATATGTAAATCAAAACATTAAACTAAAACTAAATACTAGGAATTAATACTTAGGACTAAGGAGGCAATGTTGAAAATATTCCAACATTCTCCCCCTTGATGCTAAAGACACTCATGCAAGAGTTCTTTAAGAATCACAAAGTTGGAAGAAAATATTTCTCTTACGTTTCCTCCAATCTTGAATCAAGAAATCAAAATTTACAAAATACTTATGGTGGCACTCCTTCCACTCTTCATGTGGGATTTCCTGCAAATGCTTGAGTGCCTTATTTTGTTGATTAGCTCCCCCTTCAACAAAAGTATCTCCTCTTGTGGTTTTCAGCAACCACTCTCTTACATATTTATCATTATGGTCTTTAAACCATGCTCTCACATTTTGATCTTCTTTTACATCTTCAACACTAAACAATACTCCACATGAGTATTTACAATTAATCATCTCACATAGATGATTATACCATACAACTCTTTCACATATTTTCACACAAAAAATCACAACAAATATGGTCATATAATGACCAACTACATATGCAACATAAAGTTGCTCCTCACACAAATATTCTCTCAAAAAAAAACTTTACAAGAATCCTTCTCCCAAGGAATTTTGAACACATCATTTTGATCCATGTGACCCAAGTTCTCCATCACTATATTCTCTCCAAGAAGACTCTTCATCAAAGTTGTCTCAATGAGACAATCGCCTTTCTTTTCATTCTTGCTCACAAAAAACAAATCATTAATCATAAAAATATTACCTTTAGTATGAGTAGATTTGGTGCTTCCCATAAAGCTATTTTGTAGCAGTTCTCCTTCAGGGTATGTTGCTTCAAGATCAACCATCAAATCTTCACTAAGATTTCTCCTCCTTTGTTCAATCCATGTTGGTGTGTTGAAACACCAATCATTCAAGCAATCATACATTGTTGCTTTTTCAAGACAACTCTCTTTTTGCAATGTAGTCACTCCAAGTGAGTGATCATCATCCATAATTGCTTCTTCAAGATAATTCTCAATATCCTTTGATGATGCCTCCATTACATCATGAAGTCCATTAATGACTATCTCACTATTTTCTATCTCCTCCTTGAGATAGTCTTTCTCAAAATATTATTTTCCTTTTATTATCTCAGCCTTGAGATAATATTCATTATGGAGCATGAAACTTATGCCCTTCATCTCTTCTTCCTGTACTACACTTGGGAAATCATCCCACATAACTTCATTTGCTCTTTCAAGAGAGCACTCATCCATTCCAAGTGAATGGTTTTCAAGACAATGGTCTTCCATGAACATTGCTTCTCCATCAACATGCCAACAATTTTGGTTGATCCTATTATCTTCTTTATTCTCTCCCATGAGAATTTTAGGTGCATTATCCATAATACACTCTTCATTTATCTCCTCCATGAGATATTTTTTATCACTTTGCCTTCTATCAACAACAAATCCTCTTCTTCCTCCTCGTCCTCTTGAGGAATACACACCTCTTCTTATCTTTTCATCACAAAATTCAGCAACATATGCTTCCTCCATGAAGGATTCTTCATCTTGTTGGTTTTCTACATACAGACCTTCCTCTACAAGAAATAATTCTCCATTACAAAGCATGGCTTCATATGAGTCTTTAAAAGACTCTTCAAAAACTCCTTCAAAAGGATCTAATTCAGAAATTGCTTCAAGGAAGCAAGGCTCCTCCTTGCTTAAACAATCTTCATGATTGTCACTCATGGCTTTAGGGGTGTCCTCATCAAACCCATAAGCATCCTTAAACACTTTCCATGCCATTTTAGCTGATCTACAATTGGCTATGAGAGGAAAAACATTATTTTCCATTCCTCTCCTCAAATCCATAAGAGCTAAGCAATTTGCATATTGTTGCTCCTTCTTCTCTTTTCTCTCCTCGCCTTGTAGCTTGATCCAAGTGGGTTCCTCATAGCCTTATTGAACTATATCCCATAATTCTTGAGCCTTCAAGAAGGTCTTCATCATTATGCTCCAAATAGCATAATTATCTCCATCAAATTTTGGTACAACCAAGTCTGCATACATGGCTTCCTTTTATTTACCAAAGTCTCAAGCACCCAATTTATCATAAATCGGCCAATACTGATTGAAACAAACTAAAATTTTTCCTGTAGACTTCTGATATACTTATCTAAAAATCCACTAAATTTCAGATCCAAATTCACACAAATGAGAAATATGTGATCAATTTACTTTTGCCCTTTCTAGATCTTAGAGTGTTTTTTAAGACAACCTCAATGTTCTTCACATAAATCAATCCATACAACTCCAAAATTTCTGAAAATTAAACTCTGTATTCCTGAGACAATAATATGAAAACCCTCTAAATTTTTGAATAAAATTTTCAAAGGTGAAAAATATGTGATCATTTACTTTTTCCCTTTTTATCACAATCTTGGATCTAGGATTTTTGAAGAAAAAATCAATATTCACACAAATCAATAAATACAGATCCAAATGACCTAAATTTTTTTTTGAATTATGATTTTATCTAAATAATATTTCTCCCAAAATTTGAGAAGCAAATACCCTGTATTCCACCTTATACAACCATTTTATTTAAAAACTCAAAATGCTAATAAAATCCTTAAATTAGCTCCAAATCACCTAAAATTTTGATAGAATCCTCTTGATACAATTATATAACAACCCTAAAAATTTCATAATAAAATACCTCAAGATGCATGAGATATTAATGATTTACTCGAGCTCTTCCTTGCAACTCTACTAAGTGCTGGCCACTTGAGTTTCTCTGACAAAGTGTGTGCTTTAGATCTCTTCACACCACTCTCCATAGGTTTTGATCCGTCTGAGCAAACCTTATCTAATACCAAATGAGAAACAATGGTGAAATTGTTCTATTGATCAACAATGCATTACATAGTTTTATAGTTCTTGAAAGAACTAAAAATAGACACGATGGTTGAGAGAAATCCTCTTAAACTTATTACAAAAAACTAACTTAAAGATATCTCTTATCCTTAGAACATGCTAATCTTGGATTATGGTCAAACATTGACCAACCAAGCCAAAACCTCAACGTATTATAATCAAATTAACTAGAAATATGTAAATCAAAACATTAAACTAAAACTAAATACTAGGAATTAATACTTAGGACTAAGGAGGTAATGTTGAAAATATTCCAACATACGGTTATATTGACCATTCTATATATTTATGTCAAAATTGATTCAAGTTAGGCAATATGATTTTAGGTGTCTATAGAGGCCAATGTAGCACCCGTATGTACAATATAATATAACTTTTAACATACATATATACCCTTAACCAATTAAGAGAAGATGCATATTTCAATCATAGATCAAACATTAGTCTAGTGATATTCGTGTGGCATAAATCAAGTGGTAAAAACCTATAAATTAATGGATAATACATGGTAGGGTAATGTATAAAGGTAAAAACCATGCATCTACATTATTGCAAGCATATAACAATTTGATAAAGGAAATCAAGTGATCAATTGCACAAATAAAAGATATTCAAGAAACGAGGGTGATCTTTTATTAAAAATGATGAAGCTCACTTACAATCTCTCCCTCTTAGGGAGTAACTCAAATTAATACAATTGTTACAATAGTTGAAACCCCTAAATGGAGAGAGATGCACTTGAATGGTATTCATTTTAAAACCAAGTTGCTTTAGGGCTTACTAGGATGCCTCATTCTCCAATGTAAAGAGGAAGAGTCTTGAAAGATGCTTTGTCTTTGAGAGATCTGTTATCTGCATGTAAGGAAACAACACAGCACATTAGTAGCACATGAAGCCTCTCATGATGAGGTTGATTTCCAAGTGAATGCAAGAAATAAAGCAAATATGTAAATAATGCATGAAATGATAAAGAATGCTTGAAAACTTGAAATAATGCTTGAAATACTGAATATAAAGAATGAAAATGCTACTACACTAGGTTAGAAATCCAAAAACAAGACTAATAATCTAATATAATGGCTAAAAGCAGAGGAAAAGAGACATCAGACCCTAGCCACTATCAACCAGAGTAGATGGCTTTGCTAGCCACTATCAAATTCGATGGCTAAGCCTACAGGTCACTATTGATAACAATGATCGCGGGGTGAGGATTTTGCTCTCTGAATCTCGGGCATAACATTAATCAATTCCACTACACAAAAGTTTGATGTTCTTGGTGCGTTCTATAAAAATGACTTTAGGTAGGAAATTGACTCAAATTGTATTGAATTGAGTGCTTGAACAACCATTGTTCTTCTCAAAATTGCATAGTATCAAATGGTGGATAGGCACTTGTCACTACTCAATTAGACAACACTTCACTACTCCTCAAGGGTATGTGAAATAGCTCTCCAATCTAATAGGGCTCCGCTATGTGATTGACACATTAAATTCTCTAGGATATTCTCTTCAAAATTGAGGCCTTAAATAGACTCCCAATATCCTTGCTCTAGCTTCATGGAGAAGCCAAGCACAAGAATTGGTTATACCTAGGCATTTGAGATGAGCCTTCCAGAAGCTTCTATTTGTCTAAATGATCAAGAATCCATTATGCTTTTAAATAGATTTTTCTCAGCTCAAGGATTGAGTTAATTAAAAATCTAGCCACTATTAACTAGAGCAGTTATGGAGCTAGCTGCTATCACCATCAATATCTAGGGAGCTAGTCGCTATCACTGTTAAAGGCTAGGGAGCTAGCCACTATCACTATCAATGGCTAAGGTTGACTAGGACTAGATTTTCCTAGATGAGTGATCAGAACCATTGCAAAGTCTTGGAAAGGTCCAAAATTATTCATATGACCTAAAGAGGTGTCAATATGAGTAGTCTCCTAAACATGACATGTTTTAGGTGTCTACAAATACCCCTTTTTGGGATGTGTTGTGGGAAAACATAACACTGAGCAAAAATAGACAACCTAAAACCATATTATAGGTTGATTGATGTTCATTTATCTGGTCAACATTAGATGCCCCAATCATGAAAAGAGCATAAATATTAGAATCATTGCTTTTAACTGTGTGGAAGGCTTAAATTGGTGCTCTAACGTATCTACTCATAATTGGGTAGCACGCAGGCTACAATAGGTCCGATAGGTAAAATGATAAAGGCTTATCTCATTATATTTGCTTTTTGCCCTTGAAAATGGGGAATATTAAGATAGTTGTTAGAAATTATTTTTAAGATGAATGCGATTCACAAGATTAAGTGATTAATTATTTATTTTGATTATAAATATTGTTATTATGACTACCCCATCAAGCGATAATTTTATGAGGAAAGGACAGTGATGAAAGTGATGAGTCGCTTGACCAAGATGAATAATTTGGATAATTCAATATGATTGCATGTTGTTGTATGGTAGGTCCTATTACAACTGTGATTTCAACTATTAATAGTAATTGTACATCTTTATCTCATGGAGCAGTCCAATTGCAATGGCCTTCTTAGGAAATCAAGATGATAGCAATTCCATTTAAGTTTGTGGTGAATCACTATGTTCGATGATCTGAAATTTCATAGAAGAATTAAAATGAATGCCTCATTCCCATGGAGCAGTATGTCCGTAATGGCCTTCTTAGGGATTAAAGTGAAGAAATTTCAATTCGACAATGAACAATTTGGTTCAAATGGCCATATGGTAATTTACTCATCCTGTAAGATTGCATGGATCGCAAGTCACTGCAACCACTAAGTGTATAGGGTAAATAACTAGATGCAAGGCACACTTGAAATTTTATTATTATTTGATTTTTTGTTATTTTTGAAATTTTTGAGAATTTTGGACCGGTAGATATGCTTAATTGTCTATTCTGGGTTTGTTGATGCATTTATGGATGTAATGCCTATATGATGTTTTGATTATGCTATATGGATGTGATGTATTGATGACATGCACTAACTATATGATAGATGTATGAGTAGATGTTGTGATCTAGATGTATAGATGCATTATTATGTATGCATATATGGATGCAATGCTTATTACTAAATGCATTAATTACATGAGAATGATCTAATGCAAATAAAATTATATGCTTTAATCATTTAGAATATAAGGAATAAATGTAATATGTGTTACAAACTAATGGACGACACCAGTGAATGTATACAAATCATGAATGAAAATGGTAACTCTTATCATAAGAATTAATCATTTTAGCATCCATATGTAATAAGAGATGATGTGAGATGTAGGGTTTGCCTTTATAAGATACTTAAAATTAAAATATATGCACAAAATAATTAGTGGCCATATAAATATCATTGTTGATATTCATCCAATATCTATCCTACTTCATGAACACCCTTTAATAAACACAACCTTGTAAATAAAATAAGTGATTGATTGATGAGATGATTTGTTGATATAGGGGATTTTTGAGTTTTTCCATGAGACTCAAACACCCTAGTTGATTAATCAAAAGTTGTATAATGACTACACAAGACTCTAGAAAGATAAAAGGTTTTTTTATGAAGACAAATGCCCCAACAAAACTCATGAATCTAATGAATAGTGTGTTCAAGGAGCATCTAGATCAATTTTTCTTGGTATTCTTGGATGATATTCTAATATACTCTCATAATAAGAAAGAGCATGATAAGCATTTAAGGATTGTGCTCAGGTTGTTGAGAAGGAACCAACTCTATGGAAATTTTTCAAAATGTGACTTTTATGTTCTAGAGGTGTAGTATCTAGGACATATTATATCTATAGAAGGGATAGAGGTTGATCCAAAGAATATAGAGGCCATTTTGAGCTAGCCATCACCTACTAATATACATAAATTGTGGATCTTCATGGGCTTGATAGGATATTATAGGCAGTTTGTAAAGGATTATTCCAAAATAGCCTACTCCATAAATAACCTTCAGAGGAAGAGAAAGGAATATAAATGGACAAACAAGTGTGAAGCCAATTTTGATTTATTTAAGCAGAATATTACTACTGCACTTGTTATCACGATTCCAGATCCACAAGGGAATTTTTTGGTTTGTATGGATGCTTTGTTAGAAGGTTTTGGAGGAGTTCTATCCTAAGATGATTCAGTCATAGCATATGAGTTAATAAAATTTAGAAGAATAAGGTAAACTATGCTATGCATGATCTATAACTAGCAACTATGGTACACACCCTTAAGATATGATGATATTATTTTCTATGAAAGCCTTTTGAATTGAGAAATTATCATCAAAGCTTGAGGTATATCTTTATCCAACCAATTCTCAATGCATGATAGGGAAGGTGGATTGAGTTCTTAGCAGAATATGATATTGGTATAGAGTATATAAACGGTAAGGAAAAAAAGGTTTTTGATACCTTGAGTAGGATTAGGCATATAACTACATTGACCCATAGTCACATGGAATTAATGGGCCAAGTTAGAGAAATGTAAGTACATGACTAGTATTGCAGTTAAATTTGGACTAATATGAAAGGGAATTCTAAAGAGAATCAATATTTTGGTATAGAGGATGGACTTTAATATTTTAAAGATAGGGTGATGATCCCTAAAATTGGAAATTTAAGAAGACTAATCATGCAAGATGCACATATAACTTCTTAATCTGTTCACTTAGGAAAGGCAAAGATGAGGAAGAACTTGACTAAAACTCTATTTTGGTCGGGTATGAAGAAGGATATCACTAACTTTCTGGCTCTATTTTTTGAATACCAGAAAGTGAAAACTGAGCATAAACATATAACTAGGCAATTATACCCACATGACATACTAGTACAAAAGTGGTAGGTGATATCTATGGACTTCATAGTGGGTGTACCTAAGACTAGATACCAGCATGATGCAATCCTAGTAGTGGTATCTAGATTGACCAAGGTTGCATATTTTATTCCAATAGACACCAAGGACGATGCCTTGATAGTGGCCAATAGATTCACCAAAGAAAATTTTAGTTTACATGATTTTATTGAGGTAATAATATCTAATAGGGACTCTAGATTTACATCTAAGTTTTGGTAGGCTCTTCATCATGTGATTGGCATGAAGTTGAAAATCAGCTCTGCATATCATTCAAAAATAGGTGAACAAACAGAAAGGATAAAAAATCTTGGAATATATGCTTTGCATTTATTACATGTACCAAAATTGTTGATGGGAATAATTTTTGCATCTATTTGAGTTTACATATAACAATGGGTACCATGCTTCCTTGAAAATGATCCCATTTGAAGCCTTGTATGGATAGAGGTACATTACTCCTCTATCTTGGGATAACCTAGAGGATTAGGTTGTCATTGGACCAAAAAAAATTAGGGATATGGAGGAGTAGCTTAAGATTATTAAGAAAAGGCTTAAGGAAACCACCGATAATCAGAAGAGCTATGTTGATTTAAAGCTTTCACCTAGAAAAATCTCTATGGGGGATAGAGTTTTCCTAAGAGTCAAACCTATGAAGAGCGCCATAAGTTCTTCTAAGTTGGATCCCTATTTTTTTATGCCCTTTTAAATCACTAAAAAGATCAATATAGTGGCTTACAAACTTGTCTTAACACCCAACCTATCAAAGATCCATGATTCTTTCTACATATCCTTACTTAGGAAGTATATTGTTGATCCTAATCATGTTTGTGATGTCTCAAAATTGTAGGTGATAGATCCGTAAATCATTGAAGTGAGGTCAGTGAATATTCTAGAGTTTCATTCTAAAGCAATGAGAAAATTAAATCTAGAACAACATAGGATCCAATGCGACCAATGTTTTGAGAAAAATACCACTTGGAAAAAAGTGGATTAAATAAAAAGACATTTATTTGTTTGAATAAAGTTAAAGTGTAATATTTTGTAGGAAACACAACAAACTATGTTTAGTCCAAGGGAGGTAGTATGTCATGACCCACTTTGGAAGGACTTGCTACTCAATTTGGACTATGTATTAGTGGATGATATTTAATGCTTAGTTATGTTGCTTTCAATGGATATATGCTTGTAATGTTGTGTCTATTTTATATAAGAATATGGAATTGGTTATGCTCTACATGGTTGCAGGATTATATGCTCTCATTGGTGGATAATAGAATTAGCTAAAAATAATGAGAGATCATAGTGAATGGGAAATGATTATGATCCACACATGGACATGTTGGCATTTTTGCCACATTGATTCTCATTGATGAATGCATTGATGTATTGTTGGGGATCTGACCTTTGATTGATGCAGCTTGGCGAAAAAAGGAGAAAAATTGAGCAAAAAATGACTAAGTCTGAAAATTGCAGCGACGCGCTGACATGTTGCAGAATCGCGGTCAACTCAGTCAACGCAGGCAGGTTGGCGGAACCGTCGCGATATCGCGACGTGTTCCGGAATCGCGGGTCGGCGGGCAAAAAACATTAAGTTGAAAACATGCAGCGATTCGCTGACATGTCAGCGAATCGCGACCCGGGCAGCTTCGAAGGCGTTAAGTCAAAATTTGCAGCGCGTCGCTGACATGTCAGCGAATCGCGACCGAAAAAGGCGATTGGTACGGCGACGGAAACATGTAGCGAAATCGCTACATGTTCCGTTTCGCGGGGCAGAGCGCAGGGAGGAGCAACGGCGGAAACATGTAGCGAAATCGCTACATGTTCCATTTTCGCGGGTCAACGGTGGTCAAAGCGTATCGCATGATAAGACGTCGCGATTTCGCGACCCGTCGCGATTTCGTGACCCGTCGCATTTTCGCGACCTGCGCAGTTTTCCCGCCAAGTGCAATATGAACGGCCGAAAGGGTTTTTTCGATTTTCGATGATTTAATGCTAACCCGAATTAAATATTTTGCGGATTTCCGAGGCGGTTAAAGTCGAAGAAGCGCCCAGGCCACCAAAATTAAAGGATTTATTGGTTCAAAGTATTTGTTCGTGGATTGGCGTAACGTTTTCATGCATATTGAAAAACGAATTTAATGAAGAATCGCGAACGTTTCATTGCCTTTAATTTTTGCTTCCTCGAGGCCGTGATTAAGGGGATCGTGTTCCTGATTTCCAAGATATAATTGTAGATCACGAGGAAGTTGGTTTTAATTATTTAATGCTGCAAAGAGGACGGACCTCTATAAAAACCAATGTAATTTTCATTTGCAAAGGTTGGAAAAACTTGCTGCTAGAAACTGGAATTGTATTTGCGGGAATACAAGGATCGACTTCTAATTTTTCAAGCGTCACATGGATGAATTTGCTTTCTGTTTTCTGCATTTCTAATAGCATTTGTACTCCTGCATTGCTATTACATTTAAATTTTGCATACTGGATTTAAATACTGCGGTCAGGGTACAATTCCCTGGAATGTGGGTTTGGAGGGATTTGCGGCATGTGATTGTGCGAGGATGAAGCTGATTTCTTGTGTTACTTGTCGTTGTTGCGTTTGTAGTTTCCTCGCTTTTGTTTTTCCGATCTCATCACTTCGGCTCGTGGCCATATTTCCCATTTCTTTCCGCAACCTTTTAAATCTCTTTCCAAGAACCCTATCTTAAACCCAATTTTAGAATAGTAGAGGGAACCGACCCACTCGGAGATTGGTCCGGGAGCCATTTCTTGCTTCCGACCTTTCAATGTTGGCCGGGTCTAGGGCGCAATTGTAAAAATCCTTTCTCGTGGCAGATTCGTGACCAACAGTTTTTGGCACGCCCGGTGGGACAGACTGTTTCTGTCTCCAAGAATTCATAATCGGTGGGATACGCATAATTTTCCAAAGTGATAACCCCACCGGTGCCAACAGTTTTGGCACGTTTTAACACCCGGAGGTCTCAAGATTTGATGAGCTGTCTTGGCCTCACAGCGGAGATTTGTAAGTTCATCTGGCGACTTTGCTGAGTTGAAGATCTGTTCGTGGACGCCTGTTTTTGTTTAAAAAAAAAAAAAAAAAAAAAAAAAATTTCAAAGAATGTTCATCTGGCGACTCTGACTTAATGGCGATGGCCGTGATTCCGCAGACCATTGCCACAAAGGCGAGGGTTTTTTCTAGATGGGATGATCCTGGCCCTCTGAATCTCCAAGTTCGGCATGAAATTCCCGAAGGTGCCCTGAAGAACTTGGCAAAATATGATGGTACCGAAGGCATGGCTCTGGCACATGTTGAAGACATTGCTATTCTGTCCATGATCCATGTCATAGAACACGAGGATGTCATGATCCGACTTCTGGTTCAGTCCTTGGAAGGAAGAGCGTTGCAATGGTACAGATTGCTCAAATGTCAAAGCATCAGCTCATGGGACGATCTAGCGGGAGCACTGATCAAAATATTTGATGAAGATCCTTTCTACAGTTCTTTGGATCTCTACCAATTTTTCATGTACATCACGAGAGCACCTCAAGAGAGCATCACGGATTTCAATGTCCGATTCTTGAGAAGCTGGCAGAGAATTCCAGAGAAGATCCGTCCATCACCCACCCAAGCCCACCTCTTTTATGTTCGAGCTTTTAATTCTGACATAGGTCTCTTTTTGCTGCAGTCAGGTGAACAACGCTTCCCACAAATCTTTGAGGAAGCGGTGCGAGCGAGCAGTGCTGTTGCTCTTATCAAGAAAGTTACCGTGGGGAGAAACTCCATTACCTTCTCCGATGGTTGTTGCTCCTGTTTACCCTGCACATTCATGCCAGATCCCTGAGATGCAGTCATGTGGAGCTCAAGGGACAAATCTCGTCCAAAGTCAAGGATTGGAACATGCAAGCACTTTTCCAGCAATGAACAATATGGTTGCTTGCAGTTTTCATCAAGAGATGGGCCAAGTAGAAGAACAAGTGCAAATTCCAGAGCCTGAGGAGATCCCAGAATTAGATTTCTCACTTGAAGAGCCCCGTGATCACATCAAGGAGTTAGAGGAGCCCTGTACTCACCCCACAACCGATAAAGTCTGCAAAGTGGTGGTGTTGGTTCCAACCACTACATCCAGATGCACGAAGAAGTCTTCCATGGGGGTACTAGTAAGAAGGATAATCTGTCTGAATTGCATCCTATCGGCACCATGGAGAACTTCGGGAAGGAGCCAGCCCAATTTCAAGGACCGACTTAAGTATGATCAGATCTGGTCGGGACATTGCAGATTTACCGGATAACATTCTGAGATTGGGTGTCTGGTGGCGACATGCCAATCATGTCGTGCATTATTGTATATAGTATTTAAAAAAAAAAAAAACAAAAAAATAGAAAAAGAAGAAGAAAAAAAAAAACTGGTATTGTTTTTATTTGTTCATCTCGGTTCTTGTTGCCTGCGAGCCGTAGATGCTTGTTTTTTCCTTTGTTTTTCTCCTCCCAACAGTTTGGTGGCTTTATAGCACTTTCTTCTTTTCCCTTCCCCGTTTCCTCTCTTTCCTTTCTTCATCTTCTTCCTTCTTTTTCTTCTGCATTAAAACAAAATGAGCCACGGCTGTTGTTTCTTTTTCCCTTTTCTGTTTTTCCCCGTACCTTCTTATCCCTTTCCTCTAAGTTTAGTTTTTTACGCATTTGCTAACAGTCTAGTTCATTTCATTTCACAGCTTTCCTAGTTCCATTCCCACTCCATAACTTCGTTCATTTTCATTTCATCATTCCATTGCAGTCACCGCTTGCGCAATCGCAGGAGCTCACTCCATCATCGCATTCCATTAGTTGTTTCATAATCAGTTGTATGCAGGTTTTTTCCAGTTTCAATTTTTCAGCAGAACATGTATTGCAGCAGTCAGCTTCTGTTCGGATATGACTCTATGCCCAATGGACTAAGGCCTGGATTCTTGCATACAACGAGCTGTATACCCCGCGAGCCGCCAAGAATGTTGGCATTTTTGCCACATTGATTCTCATTGATGAATGCATTGATGTATTGTTGGGGATCTGACCTTTGATTGATGCAGCTTGGGCGAAAAAAGGAGAAAAATTGAGCAAAAAATGACTAAGTCTGAAAATTGCAGCGACGCGCTGACATGTTGCAGAATCGCGGTCAACTCAGTCAACGCAGGCAGGTTGGCGGAACCGTCGCGATATCGCGACGTGTTCCAGAATCGCGGGTCGGCGGGCAAAAAACATTAAGTTGAAAACATGCAGCGATTCGCTGACATGTCAGCGAATCGCGACCCGGGCAGCTTCGAAGGCGTTAAGTCAAAATTTGCAGCGCGTCGCTGACATGTCAGCGAATCGCGATCGAAAAAGGCGATTGGTACGGCGACGGAAACATGTAGCGAAATCGCTACATGTTCCGTTTTCGTGGGGCAGAGCGCAGGGAGGAGCAACGGCGGAAACATGTAGCGAAATCGCTACATGTTCCATTTTCGCGGGTCAACGGTGGTCAAAGCGTACTGCATGATAAGACGTCGCGATTTCGCGACCCGTCGCGATTTCGTGACCCGTCGCATTTTCGCGACCTGCGCAGTTTTCCCGCCAAGTGCAATATGAACGGCCGAAAGGGTTTTTTTCGATTTTCGATGATTTAATGCTAACCCGAATTAAATATTTTGCGGATTTCCGAGGCGGTTAAAGTCGAAGAAGCGCCCGTGCCACCAAAATTAAAGGATTTTTGGTTCAAAGTATTTGTTCGTGGATTGGCGTAACGTTTTCATGCATATTGAAAAATGAATTTAATGAAGAATCGCGAACGTTTCATTGCCTTTAATTTTTGCTTCCTCGAGGCCGTGATTAAGGGGATCGTGTTCCTGATTTCCAAGATATAATTGTAGATCACGAGGAAGTTGGTTTTAATTATTTAATGTCTGCAAAGAGGACGGACCTCTATAAAAACCAATGTAATTTTCATTTGGAAAGGTTGGAAAAACTTGTCGCTAGAAAGCTGGAATTGTATTTGCGGGAATACAAGGATCGACTTCTAATTTTTCAAGCGTCACATGGATGAATTTGCTTTCTGTTTTCTGCATTTCTAATAGCATTTGTACTCCTGCATTGCTATTACATTTAAATTCTGCATACTGGATTTAAATACTGCGGTCAGGGTACAATTCCTGGAATGTGGGTTTGGAGGGATTTGCGGCATGTGATTGTGCGAGGATGAAGCTGATTTCTTGTGTTACTTGCTGTTGTTGCGTTTGTAGTTTCCTGCTGTTGTTTTTCTGATCTCATCACTTCGGCCTGTGGCCATATTTCCCATTTTTTTCTCGCAACCTTTTAAATCTCTTTCCAAAGCAACCCTATCTTAAACCCAATTTTAGAATAGTAGAGGGAACCGGCCCACTCTGGAGATTGGTCTGGGAGCCATTTCTTGCTTCCAGCCTTTCAATGTTGGCCGGGTCTAGGGCGCAATTGTAAAAATCCTTTCCTGTGGCAGATTCGTGACCAACAGGACATAAGAACCTTACTACTAACTCATCGTTTTATGCACTTTTATGATATTTTATCCTTGGTGAGAAAATGTTTACGTTTACCAAGGGTTTAAACATTTTATAAATTTAGTTTGATGTATTAAATTTGTAAAACACTTAGATTTTAGTCGATCCTAGGTACTAACATGCAATATGCTAAAATATAATGTAGTATGAAGAAAAAATGCAAAATACAAGATGTTATATTAAATACAAATTGGTTTTTTATGCTAAAGCAGGAGTTACAAGAAACTAAAGCTTTTCTTTTATTTTTGTTAAACAAGGGCACAATAATGAGGTAGAATAAAACTACTTTAATGTGGAGCTATATGTGTTTTGATTAAGTGTTTGAATAGAAACAAAAATACTAAAGCTCAAATTTATATTCCTTTTTATTTCCTTTTTTATGTGATAATCTAAGATAAAATAAAGACAAAATGCAAGCAAGATCCACAAAAATGCAAGCAAGATCCACAAATAGACTATATTTTTAACAAAAATGGGAGGAAGAGGTAAACTTACCTATTTTTATGTTTGAAATGAATACACAACCTATGCTCAAATACATCATCTAATGAATACAATGTCTAGAAAACCTACAACTAGTGAATTCATGAAAACCTAAAAAATTATTGGTTGTGGAGCTTGATTCGCTCTCTGATTCATTATTATGTCACAGATAGGATGGTAGGATTTTATGTTGGTATTTTTTCCCTAAAATGTTACTCTCTTTTGTAAGAGGACGATGTATGGCGGTTGTGTGTAATAGACTTGTGATATAAGGAAGAGGAGGTTACTGCAAATGTGTTGTAGGTTGTATCCCTTCTTTTTTTTTTGGATGGAATAAATAAAGGACTAGCTATTTTCTTCATGGATGTAGCCCATTTTGGATGAACCACATATTTGTGTCTCCCTTGTATTGTATTGTGTTCTTCTGCGTTATATTTCTGTGTTTTATATTATTTCTCGTATTGTTATTCCTAACAAAAATGAGCAAAATAAAAGATGGATAAGAGTTTGGAGGCCTTCCAAATAGTTGGAAGTTGAAAATTTTCTTATTGGCATAGTCATGCTTCCTATTTATATTGAAAATTTAAGATTTTGAACCTTGGAATTGGATGCTAAAGTACTTGTAACAAATACATTGTCTAAAAAAATGATAGGTGGTGAATTTGATTTTTATGACAAAAAAGCGTTAATAGATTTTAGATTACTATTATGTCATTCCAATTGTATATATTGAATATGCAACCTTAATAGGGTATATGTATAAAATTCACTATTGAAGATAGAAAAATAAAATGATAGGTTGATAGAAGCTATAGAGCCCCACCGTGGATGCTAAGATAACCTTAGGGATAATTTTCTATCTCATAGGCCTCTTGAAATATATATGAAAAACTAATGAAATAATTAACCATACAAGAGGTACAGAAGATATATGAATGCATGAAAAATTTAATTAGAAATATGATAACAGCTAAAAAATATATAAAGATACATGGAGAATATCACCAAAATAGTCTATGCAAATCACGTACTTTACTTCAAAAGTTCAATGAATCCCTTGAAGATGACCTTATGTGGAAATTTTGGCAGTGATTCATTAATTGAAAGGCATGATGATTTAAAAATTTGATAGCACTTCAATGCATAAACAAGATGTCAAAATTTTATAGAGTTTTGATGCTTGAGAGAGTGATGTCAAATGCCACCCCAAAGGTCCAATTTATAGAATTGGTCCTCCCGGGGTTTTTCCAAAGGGGAGAGGCAAGATGTCCTATTAGGTAGGTTGATTAGGGTTTGAATGGATTGCTTGCAATAAAATATCCCCATGATTGGGGTTGATTTGGGTATGTGGAGGAAAGTTAGCCACCTTCCTCCCTACTTCCTAATTGCTTGCAGTTGTAGAGGGATTGGGCGAATCGACTCATACCATAATTGGTTGTCATAGAAAATATTGAAGGTTAGTTGTATGTCAAACACAAATATGTTTTTTGTGAATATGCTCATAACGTATTTTCTTAACTAAAAAATTTGAAGATTTAACCATTACAGGTCAAATACAACAAAGGGTTGAAGATTTTATGTTGAGCATCAATATGCTAGCTCTAAAGTAATTTCACTTGCTGTAAAATTCACTTTGAGACAAAAATTTGATATTGTTGGGTTTTAGCTATAAATTTTGAGGTTGAGGCAATTGTAACAGTTATATTGACCATTCTATGTATTTTTGTCAAAATTAATTCAAGTTAGGCAATCTGATTTTTGGTGTCTATATAGGCCAATGTAGCACCCGTATGTACAATATAATATAGATTTTAACATACATATATACCCTTAACCAATTAAGAGAACATACATATTGCAATCATAGATCAAAAATTAGTCTAGTGATGTTCGTGTGGCATAAATCAAGTGGAAAAAACCTATAAATTAATGGATAACACATGGTAGGGTAATGTATAAAGGTAAAAACCATGCATCTACACTATTGCAAGCATATAACAATTTGATAAAGGAAATCAAGTGATCATTTCACAAATAAAATATATTCAAGAAACGAGGATGATCTTTTATTAAAAATGATGAAGCTCAATTATAATCTCTCCCTCTTAGGGAGTAACTCAAATTAATACAATTGTTACAATAGTTGAAACCCCTAAACGGAGAGAGATGCTCTTGAATGGTATTCACTTTAAAACCAATTTTCTTTAGGGATTACTAGGATGCCTCCTTCTCCAATGTCAAGAGGAAGAGTCTTGAAATATGCTTTGTCTTTGAGAGATTTGTTATCTGCATGTAAGGAAAAAAAAAAGCACATTAGTAGCACATGAAGCCTCTCATGATGAGGCTGATTTCCAAGTGAATGCAAGAAATAAAGCAAATATGTAAAGAATGCATGAAATGATAAAGAATGCTTGAAAACTTGAAATAATGCTTGAAATACTGAATATAAAGAATGAAAATGCTACTACACTAGGTTAGAAATCCAAAAACAAGACTACTAATCTAATCTAATGGCTAAAAGTAGAGGAAAATAGACATAAGGCCCTATCCACTTTCAACCAGAGCAGATGGCTTTGCTAGCCACTATCAAATTCGATGGCTAAGCCTATAGGTTGCTATTGATAACGACAGTCGTGGGGTGAGGGTTTTGCTCTCTGAATATTGGGCCTAACATTAATCAATTCCACTACACAAATGTCTGATGTTCTTGGTGCGTTCTATCAAAATGACTTTAGGTAGGAAATTTATTCAAATTGCATTGAATTGAGTGCTTGAACAACCGTTGTTCTTCTCAAAATTTCATAGTATCAAATGGTGGATAGGTACTTGTCATTGCTCAATTGGACAACACTTCATTACTCCTCAAGGGGATGTGAAATCGCTCTCCAATCTAATAGGGCTCTGCTATGTGATTGACACATTAATTTCTCTAGGATTTTCTCTTCAAAATTGAGGCCTTAAATAGACTCCCAAAATCCTTGCTCTAGCTTCATGGAGAATCCAAGAACAAGAATTGGTTATACCTAGGCATTTGAGACGAGCCTTCCAGAAGCTTCTATTTTCCCAAATGTTCAAGAATCCATTATGCTTTTAAATAGATTTTTCTTAGCTCAAGGATTGAGTTAATTAAAAATCTAGCCACTGTTAACTAGAGCGGTTATGGAGCTAGCTGCTATCACCATCAATATCTAGGGAGCTAGTCGCTATCTCCGTTAGCGGATAGGGAGCTAGCTACTATCACTATCAATGGCTAAGGTTGAATAGGACTAGATTTTCCTAGATGAGTTTTCAGAACCACTTCTAAGTCTTGGAAAGGTACAAAATTATTCATATGACCTAAAGAGTTGTCCATATGAGTAGTCTCCTAAACATGACATGTTTTAGGTGTCTATAAATGTTCCTTTTTGGGATGTGTTGTGGTAAAACATAACACCGAGCAAAAATAGACAACCTAAAACCATATTATAGGTTGATTTATGTTCATTTATCTGGTCAACATTAGATGCCCCAATCATGAAAAGAGCATAAATATTAGAATAATTGCTTTTAACGGTGTGGGAGGCTTAAATTTATGCTCTAACGTATCTACTCATAATCGGGTAGCACGCAGGCTACAATAGGTCTGATAGGTAAAATGATAAAGGCTTATCTCATTATATTTGCTTTTTACCCTTTCAAATGGGGAAGCTTAAGATAGTTGTTAGAAATTATTTGTAATATGAATACGATTCACAAGATTAAGTGATTAATTATTTATTTTTATTATAAATATTGTTATTATGACTACCCCCATAAGCAAAAATTTGATGAGGAAAGGACAAGTGATGAAAGCGACGAGTCGCTTGACCAAGATGAATAATTTGGATAATTCAATATGATTGCATGTTTTTGTATGGTAGGTCCTATTATAGTTGTGATTTCAACTGTTAATAGTAATTGTACATATTTATCTCATGGAGCAGCCCAGCTGCAATGGCCTTCTTAGGAAGTCAAGATGATAGCAATTCCATTTAAGTTTATGGTGAATCACTATGTTCGATGATCTAAAATTTCATAGAAGAATTAAAATGAATGCCTCATTCCCATGGAGTAGTATTTCCGTAATGGCCTTCTTAGGGATTGAAGTGGAGACATTTCAATTCGACGATGAACAATTTGGTTCAAATGGCCATATGGTAATTTACTCATCCTATAAAATTAATTGGAGTGCAAGTCATTGCAACCACCAAGTGTATAGGGTAAATAACTAGATACAAGGCACACTTAAAATTTTATTATTATTTGATTTTTTGTTATTTTTGAAATTTTTGAGAAATTTGGGTTGGTAGATATGCTTAATTGTCTATTTTGAGGCTTCTCATGGTGAGAAATTATGGTATTTATTGATTATGGGTTTGTTGATGTATTTATGGATGTAATGCCTATATGATGTTTTGATTATGCTATATGGATGTGATGTATTGATGACATGCACTAACTATATGATAGATGTATGAGTAGATGTTGTGATCTAGATGTATAGATGCACTATGATGTATGCATATATGGATGCAATGCTTATTATTAAATGCATTTTTAATTTGTTTCAATTGTTTTATGCATTTAATCTATGTGATATGATATGACAAATGATGTGTAATGTAATGCATTAATTACATGAGAATGATCTAATGCAAATAAACTTGTATGCTTTAATCATTTAGAACATAAGGAATGAATGTAATATGTGTTAAAAACTAATGGACGATACCACTGAATGTATACAAATCATGAATGAAAATAGTAACTATTATCATAATAATTAATCATTTTAGCATCCATATGTAATATGAGATGATGTGAGATGTAGGGTTTTCCCTTATAAGCTACTTAAAATTAAAATATATGCACAAAATAATTAGTGGCCATATAAATATCATTGCTAATATCCATCCAATATCTATCCTACTTCATGAACACCCTTTAATAAACACAACCTTGTAAATAAAATAGGTGATTGATTAATGAGATGATTTGTTGCTATAGGGGATTTTTGAGGTTTTCCATGAGACTCAAACACCCTAGTTGATTAATTAAATTTTTTATAATGACTACACAAGACTCTGGAAAGATAAAATATTTTGTTATGAAGACAAATTCCCCAACAAAACTCATGAATCTAATGAATAGTGTGTTCAAGGAGCATCTAGATCAAATTTTCTTGGTATTCTTGGATGATATTTTAATATACTCTCATAATAAGAAAGAGCATGATAAGCATTTAAGGATTGTGCTCGGGTTGTTGAGAAGGAACCAAACCTATGGAAATTTGTCAAAATGTGACTTTAATGTTCTAGAGGTGCAGTATCTAGGACTAATTATATCTATAGAAAGGATAGAGGTTGATCTAAAGAATATAGAGGTTATTTTGAGCTAGCCATTACCTACTAATGTACATAAAGTGTGGAGCTTCATGGGCTTGATAGGATATTATAGGGAGTTTGTAAAGGATTATTCCAAAATATCCTACTCCATAACTAACCTTTAGAGGAAGAGAAAGGAATATAAATGGACAAACAAGTGTGAATCCACTTTTGAGTTATTTAAGTAGAAGCTTACTACTACACTTGTTCTCAGATTCTAGATCCACAAGGAAATATTTTAGTTTGTATGGATGCTTTTTTGGAAGTTTTGGGAGGAGTTCTATCCTAAGATGATTCAGTCATAGCATATGATTTAAGAAAATTTAGAATAATTAGGTCAACTATGTTATGCATGATCTAGAAATAGAAACTGTTGGTCATCAAATCTGCCTAGGAATGGGTTTTGGGTAAGTGTATGCGCCCTAGACCTGGACCAAAATTGAAAGGCCGAAGGGAAGAGATGCCCCTCATGCCAATATTCAGAGAAAGGCCGAATTCTATGCTAAACTAATTTGGTGTTTGAAGATAAGGGTGCAGGAAAGAGATAAAAGAGTAAGGGTTAGAGAAAGAAATAAAAGTAAGGGAAGAAATATCGATAGTTTACGATGGGAAAGAACAGGAAGCACGATCACTAACCGACAACTTGAATGGAAGAAATCAACACCAAGAATAAATGAAAGAAATAAATGCAATATCAACATTCCTATGTATCCTTCAGGCGATTTTTAGGGTACAATCCCCGATCACACATCGAACGCAAGGTTCAGCTTTCTCGGTATGCAAACGAAGAAAGACAAAAGAATCAAACACAGAAGGCAACATAAAAGAAAAATAATATGACATTTTTCAACTCCTATGTATCCTTCAAACAAATTTTAGGGTACAGTCCCTGATCGCACACTGGACGTAGGTTTCAGCTTTCTTAGGATGCGAACGAGGAAAGACAAAAGAATCAAGCATAGAAGGCAGCATAAAAGAGATAAATGAAGCACAAAGGACTTTTTTATTAATCGTAGGACATCAAGTTACAGTAGCTTTCTTAGTAGATAGTTCCCCCCATTTTCCATTACAATGCCTGGGTTTTTATAGAGGACCCAACCCTTTGAGTCATAATTACATAGCAAGAAGAAGTACACCCTCGAGCCCTGAGAATTTGGCTCCCCGAGGCTCTCGTGATCAAGCTCTCAAATCCGTTATCAAAACTGGCAACTGTGATCGGGTCAACCATGGAAAGATGCATTGATGAGCCGTCTATACGTCCTTGGTCTTCGGGTATAGTGCTCGAGTGGCCGCCATGCTCGTCGGGCTCTTCATCATGGCATGATACTTCGTTTTCAATTGCCAAAAATGAACAATGAGCTTATCGGACACAAAAATTTGCATTTATGAGGCACTTGATCACCTCAGGGAAATACTCGGCTTGGAACACGTGCCCTTGAAGCACTTTGCTAAGTCTTTGTCCACAACTTCACTTCACAATGGTTCTGAGCTGAAACAATAACTCCTCCTTGGTTTGTACTTCGTAAAATTAAGCTTCGCAAAACTGCTTCAGGGGTGGGGAGTGCCGAAGCATGTTTACTTTGCAAAACAAGCCTCTTTGTCCTTGTCGCTTCGTTGAAAAAATTGCTTCACTGATGCCTTAGAAAAATGCTTCACTACGATCCTCTTTCAAAATTGTGGTTCGAGAAGGTTTCGGTCGAAGCAATTGTCTTCAAAGATGTTGCATTCTCCATGACTTGTTACTTCGGGTAGAAGTACTTCGCATGAAAGCTAGCCGAAGCAAATGCTTCGCAATGACTTTCGGCGAAGTAAAAATGATTCGCTGATGGAGGGGCCCGAAGTGGGTGCTTTGGCGACTTTTTGGCGAAGTATTTTCAATGCTCTTTCGAGTCCCGCTTCGCTAGTTTTTTGGCCGAAGTATTTACTGGAAAAAATTCAGATGCAAAGTAGTTTCATTCTCCTTTCTTTGTATTTGACTTCGACAACACCGCTTCGCTCAAATCTCGCCCGAAGTGGCTGCTGGAAATGCTTCGGGCCCGAAGTAGTTTCCTTGCCTTAGCCAATTTTGAACCGCAGACTAGACCTTCCTTCCTCGACGAAGTAGTTCTTTTGAATGTCGCTTTGCTCAAATTTCACCCGAAGTAGTGATTTGAAGTGCTTCGGGCCCGAAGTTCTTTTTTATCAATACCCTTGTATTCTTCTTCGGCAATACTACGCAAAATTTTCACCTGAAGTAGTGCCAAAAATGCCTCGGGTGCGAAGCTCTTCTCATTTCTTTCAGCGAAGTTTTTTTCTCTAGCCTATTCGGCAGCGAAGCTCTTTCTTTTTTATTTTATATACAAAGGGGTGGCATTGAAAGCCAAAATTACTGCAACTTTTTACATAAAAACAAAACAAAGAAAAAATTTACAAAATACTGTACAAATTATATTTCCTTTTCTACCCCTTGAGAAATGTGACAGAATTTTCAACATTCTTGGCGGCTCGTGGGGCAATGAGCTCGTCTATGTGGGAGAACCCTTAAATTTGATCCATTGGGCCAGAGTCCTCTCCCGATCCTTCTCCTCCTTCCTCTAGGAGTGCTTCTACAGCTGGTTCTTGTTCCCCTTCTTCTTCAACTTCCTCTTCTTCTTCGCTTCCCTCTTCTGGTGCTACCTCTTTGGGAGCAGCTTCCTACAACAGTGATGGGGCAAGACGCTCATGGAATTTCTTCATCGTTCAGTGGACTTGGGACCAGGAACTCTTCGAGAAAGGTTCTAGATCTTGTAGTGCCTTGATTAATACGCAAAATCGATCGATTTTCTTGATATCTGCATGTTGGGCTCTAGTAAACAGGTCATTTAGGTAGGTCGTGATATTGCAATATCTCAAGAGGTAATCTATGATATACCTTTCTGTTATTGGTTTCACCCATCTGTTTATATTCGAGACTTCACCTTCAAACTAAAGCCATGTTGGCTTAATCTCTTCTTTGGACAGGAGATGCCCATCCAAATCTGTGACGCTCGAGAAGCCCATGGAAGAGAGATATTGAAAATAGCCCATTGATGTGCGCTACTCGTTCTAAAATATATCCAAGAGGTCCTTTACCTTATGAATTTTTCTCACCTTAGAGAAGAAAGCTCGTACTGTGGCTCGGGCTATAGACCAGTCCCTAGCTATCTGACTCATCACAGGGACCTGCAAATCTTGATACTTGGCGCTTTGGACATCGAAAGCTAGTTTGAGTCAGTTTCTAGCTTTCTGAGTGATCTCTTCGATGATTGGCCCTCCTTCGGTAGCGAAATTACGGGATTCCATGATATAAACCAAAATTGAAAGGGCACTAGAGGCCCGAGATCTAAAATTTTTTAGCAGGTGTGAGCGAATATCCTTGATTTTGCTCCTGTCACACAGCCCTAGGCCCTCCTTTTCATATAGTTGGCTCTGCATCTGCAAAAAATTTCCCTTGAGTTCTTTGGCCCTCAGATCATTCTCGGCCTGTCTTTGTGCTCAATTTTTAGCTGTACATTCCAGTTGGTGTATTTGCAATTTTAGGGCATGTGCTTCCTTTCTCATCAACTTGCACTGCTCTTTGGCATTCACTAGCTTGGACCAGACTCTTGTCAGCTCTTCCTCTAGCTTAATATTGGCACTCTCTTCTTCGAATATACACTAATTTGCAATGTTTGCGTGCGCTCGGAAGGTCTCGACCCCTACATGCATAGACAAAGACTCATTGTCTATGTTCAGGTGCTCCAGGTCCTTGGTTTTCTCCTGATAATCATAATCTGATGGAGTCATCTCATCCAAAGTCTTTTGGACCCTGGGGACCTTCTTCACTTTGTGTAATTTTCTGGCCTCCAGATCAAATACTGCACATTTCTCAACTTGGGCCAGAGAGCGCCCTCTTTTCTTCCTAGCCTCCTTTAGTATCTTCTCTATGTTTTGCTGGGCCTAAAGTAGCTTTTTAGCTAGAGGGCATTCCTTTATTATGGATAGCTTGAATTCAAATGAGGTTGCATCTCCAACCGAAGGGGTAAACAAATATAAAGGGTTGACAGGGAATGCCTCACCAGAAGGTTTGGTGATAGGTGTAGCGGGGGCCTCGGCCAGTAGGACAACATCGTGTATGATGGGAAACTGGGTCACGAGGTTCAGCATTGAGATACTATCTTCACCCTGGCTAAGGATGGAAGGATCGGTGGCGTGGGCGGGTGAAGGTGTTTCGACAGGTTTGTCTTGGTCGGATGACTCGAGTGGAATGGGGTTATTACAAGGTGAACTTGGAATGGCCATAGGCACGACGTGGAGAGGTGGTTAACCTTGCATAGGCAGGGGAGGCTGGGGAGAACCCTCAGTTGGGACCATGGTAGATGCTTTAGAGACCAGGGCAAAGTGAGGAGAAAGCATACCTACGTGCCCTTCTGGAAGAGTGGCCATGGTGACTTCTTGTGTGATTGGCTCTTGCTCGTCCTGGGCTTTAACACTCCCCACATCTATGATTTCTACTTCGATGTCTCCTTCTGATTGGAGGAGTGTTTCTACATCGATGAAATCTATACCTGGGACTGTCTCAACACTTGGTGGCACAGCACCTTCAACATTTGCTTCGGTCGAGACTGGCGCAGGTTGTTCGAAAGGAACACTCGGATGCCCTATGTGGGGTCACTTTGGATTATTAGGAGGCACTTGTATCTGCTCTGGACTTTTCCTCTTCTTCCTTTCCAATGGCTACTCTAACTCTTTAGTGCTTGTATCTTCAGATGGCACTTGTGTTAGTACCCTTGGTGCAGCTTCGACTTATTTTTGTACTCTCGAGGCATCGTCAATCTTACTTGGATTTTCGCCCAATCCTAGGGTAGCTAGAGGAATGAAATTGGTGAAGGATATGGGCTTCCAAGATCCAACCTTAGTTTTGTAGACAATCATGAAGTCCCTATCCGTTGTCAAGAGCCCATAGGAATTCATCTTTCGGTGATGGACTCTCATTATCCACCATTCCCTCAGCTGTTCCTCATCCTAGTTCTTCAATTCCTCCTTTATATCATCCTTGGCCTTCCTCCAAAAGGTGGAGTCTAGAGTTGGGAAGGGATACCGATCAGGGTCAAACTCCACTTCCATGGGATAAAAATCATGCCAAGGAGGCAATGTTCTCATTCTTTCTAAGTGCCACTCCAGATCCTTCCCGTTGGGGTTATTTCTCTGCTCCATTATTTAGGGGTGGGAGCAAACATGGAAATTCTTACATTTCAAGTGATCCCTCATCACTCCTAGGGGATCATAAAGCCACCTTTGAGGAATCTGGAGCAGGCCAAAATTAGCCAATTTTTCCTCCAGGAAAATGTTCTGCTTCAAGGCGAAAACTTCAATCACCCCCATCCTAAAGGGGAAATCATAGGTGTGGGCCCACTTTCGGCCATGGTCGTAGACTTCATTGGTTGCGTCACTCTATCGAGCGACCTCTAGCATGAATTGGTACTTGGATGGTAAAACAGGCAGCAGGAAGGGCTTCCCCATGAAGCCGAACAGGCGTATCATGAGCCCTTGTGTTAGCTAGAATACATCTCCCTTTCTCGCCTGTACCACCCTGTCTCTCAGAATGAGGGGCACCCAAGGGCTGGACCCTATTAACAATTGCATGGCAGGTCCCAAAAATTGTTGATTGAAAGAATAATAGGACTTCGACCTCAATGGGAGGCGAGTCCACTGATATACAGGCAGAGGATTTCCATCCTTACCACTTGATGTAATTGCAACATGAGGAAGATTCTTATGCGTATGGTAAAAGAATAGCCAGACAAGAAAAGAGCATGGACTGAAGTGCTGCTCTGCTCTAGAGTTCTTAATAGTGGTAAGCCGCATGTGCAGGTTTCGGGCTACCCATTCTTCCCAGTAAAAGAAGATTGGGTTGGTGTTTGACCTCAAAGCATTGGGGGCATAAAACTCCCCTCTGTAAATACATTCGGCTAGGGACACCTGCCAAGGGCGCACCGAAGCGTCGATCGATAGGCCCGCCACCCATGCGATAATGGAAAAAATATCTATGTTCTTGAAGGCCTCCAAGGGTAGGGGCATTTGAGGAAGCTTTCCTAAAGGGAGCCCGCTTTTGAGATTTTCTCGAAGGAATTTCAACACGTAGTTGTTTGAGGTGAACCTCTCCATTTGTTCGCTCAGAATGACATTACGAATTGTATACCCCTTCGGAGTCCCTTGCTGTGGCATAAAAGCTGCTTGCACGTCCTCCTTCAAGATAGAGAACAACTTATGGCTAGTGGCATTCAGCACTTGCCTGGAAGCTGGTTGGTAGTTCTATGCGATGGCATAAATCAGCTCAGGGCAATGGTGCATGGGAGGAGTCAGATACCAATAGATTTGGGAGTAATACGTAGCGGCCATCTTGTTGTCAGCTGAGAGCCTGCTCCTCATAAAGTTGATAGTATACCTAAGCTCAGCCACACTTCTTGAGAGTTCTGTATCTTTAATTTCCTCCCACCTGTCCACTGGTGGTTCTACAAGTTGTTCATCTTCAAATTCTTCTCTTTCTTCCACAACCCGTTTCTCTGGATGGAAGTTCGGGTTGACCTTCTTAGGTCTTTGCTTCTTCTCCTTCGAACCTTTTGCTCTTTCTGGAACTATCACTTCTGGCTCCTTCCCCTTTTGTGTGGAGCTTTTCTTTCCCATGTTGGATGCTTATGGCAGCGGCACTGGCAGCGCAGACTATTTCGGCGTCAAGGAATCTCACAACAAATGGCGGCAGAATTCGCACACTAGCAATATGCTCTCAATATCGCATTTGCAAATAACATTTCCTTTGCTAAATCCTACATTTTATAGCCTTAAGGAGCAACTACCCTTATTTATGGCTCTTACCATAATTAAATCCATGCTTACAATCGAAGAGATCACTGCACCATCCAATTCGTTATTTGGCGGCATCGTACGTGGGGCCACGCACTTCAATGGTTACTCCTTGCATTGGAAGCATGACCTGCTACCATCTTGTACTCGGGCATGAATTTTCTCCAACTAAATCACCTCAGGACGTGCTCTGCTACCTTGCCTTAAATTCATTTGCGTCGAACTCTTTTCAAGATTACCGTCGGCATGTTATTTGAAGCGTTTTTTGAATTTTTTACTTTGCACGTTGTTGGTTCGAGCAATTAATGTTGAAAATGTTTCACAGTGAACCTTTGGTTCGGGCTATATTTCAATGCTTCAGGCCCGAAGCACTTCTTCTTCACCGTGCTGTCACTCTGCTTTGCGAAATCCGTTTACCGAAGCTTTACCCTTTTGGAAACTGCTTCGTCAAATTCTGCTTCAAAAATTGCTTCACGAGGACCCTCTTAAAATCTACTTCACAAAACTGCTGCCTGAAGTAGCTATTGAAAATGCTTCGGGTGCAAAGCTCTTTTGTGCCTTTTTTTGACTCTTGGGTCGGCTCTTTTGAGAGTAACATACTTCGCAACGAGCCTCCTTGCATTTGCTTCTTCGCATCAACAACCCATGAAGGGGATTTTGAAGTGTAGTACTTGACTTCTGTGATCTTAGAATAGGATGTATATACAAATGCAAATTATATACAAAAGTACATATACACACATTTTTTTTTTTTGAAGCACAAATTGTGTTTTACCTTAGCGATGAAAAGTCTTCAGATGAAGACCATTAACAGAGATCGACAAAACTTGGCCATCTGCATCTTTGAGGATGAATGAATTGGCCGAGTTTGCCTTCATAATTTTGAATGACCCATCCCAAAAGGCATCCATTTTGTCATGATTACCATGCTTGGCTTTCTAGGAGTCCCACTTCCATACCAGATCTCCCACTTTGAATGCGCGATCGGATGATTTCTTCTTGAACCAATCTTGGGTGACCTGAGCATGCTTAGTGAAGTTCTGGTATGCCTCTTCATGATCTTCCTCTAGTTGCAGTAGCTGAGCTAATCTACTTTCCATTGGACTAACTCCATATTCTACTTCCAACAGCTGCAGTGCAGGGATTTCCACATGAACGGGTAAGATGGCCTCCTTGTCGTAAACCAAGGTGTAAGGTGAAGTCTTGATGGACTTCTTGATAGAAATTCGATCGGCCCATAAGGCCCGATCTAGAAGGAGATGCCAAGTCCTTTTGTTTGCCTCTATGAGCTTTCTTAGCACCCTCAACAGAGTTTTATTGGTGGATTCTGCCAAGTCGTTGCCCTGTGGATAATAATTGGAGGATACCTTATGATATATCCCATATCTATAGAGTAATTCATTGATTTTAGCACCTATGAAGCCAGGGCCATTGTTCGTGATGATCGCTTTGGGGATGTCAAACCGGGTGATCAATCCTTCAAAGAAGGCTATGACAGTCTCTTGATCTGCATGCTTTGTAGGAATTGCTTCGGCCCACCTGGTGAAGTAGTTAGTTGCAGTCAATATGAAATCATGCCCAACGGAGGAGTTTGGTGATATGACCCCTACAAAATCCAGCCCCCATTTTTGGAATGGCGTCTCTACTTGTATCGGTTGTAGGGGCATTGCATCATTTTTGCCTCGATCGATGAATTCCTGACACTACTCGCATTTGCGACAAACTGCGAAGGCATCGACAAATAGTGTGGGCCAATAATAACCCATCTTGATGATCTTCAGCGCCGTTGTTCTCCTTGTGAAGTGACCTCTAGATAGTCCTGAATGGAATTCTCCCAGGACTCTCCTTTTATCATCATCTTTGATGCACTTGAGAAGGACACCATCAATGTTCCTGAAAAATAGACCTTCGGGGCGCAGAGTGTATCGGGAGGATCGCATCCTGAAATGTCTTCACTGCAATGCATTTAGATGCAAAGGACATTTTTTTGTGTTGAAGTAGTCGATTATCTCACTAACCCAATCCTTCTCATCTTCCTCCTAGTTCACGAAGCATCCCTTTGCTGGCATGTCATCCCCCTGAGATTCTACAGCTTCGGTCGCTGTGCTCTTCGCTAATTCTTGACACAATGCACGACCACGAACCAGTTTGGTGGGCTTAATCTCAATGTCAAATTCTTGTATCTTTTTTACCCAATCGGCTCTCTTACTCCCCAATTCTCCTTGGATGATGAAATTGCACACATCGAGGTGGATTACAGACTGTAACCTGAATTTGGGAGATGAACTGCTTGAACTTCCTAAGGGATTTCATTATTGCATTCACTTGACGTTCTATGAAATTATATTTCTCTTCATGGGGATTGATCACCTGGCTTAGAAATGCGATGGGGTGCTCCTCGCCATCCTCCCCCTTTTGTGTCAGGATAGCAACATAGCTCTCGGGCTCTCCTATAGCATACATGATAAAATCTTGACTGTAGTCAGGGTTGATCAAGACCGGCGCCTGAGCGATTCGGGCCTTAATCTCTTCAAATGCCTCCTTTCTCTCTTTTGTCCAGTTGAATTCAGTGCCCTTCTTCAAAAGTTTAGACATTGGCTTGATAACTTGGGCAAAATCAGGGATAAACTTCCTTACGAAGTTAATCTGGCCAAAGAAATATTGAAGTCCTTTCTTGTCTGCTGGGAGTGGGAGCTTTGTCAAAGCCTCAGCTCTTTCGGGACCTACAACGAGTCCCTTTTCTGATATTGCATGTCCCAGCAAATTTCCTTCACTAACTACGAATATGGACTTCTTTGGATTGATCAAGATGCCAAACTCTCGACCTTTTTCAAAAATTTGTTGTAGATGTATGGGGTGATCCTCCCTTCTTCGGGAGAAAATGTTCATATCATCTAGATAGATGATGATAACCTTATTCAGAAGCTCGCCAAAAGCTGTCTATTTCCCTCTGGAAAGTGGCACCAGCATTCGAAAGGCCAAATGGCATTCACTGGTAAGAAAATGTCCCCCACTTGGTTTTGAATGATGTTTTGTGTTGGTCTTCATCCCTGACCCATATCCAATTGTATCTAGAAAAACCATCGAGCAGAGAGAAGCGTTGAGCTCCAGCCACTGAGTGCAATATCTGGCCGATTTGCAGGAGAGGGTAGTGGTCCTTGAGAGAAGCCTGATTCAGGTTGCGAAAGTCCACACATAACCATATATCTCCATTCTTCTTTCTGATGGGGACTAGATTCGCTACCCAAGAAGAGTGCTTGATGGGATATATTATCTTTGCCTTGAGCATTTTTAGAAGTTTGGCCTTCATCATGACCTCGATCTTCGGATTAACTGGCCTTTGCTTTTGTAGAAAAGGTTTGACCCCCTCCTGTAATTCGATTGTGTGTTGGACCAGTTGTCGATTGTACCCCCTGAGGTCTCAATAAGACCAAGCAATTATGTCTGGATACTTCCTGCACAGAGTCTGGATCTATTCTATTTCTTCTTAAGTGCAATCGGTTCCAAATTTTATTGCCTTTCCAGGTTCAAGCTCTAAATCTCGATACTATTTTTCATTAACCTTGATCATGTGAGAGAGTGCTCGATCATTTTGATCAAAGAGGCTTTCAAGAGTGACCAGTCCTTTGGGAATGCAGTTGTTCTTCAATTGAACTAGCCCCTCATATCCTTCTTCATCAGAGCTCCTATATTTGACTGTGGCGGCTTCTTGGATCATGAAATTTACAATCTGCTCGTCATTGTCAAAGACTTGCCAATGTAAGTCTTTGTCTGGGATAGATAGCCTGTAGATCATCCTCATAGCTTTGGGCTTGTGCACCATGTCTTCTACGGGAGATTACTTGGCTGCGATGGATGCCAGGACATCAGCATGTCGATTCTTTTCTTGTGGGATTGACTGTAGATTGAGAGACTCGAACTGGTCAAACAGGTCCCATACCCTGTTGCGGTATGACTTTAGATAATGTTTCTTTGAGGTACATCTGTTTGTGACCTAGTTGCATACCATTTTAGAATCTCTGAAGATTTGGAGATGCTTTATGCCTAACTTGTCAGCCTTCTTGAGTCCTAGGCATAATGCTTCATATTCTGTTGCATTGTTAGTGCAGCTCCATGTTAACCGGTAGCAATACTCCTTTTGCTCTCTGGATGGTGAAACTAGAATAATCCCTGCCCCAGCATCGTTTTTACATCGGGTGCCATAAAAGAAAAACTTCCATAGTCCTTCTTGGGCACTTGTTCTGTTCTCTGGTTGGGTATGTTTCTCGGGCTTGGCGATCGCATAACATCCTATCTCGGTCTCTACCATGGCATTAAATTCTGCCAATGAGAACTCATCTTCATAACTTAGTTGCACAAGAGATTCTTTGATCGGGTCTACCTGCTCTATTTCCTCCACTATCGCATTCACTGGATTTCTGCTTTCTCCTTTAGGAATTTTCTCCACAAGGAAGGAAGAAGGTTTTTCATTGTAGATCTTCACCTTCTTTCCTTTAAATGGAATCTCCAGATGAGAGTAATCCATAGACAGATATCCTCCAAGCTTTGCTGTGAATTCCCTTGACAAGCACATACTAAAGTATGGCTCCAGGTCGACGACCACTACCTCTTGTATGACCGTGATCTGAGGCATATTATGTAGTCGAATAGGAATGTATTTAATCACTCCTATAGTCTTCACTAGAGTACCATCCAACTGGAGTATGCCTTGGCTGCTTCATGTATATTCCATCCCTATATCTTTGTAGACTACTCTCGGCATGACTGTTGTAGTGGCCCTAGAGTCGATCATACAGTTATGTACAATATACCCTTCCATCTATAGAGAAAGGTAGAATGGAGGTGGCATGTTCTTCCCCATAATGGATGTGGATAGGGTCTGCACAAGGGCGAGTGGTGCTGCATTTTTTGCTTTAATCAACTTCAATTATTCCTGCAACAGGTCCACTTGTCCAGGAAGTTGCAGTGTATCGTACAAGCTGATCTTGGTTGGAATCTTCTTTAACTCTACAATGTTGTACGCCAGGGAACTGAGCACCTCAGGTTCCTTTCTCGGCTCATATCTGGTGCGATACTACTCCGTAGCTTCAACTCTTTGTCGCTTGGTTAGTGAAGGAAACTTGAGATTTTCCTTAGCCTACTCCTTAGTTTTTGCCTGAGGTGTTTCGACAGAGGCCTTTTGAGCCTTTTCTTTGATTGGTTCAGGTGGAGGAGCTTCGTTCGAGGCTGAAGAAGATGATTTTCCATTCTCGGGTCAAGCGTGCACTTTTAAGGGATCCATCTGAGTAGCATCCACTTCTATTGCCTTCTTTCGTCCTCTGGTAAGCACTAAAACCGGATCTTCTTCACCAATCTCCAGATTTTGACTCATTTTTCTAATGACATTGACTTGACCGCCATGACTATTGCTCACCAACGTTTGTACATAGTGTTGGTGCAGCATGCAGCTATTCTCTTCATGCAGATCATTGCACGTAGAGCACCAATATACATAATTGGGAGTGCTTGGAGCTTCATCAATTGTAGCATTTCTTGTCGAAGCCTTCCCTTGCTGGACTACTTGGTCTTTGGTAAGCGTGGGCGTAGGGTAAGACCTTCTCGGTAGGAATTCTTGTTGTGCTTGCTTCTTCTTCACAATGGTCATGTCATTGGACAACATCTGAACTGTAGAGTTCAACGACTGCATCTCTTATAGGATTTTGGCTTGCATATCATCGAATTTTGGAATTAGAGGTAATGTAGCGATGGTCGGTATCGGAGGTAGGGTAGGGGGTCGAAATGGTGTTGGCAGTATAGGAAATGCCAAAGTAACCGTGGGCTATGGAGCCAAAAATATGGGAAAATGAATTTGTGGAGTAGTGATCTGAGACACAATGAGATTCGGGTTCCAAGATGAGATCGAAAGTGTAGGGGTTGCAGAGATTTGTGAAGTGGCTGCACTCGCATACTGGAATTGAGGGAATTCGAGAAGTATGAGAGTCGAAATCCTTTGTGGAAGCTTGCCCAAGGCTATCAAATCCATTTTTTCCCTCTTGGATAACTCGTACAACTCGAGAAAAGTATTAACGTTAGAATATCTTACCATGAGACTGATATCGGGGTTGAAATACCAAAGAAAATAGTATGTTGTAGCTTCGTCAGTTGGCCGAAGTCCAACTGGTACTCTCTGTCAGGTTCGAACAAACCTAACATTGAAGTCTACGATCTCTTCTTGTGGATGCCTCTGGATCGAAGTGAACTGATGCAAGAGGGAGGTAGGATCGCAGGACTCATTGAAGTTTCCCATAAGTTGCCCAGCTAACTGGTCCCATCCTGTAATACTACCAGGTGGTAGGGCTCTATACCAGTAGAGGATTTTTCCTCTAAGGGAAAGAACCAGAAGCTTTACCATAATCGGCTCTTCTGTGATGTTGTGGATCGTCACCAGAGATATTATGTCCTAGATATGCTCCAGAGCAGCCTTCCCAGTTCCATCGAACATTGGGATCTTCTTTACGATAGCAGGAGGCACTTGCACTTGTCCCGCTAGGTTCAGTGGTGAAAAAGAATCCCATGCTAGGCACGGCCTGGGCGACGGTGGCTATTGCATTGGCTGTTGTTATTGTTGTTGTTGTTGTTGCACCATACTTGCTCCTAGATTTTGAGAAACATGAATTCTCGAAGGTCCCCCTTGGTTGCTAATAGGACGACTAATAGGAATGGAGACACTAGGATGCTTCGGTGAGTTAGGAGGATTAGGAGGAAAACTAGATGCTATACTATCATAAGTTAGGCCTTGTTCGCCAACAGCAGCCTCTTGCGAGGATGTTCCATGTAATAGTGACTCAAGGGTGACCAACCTTGATCGCTCCTCGATGGCGTCAGTATCTAACTCAAAGAACTCAATTTCCTCTCCTCTATTCCTAACTCTCCATCTTGTTTGCATGAAGGCACAAACTTTTGGTACTGGTCTTTATGACTTAACGATTCTCGGGTAAACAAAATCGCCAGATGCTAAGAGTCTTTCGGTAATGAGAGCATCAGATCTCACTACCATTAGTCAGGAGAGACTGACCGGGTCACATCGGGAACTGGTTAGAACTTATTGGCCTCGATGAAGACGGGTTTGAGATTTGCACTTAGAATATGGGACCTTGGTCCCATCGGGCATGCCAAAAACTATTGGTCATCAAATCTACCAAGGAAAGGGTTTTGGGTAAGTGTATGCGCCCTAGACCTGGACCAACATTGAAAGGCCGAAGGGAAGATATGCCCCTCGTGCCAATCTCCGGAGAAAGGCCGGCTCCTATGCTAAACTACTTTGGTGTTTGAAGATAAGGGTGCATGAAAGAGATAAAAGAGTAAGGGTTAGAGAAAGAAATAAAAGGAGTAAGGGAAGAAATATCGGTAGTTTATGATGGGAGAGAACAGGAAGCACGATCACTAACCGACAACTTGAATGGAAGCAATCAACACCAAGAATAAATGAAAGAAATGCAATATCAACCTTCCTATGTATCCTTCAGGCGAGTTTTAGGGTACAATCCCCGATCGCACACCGAATGCAGGGTTCAACTTTCTCGGTATGCAAACGAAGAAAAACAAAAGAATCAAACACAGAATGCAGCATAAAAAAAAACTAATATGACATTTTTCAACTCCTATGTATCCTTTAGACGAGTTTCAAGGTACAGTCCTCGATCGCACATCGGACGCAAGGTTCAACTTTCTCAAGATGCGAACGAGGAAAGACAAAAGAATCAAGCATAGAAGGCAACATAAAAGAGATAAATGAAGCACAAAGGACTTTTGTATTAATCATAGGACATCAAGTTACAGTAGCTTTCTTAGTAGATAGTTCCACCTCCTTTTCCATTACAATGCCTGGGTTTTTATAGAGGACCCGGCCCTCTGAGTCATAATTACACAGCAAGAAGAGGTATGCCCTCGAGCCTTGAGAATTTGGCTCCTTGAGGCTCTCGTGATCGAGCTCTCAAATCCGTTACCGAAACTGGCAATTGTGACCAGGTCAACCATGGAAAGATGCATTAATGAGCCGTCTGGACGTCCTTGGTCTCTAGGTGCGGTGCTCGAGTGGCCGCCATGCTTGTCAGGCTCTTAAATTTGGACTAAGATGAAAGGGAATTCTAAAGAGAATCAATATTTTGGTCTAAATTATGGACTTTTATATTTTAAATATAGGGTGGTGATCCCTAAAACTAGAAATTTAAGGAGACTAATCATGCAAGATGCGCATATAACTCCTTACTCTGTTCACTTAGGAAAGTCAAAGATGAGGAAGAACATGAATAAAACCCTATTTTGGTCGGGTATGAAGAAGGATATCACTAACTTTGTGGCTCTATTTTTTGAATATCAGAAAGTGAAAACTGAGCATAAACATATAACTAGGCAATTATACCCACACGAAATACCAGTACAAAAGTGGTAGGTGATATCTATGGACTTCATAGTGGGTTTACCTAAGACTATATACCAACATGATGCAATCCTAGTAGTGGTAGATAGATTGACCAAGGTTTCATATTTTATTCCAAAAGACACCAAGGACGATGCCTTGATAGTGGCCAATAGATTCACCAAATAAAAATTTAGTTTACATGATTTTATTGAGCTAATCATATCTAATGGGGACTCCAGATTTACATCTAAGTTTTGGTAGGACCTTCATCATGGGATTGGCATGAAGTTGAAAATCAGCTTTGCATATCATTCAAAAATATGTGAACAAAGAGAAGGGGTAAAAAATCTTGAAAGATATGCTTTGCATGTATTGCATGGACTAAAAGTGTTGATGGGAATAATTTTTGCATCTAGTTGAGTTTACATATAACAATGGGTACCATGCTTCCTTGAAAATGATCCCATTTGAAGCCTTGTATGGATAGAGGTGTATAACTCCTCTATCTTGGGATAACCTAGAGGATTGGGTTTTAATTGGACCAAACACAATCAAGGATATGGAGGAGTATCTTAAGATGATTAAGAAAAGGCTTAAGGAATCCACCGATCATCAGAAGAGCTATGTTGATTTAAAGCGTTCACCTAGAAAAATATCTATGGGGGATAGAGTTTTCCTAAGATTCAAACCTATGAAGAGTGCCATAAGTTCTTCTAATTTGGATACCTATTTTTTTAGGCCCTTTTAAATCACTAAAAAGATCAATATAGTGTCTTACAAACTTCTCTTACCACCCAACCTATCAAATATCCATGATTCTTTCTACATATCCCTACTTAGGAAGTATATTGTTGATCCTAATCATGTGTGGGATGTCTAAAAATTATAGGTGATATATCCGTCAATAATTGAAGTGAGGTCAGTGAATATTCTAGAGTTTCATTCCAAAGCAATGAGGAAATTAAAGCTAGAACAACATAGGATCCAATGGGACCAATGTTTGGAGAAAAATACCACTTGGAAAAAAGTGGATGAAATGAAAAGACATTTATTTGTTTGAATAAAGTTAAAGTGTAATATTTTGTAGGAAACACAAGAAACTATGTTTAGTCCAAGGGAGGTAGTATGTCATGACCCACCTTGGTAGGACTTGCCACTCAAGTTGGACTATGTATTAGTGAATGATATTTAATGCTTAGCTTTGTTGCTTTTAATGGATATATGCTTCTAATGTTATGTCTATTTTATATAAGAATATGGAATTGTTGATGCTCTACATGGTTGCAGGATTAGATTCTCTCATTGGTGGATAATAGAATTAGCTACAAATAATGAGAGACCATAGTGAAGGGGAAATGATTATGGTGACTTGTTTATAAAATAGCTCAAGGAACATGAATAAATATCCTTCATGTAGGTGCATCACATTTTTGTTGCTTGATTGTGACTTGTACTAGCACCATTGGACCAAGAAGTTGCTTGCAATGAGTCTCCTTTACTTGATTCAATGATAGCTTCGTATATCTTAAAATATAGGTCTCCTACTTGAGGGTAAAACAATGGTGTGAAACTTCAAGGAAAAGAATGTTGCATCTGTGTTTAGCATGTTGGCATGAAATGATTTCTTATTTTATAAAGGTAATTTTGATGCTAGATATATGAGTAACCTTGTTTATTGAAGGTATTTTTTGATGCTATATCTATGGTTAATCTTGTTGTATGCTTTATACACGTTGAGGTTGTCTCCCTCATACTTGGTTATTAATACTCTTTTGATAGCAATGGTGGATCCACCTTAAGTTTAATGAAGATGCTTTTATTCTCCTTCTTGATACATTAGTGATGCTTGAATAAGATGGTAATGGGTGTTGGGAAACGCTTCTAATGTTACCTCACAACTCCTTGTATGAATATGCTTTATCTTCTCCTTTCCTTGGGTTTTTTAAGAGGATTTTGGTTGGAAAGAAAAGGGACACACATGTGAGGATCAAGATAAAAAAGGAGAGAATTATTTTTGATGCGCATCATAAAGGTGAACAGAGTATGGAGTGAAAGGAACAATGGAACAAATGCCACCCAATCATTTTCCTTGTTGTGGATTATTCGGTAATAATTGTAGATCTTTGTGATTGATATGCTTGGGTTGTTTTTGTTATACTTTTTTGTACCCTTTATTTTTGTTCTATCTTTTGAGAGGCCATTGTTTTGCTGGTTTATTATATTTTTCTGTAGATGCTTATGTACTCTTTTAGCCCTAGTTTATTGTGTGTTGGTTGCTTTCATACCTAGGTTTTTATTATTGTTTGTATCCGGGATCACATTCTTGCCTCCGCAACTTGGAACCCATTCTCCTAGCATGGCAAAGAGCATAGTGGAGTGACTAAGTTTGGTCTTGAATGTTCATTATTGGATACCTTCATCGTTGACTATTGTGTCACTACCACATATGCTTAGTTTTTAGATTCAAAATCCCTCATAATACCTTGAAATCATGTTGTTGTGTGTTTCTAGTACTTGGGTTACAATGCGAATGGTGCTCTTAGATCATCTAAATCAAATATTAGATTAGATTAGATGGCTTATTTTACAATATGCATATGCAAGATTTAGGGTTTGATTAAGTATTAATCTTTGGGTTGATAATACTAAGGTTGGATTTGAAAGAATTTTTGCTTCTGTTGTATTATTATAGCTTAGGTTTAGATTAAGAGCTAAGCTTTTAGGGTGCTTTAAGCTTGATAGAATTAAAAGGTTTATTTCTTTCTAATGTTGCTTTGTTTTTGGGTTTAATGGAATTGACCCTTAAATAATCAAATGATATATTAATGCAATATAATCTTTAGATTTGCAATTATGCTAATGATAGATTAATTTACTGCAATATTAAGTTTGGAATTAATCTATTGATGGATTAATTTAATGGAATCTTAAGGTTTGGGATTAATCTAATGATGGACTAATTTAATATAGTCTTAGATTTGAAATTAATCTAATGATAGATTAATGGAATATTATCTTTAGTGTTAATCTAATGTTAGATTTAATTGATCTAATATTTATTTTTGGAAGTAATCCAATGATGGATTTGAGGGTTTACTCATGCAACTAATATGTGTTGGTTATAATGGAGTAACCTATCAATATTGGTTATGATACTAATGATAGGTTTCTTCTTGCTAAAATGAACACTTATCCCTTTCCTGGTGCTTTCAATGGTGTAAAATATTTAAAATGATCGTGATATGGTGGAAAAACTACACTAAAATATATTTGGCAGCTTTTGGGGTGGACAACGCAGAATACTATGGCTGCAATAAAAAGCCGAACATCCTTCTCGGATTTATGGTGACTACTGATTCCACCATGTAAATAATAAAAAAAAAATAGATTTCTTGGTTAAAATATTTAGTGTTACATTCATTATATGTTGTTAATATTTTGAAGGATAACTAATGTTGCATTAGTGGAAGACAATCCTTAGATGGTTGACTTATCCTTTGAATTTAAAATATTTTGGAAATAAGTATGGGCTTCTTTTGCTTGTGTTTTTGTATTTAATTGATACATATAGAAACACATGGCTTGGGAAATATAAGGAATTTAAAATAATTGTGGAAAAAGATTAGGAAAGAAGTATGGGCTTCTTTTGCTTGTGTTTTTGTATTGAATTAATTCATATAGAAATGCATGGCTTGAAAAATGAAAAAGGAAATTTAAAATATTTGTGGAAAATATTTTGGAAAGAAGTATGAGCTTCTTTGCTTGTGGTCATTATGCAATTAATCATATAGAAATGCATTCAAACCCTACATGTGGGTTTTTATGATCCCCACCATCCTATCAATCTACTATGGAAGTCAAGGGAAGAAGATGTCAGATCATGCTAGTTGTTTCTTTATTAATCTTGGAATCTTGTGAAGGATTAAGTTGGAAATAAATCTTGGTGAAAGAGGATACATTGTAATAGAAGCAAAGACTATTTTTTTATAGTTTAAAATTATCTAGGTTTTTATCAAGGGACCCAAAAACCTGATTACAACAATAGCAAAAAAAATTGTAAATCCATAAGGATACAACAAAATATCCTTCCTCGAAGGATGAAAACTACAAAAATCCTTAAACTTTCCCAAACAACAAATGGGACCATCACACGCAAAAGGAAATAAGATAGGGCCATCCCGCCCAAAATCGGCCCCGTAGAACACAATACATGAGTTAAAATTTAAAATTTGAAACATGGCCATCCCGCCCAAGGCATCCTTACAACACGTGCATGAAGGATGGAGAAGAGGATCAGGGCCATCCTACCCAAAAAACACATGCAATTAAAAATTAAAACAGGGTTGACCTACCCAGAATAATTTAAAAATCAAAATGTGGGATACAATACCATCCCGTCCACATCTAAAATTTAAAAATTAAAATTGAAATAAAGGCAGAAAAAAAGGATCATTCCCACGTAAGGATGGCCTGAGATGAAGCTAAAGTCCAAAACCAGGATTCGATAGGAAAAAATCAGAAAACTAGATTTGATTTATAAAAAACCACCCTAAACAGTGGGATGGAGCATAGGATCTACTAGAAAATGAAGAACTCACCCAGGTAAGGGAAGAAAACAATAAAGGATTCTAGAAAACCACTAGAACAACATCCCACATTGGACTAGAAAGTGGAATAGAAAACTAAGGATCTCCACTGACCATGAAATCCCCTTGCAATGAGATAAACTACTCAGCAACCAGGAGGAACAGAGGAAGCACACTACATTCAAAGAACCATTTAAACTTGGCTCCAAGAATAAACTTGCAATAAAAGGCATCCTAGAAGCACCGTAGAAGATCCAAGGAGGGACTCAAGGGTGTCCTTGAACATAGGCATAGGAAGGAAACCCTCGAAGTGTCTGGAAAAATGGCATACAAGAGGAGAAGTAACCTCTCACCCTAAGGAGGTCATCTATAACCAAGGATGGCCAAGACAGAAGGATATAGGAAGTGCCAATGAACAAGGATAAAGTTGAGCCACACAACGAAGAAAACCTATAAAAAACTAGGAAAACCAAAGAGTAGAAAGGAAAAATCTCTAAAGTAAAAAAATTGAATACAGGGATAGACCCAGGGACATCCCAAAGAGCATAAGGGAAATGAAATCCCTATAGCACAAAAAAAGGTTACTGAGAAGCACCCATGGATGTCACAATCCAAAATCATAGGAAGGAAACCCTCAAACCGATGATGAAATGGGTAGACAAGCAGAAAAAAGACCTCCCACCCTAAGGAGATCATCTACAACCACAGTCAGTCGAGAGTAGGATCCAAAAAAGCTAAAGGACTCGATCAAATCCAATGGAGGTGGAATCAAGGAAGCAGATCAAGACATCCTATGGGATGTCCCTTTCTCCCTCCTGAGTCCTCCTGTAGGGAAGAAGATAGAAGCAAAGACTATTCATATGTAAATCTAAACCTTTAATTGAATGTTTTCATGGTGCCATATTGATTATTGATTTTATGGTTTTATCCATGCTGTTGGAGCTAATGATTTGATCTAAAGGTTTTATTATATTTATTTGCAAGTTTAAGATAAGATAGTATTTTGCTTTCATGCTAGAAGTTTCTCTTGTTTTATTGCTTGCAAAGAATGTGAGAAAGAGAGAGACTTATCTTTGGGCTTAGAGGTTTTTTTGGGAAGGGCGTTGGGAAAAATATTGGTTAGTTTTTCTATGGTTCAATTAATTACCTCCATTTAATTGTCAACCCGAGGTAGCTCGTAGTCTTGTGAGCAGACGTGCAAAATATATGCTTGTAATTTCTCCTTCGAAGATGAGTCCCTTGGATTATGATTTGGGAGTGGGGGTGTTTAATGTTCATTGAAGTTTATGTTTAAACCAATAATCCTATACTAAGTCTAAGAAACAAGACTGAAAACATTCAAACTCTAAATAACTACCTTGTTGGAAACTACAAAAAATAGGAAAAGTGCTGGAAATAAATTAATCTATTAAAATAATTACATAAAATAGGGGAAATAGGGAAGAAATCTGTTGTAAGTGGACCCATGCTTCTAGCAGGTTCTGTCCGTGGTAGAATTTTCATCAAATGCTTAGAAGATGCTTTTTACAAGAACAATGCAGAGATTTTTATTAACAGTTTACAGTTGAGAAAAATACATAAAAAGTTTGGGGGCTTCTTTAGGGGTGGCCTGCATATTTATAAGGTATGCAGCCAGCCCTATTACAATTTTTAGAATGAATCAACATGTGATTTATTGTTACAACTGGTTGCTTGAATCGGGTAAAATATCATGATTTTTCAGCGTATTCTATTTCTAGAATATGTTGATATTTGATTTGCCCGACTTACATAATTAATTTATGTAATAGCTAAAAAATAGGTGACAAGTCACCTTTGACATTGTCCCATGTTCGGTTGTGGTGATAGAAATCTCTTCATGTTGGTTTCTGACATGTTCACTCTATTCTGCCGACCATAGAGCCATGCTGAAGTTTAACATTAATGGGAATCAAGATCTATGATTGAAGAATTCGGGAAGCATGCTCATTTCGTTCGCATAACGAGAAGTAGGTGACTTCCACCATACAATGGGAAGTAGGCATCTTACGCCATATAAGGGGAAGCATGCACCTTCCATCATATAATGAGAAGCAGACACCTTCCACCGTACAACGAAAAGCAGGCATCTAACAAAAATCAAGCACCTAATAGTTAGGTGCCAAACGGAAGTCAAGCACTTCAAAGGACTTGAGCGCCTAACTTCATGTCTCTTTATCGATATTCTAAAGATGTATTTCCTTCACTAATTTGTAAGTGCCAAGTTTGAGTTAGACCTCGATGAAAACATGCCAAAATGCAACGATTTCCACTAAATCTACACAAATTACACTTAAAGACAAATATTAGAGAACATGCAAAATAAATTGTCAATTATATATATAATTTCCATAAAATATTTATATCTACAAGAATATATGTTGCACATTATGGGAAAAAGAGTACAAAAAATGAGAAATTCTATGGCTCATCATCCCCCATGCTTAAGGGATGGCACGTCCCTATGCAACTTTGAACTGGTAATTACCAGTTTTGTTCACCTCATCTCAATAGGCCTGGTTGGTCTGTTTCCTCTTTCTCTTAGTGAACTTGAATTTATCTTTGTCCCAAGGCTTTTGCTCCTTTGGTGTTGTGGGATTTGTTTTCTCCTATCCCTATTGCTTCTAAAATTTTCTATGCTGAAGTGGTTCACTTGGCCCTACCCTCTTCTTGGGTGGTTCTTTTGTCTAGGCCACCTTGCCCTTATTAAAATTCATGTAAAAACTAGTGAAGCTGGTGGCATCCTTTTGGAATGCAGGCTCAACCATTTTCTAGTACTTGTGGTGAAGTGGAAACTTCTCACCCACATGCACTGATTCCTTATCTTCAAATGGGAAGCTAGATTCCTTGGCAACCCTGGCTGTGGGAAAATTTCCCTCTATTGGTTCAAGCTTAAGTTTAGATTTAACCTTTGTTTTTGACACAGGGGGAGTTCTATTGCTTGATGCCAGATCCTCTTTTTGTACAGGGCCTAGAAATCTCATCTGCTTAAAATATGCCTGCATCCTCGAGGGCTTTCCATCTTTTGACCCATAATTCTAGAACTACTCAGATTGAGTGATTGGAATATTCTTTCGAGGTATGCTAGATTGTTTTTTGGCCTTCTTTTCTACTTATTGAGGAATTTCTTGGAGGCCTTCTTCCAGTTCTTATTATCTACCTTAATTCCCTCCTTGAGCTCATCAAACTTCTATTTTTGGGTAGCAAACTGATTCTTTGTTGCCTCCCATTCCTCATAATAATCCAACTCTGATTCCTTGTTAGATTCAATGCCTAGAGCCTTCAACTTTGCAACTCTTGCTTTGGTTCTAGGTCAGTGTTGAGATGGCCTTATGGATTTTTATTTTGATATTAGATTGATACTTTGTACCCAAGGTATGTTGGTGCAACTGGTATTTCTTGGTGTACAGTGAATGTAGGTTTCTTAGCCTCCTGGTCCTCTACAACTACTTGCTACACATCAAGGACTATTTATTTTTCCTCTATAGCTTCTTGTTGCACATCAGGGACTGCTGCTTCTTCTTGAAGCTGAGCTACCCCTATATTAATTGGATAGTGCTCTGCCTCTCCCTCTTTTCCTATAATTTGAGGCTCTTCAACATTTTTCTCCTTTTCTCCATCTTCTCCTCCCTTTTTATGTTGCTTTGTATTTTGAGGTTCTTCAAATTCAACCTCATCCTCCTAAATTACCTGATCTGAAGAGGGGAGTGTAGATTATGGATGATCTACTTCCATTACAACATTGTCTCCCTATTCTATTTCCTTATCATTAGGGGGAACTTATGTTGCCCCATCGGTCTGCACTGCTACATCAACCCTTGTCGGTTGCTCGAATTCTTCTGGTCCACCTTGCAACTATAATTGTCTTCGTAGTTGCTGAATTGTTTGATATAATTCATGCATTTTTAGGGTGACCTCATTTCTAAACTATTCAAACAGATCCCGTTCCTCTTTAAATTTGGCTTCCTAAGTGGAAGCCTACTCTTTCAAAACCTGTACCTGCTACTACAGATCCTTTGCCTATCCCTCTGGTGGTACGTCTACCATGGCTACCTCTTGTTGAGGAGTTGGACCATAAGAAATATCCCATAAAATATGGGCCAAATACTCCTCCCTCTTAAGTTCATCGATGGGTGTCTCCTCTTCTAAAGAGCTTGAAACCATCGTCGACGCCCTCATTATTCTACTTCACATCATGATGGAGATAAGCATGGAATCCTACACTGCCTCATCCTCAAATTAAGGTGCATAATGGGATAGAGCCTACCCTACTTCCTTCCCAAATTGGGGAAAATCAAAGAACGAGGTATGTCCTACTTCCCCTATATTTCATGCAGGCTAGAATGTAGGCACTGTCATTTCTTATTCTATCACCTCTTGGGTTGATTGTTCATTTTGAATGGGCATCTCCTCCTCTGCTTGTGCCCCTGCTGCTGCACTAGTGCCTGCAACTTCCTAAATTCTCACATTTCTATGTGACTCTACATATCTCACCAAGGAAAAAATCAGGCCATGGTGAGCCAGGGTAGAGATGGTGTCTGCTTGGTATCTCCTGACCTCATATTTTAAGGTGTATGCAAGGTAGTGGGGGACCTTGATTTTATCCCCATGTAGAATATGATTGAGGAAATAGAAGTGATTGGAATTCAAGTGGGAGTACCTACTAGAGCATGTGAAGAAACAGGTGATCTATTCAAAAATGACTCTCCAAAGCTCAAGAATGTGTCATTTCGGTAAGCCAACGCATGTTAGGTGCTCTATTGGTGCTCCAAAAAATATTTGTGCATATAGGGTAAGGTTATCCTCCTTGTACGTGCGCTCACCTATAAGAGGAAATCCCATAACTTTGGTGATGTAGTCCTCTATGACTAGGATCTCTAGCCCCCGCATGCGCATGACCTCCTTGCTCATCGAAACCTCAAATTCATTTGCTATTGCCACATCTTGGTGCTAGCTGACCAGTCAATATTAGTCCATCCATTCTACAATGTCCAAATGTGTTTGGACGTTTGCATAAATGCTCAATAAATTGATCGTCTCACTCTTCTTCAGGTCATGATTTTTTGACTTTCCCCCCATTCTTTACCTCTAATTCACAATTCACTCAACAATATTATTTTCTCCCCTTCGAATTATCACTGTGCCTCACTGTTATCTATTTTTTCTTACTGAAGTTGGTTGAACAGTAGCTGGTAAACAACTTTTTTAAAAAATTATGTTTATGCATGTAGATGATTAATTACCATAATCAATAGTGATTATGGTTATCCGTAATAATTTTCCTTTGAGCATGTGCCTGATTGTGCGGAGATGATAACCATAAACTATCGACCAATCAAAGGCATGCCATGCAAAATCATGCCAAGTGTTTTTTTTCAAGTGGTTAAGGTAATAATGGAGGGTTATGCTGGCACATTTCCATAGACACACATGTTCATGAAAATAATATAGACAAGAAACAAAAAATTTAAACATGCACCTAAATTTGTTTTGTGGGTGCATATGTGTAAATGTTCATGGTGCATCGCTATTGGTTGGCGTTTGATGATGGGGTAAACCACAACAGATAATGATGGCCATGGTTCCCATGCAATAAATTTTCTTGGATGTGATTGGTTCTTGGTAGCTGCACTGTGGGTTATTCAAGAAATCCTACAAACATTAAAAACAAAAATTAGGAAAACATAACACCTTAGGACGATAAACGTCCCCTCCTTGGAAATTGGTTGACGTCAACTTTTAATTTTGTCCATAGTGTAGTTGAATTTACACGTGTAGGGGGTGCTGACATGGATCGGGCCACATATCAAGGCTGATGTTTTATTCTATCAAGGTAGAAAATGGCTGCAATAAATAAAAATTAAGCACCTTTTTTGTATGGAAATCAGGTGTCTTCTTTTCAAGTTACGACACACAGGTACCTTGTAAATTGGAAACATGCATCGTAGGAATCGGGTGCTTTTCTTACATGGTAATAAATCACCTTAGCAGTCAGGTGCTCTACTTAACGTGGGAAGCAAGTGCCTTATAAATCAGGCACTTATGCCTATCATGGGAAGCAGACACCTTTTTGCTAACTTTCGGGTGTCATACTTATAAAATAAACTTTATACAAAGTTTTTTTATGTATGCTAAGAATATTTGGTGTCAATTTCCCAAAAACTAACAGTTGATCATTCTCCTAAAAAATTAGGAGTCAAATGTTGAACTATCAACAAACGGGATGCAAACACCATATTCATAACATATTGGGAGTTAGGTTCCATGAAGCATACAACAGGAAGTAGATACCTTCCACTGTACAATAAGAAGTGGGTGCCTTCCATCATACAATGGGAATCAGGTACCTTTTATTGTACAATGGGAAGTAGGCACCTTCTATCGTACAATGGGAAGCAGATGCCTTCCACCATACAATGGGAAATAGACACCTGTTTTGATAATTGGAAGCAGGTGCCTCCCCATCAAATACAAACACATGGTGCTTTTTTTTTATTCAACAGGTGTTGAATTATCCTTGTATATGCGCTGTCAGGTTGATCAAGCCTTTTTAGTGCTTCTGATTGAAAAATAGGTACAATATTGGCACCTGCCCCTAAACTAGAATTTGAGTGTTTTACTGTCAAAAAATTTAGTATTTCCCTTTATGAATGGGGACTAACTACTACTACAAGAAAATTCTCCTAGAACGCTTGGAAAGTGTAGGTTCATGGATCATGTTCTTGCTAGGCCTAGGTCTCCTAGGCTACCTAACAATTGCATGAAGGGCATTGTTCTTGCAAAACAAAAAGATAACTAAAAAAAGAAAATTTTAAAATAATAATTGTCTTTGGGACTATGTAGACTAGGTTCTCATCTCACCAACTCAAAATAAAATCAGAATCAACAGGGGTCTCCCCCATGCCTAATATAGACTCAATCATATATGCTTCAGACACATAGTATGGATGCAAGCGGTGGCCATTGACTATTAATGTAATGTTGATACCATCTATTGTTCTAACTCTTATAGCCCCATTATTGATGATTTCAATTACTTCATATGACCCCATCCAATATTGCATTAGTTTACCCTTTCTTTCCTAGAACCAAGAATCACAGAGTAATGTCCATTCCCCCACTTTAAGATTCTTTAGCCGGGTGTGGCGATCATGTCACTTGGTCCTTTGTTTCTAAATTATTTCTATTTTTTGTAGAGCCTCAAGGCGATATTCATCCAGATGATTAAGCTACTAAATTCTATATTTTTGTGCATCATCCATATTGATATTTAATTTTATCAGTCCTAAGTGTTTTAACTTCAAACTCTATAGGCATCATGGTTGTTTTCCCATAGACTGATTGAAATGGTGTGAAACCAGTAGTAGTCTTCCAAGTGGTCCTGTAGGTCCACACTACTTCTAGTAATCTAGTAGCCATGTCCTTCCTGTGTTGCTACACTGTCTTTATCAGGATATTCTCCAAATCCCTATTGGTCACCTCAACTAGACCATTTGCCTGTGGATGGTAGGGAGTGGTTTTTTATGTCTGATTTTGTATTGTTGCATGAGTTCTTGTATTATCATTGAAGTAAAATGAGGTCTTTGATCTATTGTGATCTCTCTTGGGACCCCAAATATTGTAAAAAATTTTGAATACAAGAAATCTACTATAGTTTTCTCCTTTGAATAACGTAAAGCCTATACGTTAACCCGTTTTGTCACATAGTCAGTACAAACTCGGATATACCTCTCACCTCCTGATTGTGTATTAATAGGTCCTACGAAGTCCATCCCCCATTTATCAAATGGTTCAATGTGAACATGTGTTTGGTGTGGCATATCATATTTGAGAGTAGGTGTGCCCATCATCTGACATTGATCACACTGACTCACATGCTTGGCTGCATATTTGAATAGTGAAGGTCAAAAATAACCAGCATGCAACACTTTTATATGTAGTTATTTTTCCTACAAAATAGCCACCACAAGGTTCATCATGGCAATATTTTAGTATTTCAATTATTTCTTCTCTAACAACACATATCCTCATGATTTGATCAGGTCCTATTTTAAACAAGCACCCATCAATCCATGAGAAACTTACACTTTTCTCAATTAAAGTCTATTTTTCATGAGGTAAAAGTGCAGGGGATACTCTATTAGTGGCTAAATAATTAGTCATATATGTGTACCAAGGTATCTAATTATTTAGAGTAAACAAATGCTCATCTAGAAATTGGTCTTCTATAGCTACATAGTATGGAGGTGTTAATGTGGACAGGAAATCAGCTACCACATTGTCCTTTCCTAGCTTGTCTACTATTGTCACATCAAATTACTGCAAGAGCAACATCCATCTGATAATTCTACCACTAATCCCTAGTTTGTTTTTCAAGTATCTGATTGTTGAATGGTCAGTGTACAAATACATGATAACTTGTAATATAATGACAAAATTTGTTAAGAGCATGTATTACTGCAAGAAAATATTTCTCTGTGATAGTATAATTTAGTTCAACACCTATAAGGTTTTTACTAACATAATAGATGACATAAAAATCATCACCATATTTATGTTCCAGTACTGAGCCTATTACATTGATAGATGCATCAACATATATGTGAAAAGGTATGGTTCGATCTGGACCTCTCAGCACTGGATCACTAATCTGTTTTTCCTTGAGGGTGTTGAATACTTGTTCATATTATTTAGTCCAAACAAGCTCTGCATCTTTTGTTAACAATGTAGTAAGAGGTTTAGTAATTTTTCTAAAGTCTGATATAAACCACCTATAATAACAGATTGATCTTAGGAAACTACGAATGTCCTTTTGTGTTTTGGGAGTAGGCAGATTTTGGATGATTTCAATTTTTTTTTTCTATCTACTTTGATCTCATCTACAGAAAGGTGATGTCCTAAAACTATTCCTTCTTGCATCAACATATAACATTTCTCATTGTTTAATGATAGGTTAGTTTCCTCATGAAATTTATGTGTCTTTTACAAATTTTTTGTGGCAGTTTCAAAAGTCTCACCAAATACAGTTAAATCATCCATGTATACTTCCACAATCTCTTCAATCATATCTAAAATAATGCTAAGAAATGCCCTCTGAAAGGTGGCAGGTGCATTGCATAGACCAAATGGTAAGACTGGGTAGCAAATGTCCCCCATACGCAAGTGAAGGTGGTTTTATCTTGATCTTCCTTACCTATTTGGACCTGATTGTATCCACTGAACCCATCAAGAAATAAAAGTACTTCTTGCCTACTAACGTGTTAAGGACCTGATCTATAAATGGTAAGGGAAAGTGGTCTTTTTTTGTTGCTTTATTCATCAACCTATAATCAACACAAATTCTCCACATTTTATTCTTCTTGGGCACCACCACTAATGGTGATACCCACTCACTATCTGAAATGGGGTAGATGAATCCAACTGTGAGGAGTTTTTGTAACTTTGTTGTAACAATTTCTTTCATGGTTGGGTTCATTCTCCTCTGTGGTTGTCTTACTGGTCTGACCTAGTCTTCTAGATATATTCTATGTGTAGAGGTCTCTGGAGATATTCCTCTCATGTCAAAATACTCCCAAGCAAAGGTATCTTGATATTTTTCCAATGTTTGTTTTAGTTTGGTCTGTAGTTCAGTTGTCAACTTGTTATCTACATTCAACATTCTACCAAGTGCAACTTCTATTTGCTAAATATGGTGGTATTTCACTCCTACTAATGGCAACTTAGGAGGAGGATAGGAAGGTTCTCCTTGAAAAAAGTGGGAGATCATATTATCCTCATCATTTTCATCTTCCAACTCTTCAAGTGTCATCACAGGTTGGAGCATTGATAGACCATCAACATTTTAATTTTCATCCTCAGGTTCTCCCAACAAATCTGTAGACTATGCAGGTGGATGTATGATCAATTTATTTATATTATGACCATATAAAATGGTTATTTGCCTATCTCTATAGCTTATGTAGGCATCAACTATTGCCAGCCAATGTCTACCTAATATTAATGGGTATCCACATAATCCATACTTAGATTGCAATACTAAACAATATGCTGGATACTTCCATGCATCTATTGTAACAGTGATATATTCCAGTATTCCATTAGGAAGTACTATAGACCTATTTTTCAATTGCATCATAGTTTTAGTGGGCTTCAAGTTGGTCAATTTTAGTTTTTGCATGGTTTCCTGGGGCATGACATTGATGGTAGCCCTCAAATCTACTAGTGTGTTGGGTAACATACAGACCTCTATTTTTATAGTTAGCACGGGGCTTCTTGGATCTGAATACTTCTAGATGTAGGTATTCCCTAGCATAAGGTCAGCTAACTGACCAATCAAACTGATTTATTTAGTTATTTTCCTCCTTGGTTTCTTGAGGCACAACTCTCTTATAACCTTCCCATAGATAGGTATGTCTCTAATGTCCTAAAAGAGAGGAATTATAAATGATAAGTTCTTTAAACTGGAGAGGATATCAAACTCTATTTGTATTGCTTTCTTGGGTTCCTACAACCTTTGTGGAAAAGGTGGAACCTCATATTTGTTATGTGCAGGTGTTGATTCTTCTTCTACCTCTTCTATAAAGGGTGATTCCCCTTTCTCTATTTCTATTGGTTCCTCTTCTTCTACAAGAGTAACTTCTACACCCACTTGCTTTCCTGACCTTAACTAGATAGGATTGCAATCTACCTTGATATTATACATAGGGTACATCTCATTTTCCATATAATAGGCTAGCTGCTTGTTTTTTGGGTTTGTTTTTGGCTATGCTGGTAACTGAGGAGTCCTTAAAGTAGGTAAAGTTGGCATACTTGGTTGTAGTGGAGCTGGAGAAGTATGATGTAGATACTAATTCTAAGCATTCTGATTTCTCCATTGCTGCCTAGGCTATTGATATTGGTTCCAATGATAAGAGTTGTAAGGATTTGCTTCTTGAGTAAATGGATTCCAAGGTTGTTGACCATACCAACCCATGTTGGGTGGTTGGTTTTAACCTTGATTCTGGTAATTATTTCCCCTATAGGATGATATTCTTGATTGTATATTGTTACACATAGGAGACTGTTGTCAGTTCCTCCTATTACCCATGAAGTATAACTTGACTACTTCAAGTTCCTCTTTATATTTCATTAATTGTGGATACAACTTTGTTTTATGATACTTCATATAAACAAAACATACATAGACTTTGTTTTCTAGACACTTATTTTCGGGATGTTTGCCTCTACATTTAGGATAGAAGTAGGCCAATTTAGCCTCATTATCCTACTTCTTTCTCTAAAGCAGAAGAGTATCAATTTAAAGATCTAGAGATGATAACATATTGCTCTTAAGGTCTTCTAACATGTTGTCTATTTCTATTTTAGTGATAATGGCTGACTACTTAACATTTCTAAAGGTTAATTTACTATTTCTTCTAGAAAATAGTAAAAGTGTTGGAAATAAATTAATCTATTAAAATAATTATTGGAAAATAGGGGAAATAGGGAAGAACTCTATTGTAAGTGGGCCCACGCTTCCAACAGGTTCTTCCCATGGTATAATGTTCACCAGACACTTAGAATATGCTTTTTACAAGAACAATGCAGATATTTTTATTAACAGTTTATAGCTGAGAAAAATACACTTTTCCTATTTCCAACACTTTTCCTATTTTCCAGCATTCAGCATTTGGGATTCTATTGAATTGTTTTAGAGGGATCATGTGTAAATAATGGGTGTTGTTTCCAATGCACAGGTGGAGATTGAGATGGTGAAAGTTCAGTCTCAGATTGAGGTTCTACTGAAGCAGAAGGATTTTGAGAAACAACTTCTTTGTTTTTGAAAAAATGACCATTTGGTCCCCTGTTCTTAGGTAGACTCATACAAAGTTTCATATGAAGGTTTATGAAGAAAACTCTCTAGACTACTGTAATTATGCTTTATTTAGAACAAGAAATTATAATGGGTACTCCCTAGCAATGGTGCCAAAATTTTGGGAAAAACATTGGTTAGTTTTTCTATGGTTCAATTAATTGCCTCCATTTAATTGTCAACTTGGGGTAGCTCATAGTCTTGTGAGCAGCCATGCAAAATCTATGCTTGTAATTTCTCCTTCGGAGATGAGTCCCTTGGATTATGGTTTGGGGGGTGTTTAATGTTTGTTGAAGTTTATGTTTAAACCAATAATCCTATACTAAGTCTAAGAAACAGGATTGAAAACATTCAAACTCTAAATAACTACCTTGTTGGAAACTATAGAAAAGAGGAAAAGTGCTGGAAATAAATTAATCTATTAAAATAATTACTGGAAAATAGGGGAAATAGGGAAGAACTCTATTGTAAGTTGTCCCACGCTTCCAGCAAGTTCTGCCCATGGTAGAATGTTCACCGGACGCTTAGAATATGCATTTTATAAGAACAATGCAAATATTTTTATTAATAGTTTACAGCTGAGAAAAATACATAAAAAGTTTGGGGGCCTCTTCAAGGGTGGTCTACATATTTATAAGGTATGCAGTCAGCCCTGTTATAATTTTTATAATGAATCAACCCGTGATTCGCTATTATAGATGGTTGCTTGAATTGGGCAAAATATCATGATTTTTTAGCGTATTCTATTTATAAAATATGCTGATATTTTATTTGCTTGATTTATAGAATTAATTTACGTAACAGCTAAAAAATAGGTGACGAGTCACCTTTGACATTGTCCCATGTTCAGTTATGTTGCTAGAAATCTCTTCATGTTGGTTTCCAACGTGTTCTCTTTGTTCTACTGACCACAGAGTCATGCTGAAGTTTGACGTTAATAGGAATCAGGAACCCTAGTTGAAGAATTCAAGAAGGAGGTGCCTTTCATTTGCATAATAGGAAGTAGACACCTTCTTCCGTACAATGGGAAGTAGGCACCTTCCACTGTATAATGGGAAGCAAATGTCTTATGTCATATAACGGGAAGCAGGCGCCTTTCATCGTACAATGGGAAGCAGACGCCTAACGAAAATCAGGTGCCTGATAGTTAGGTGTCAAACAGAAGTTAGATACTTCAAAGGACTTGGGTGCTTGACTTCGTGTCTCTTTATCGATATTCTGTTGATTTTTTTCCATCATTAATTTGTAAGTGTTAGGTCTGAGTTGGACCTCGATGAAAACATGCCAAAATGCAATGATTTCCACTAAATCTACATAAATTACACTTAAAGACAAATATTAGAGAACATGCAAAATAAAATAACAATTATATATAATTTCCATAAAAAATTTATATCTAAAAGAATATATGTCGCATATTATTAGGACAAGAGTACAAAAAATGAGCAATCTTTGGCTCATCAAAGGGCTCTAAAGGTAACCTTGTCTAAAACTCTCCTTTTGAATTTGGGCTATTGTGGGGTAGCAACACCTAGTTCATGTGTCCATGATAATACAATCATGTGGAGTGATTGATATGTAGACACCCATCATGAATATGGGGAAGATGAGCATGAAGTTTAAGGTATCACCACAAAGGTGTAGTTAAACTAGACCAAGGTATTACACCCAAAGGATCCAACATAGATTGAATTATGACTGGTGGAAGGAATTAGTGTCCCCCTATCTAAGGAAAGATAAGGGATAATCCTAACACTAAGATCAAGAAGTTTACATTCGTGGAGAATGCCAGAAATATGGGATGATCTCATTAAAAGAATCCTCTATACCACAAGAATATGAGTTTTTTGGAAGGATTTCTAGAGAGGATATTACTGGAAACATAAAGTTAGAAAGAAGAGATTGAAGAATTTTTTGGATATTGGAAGATTGGAGCAGAACAATAGAGACAAAAAACAAACATGATGAAGATTGATGGAGAAGGATATCTGATCTGATTGGTGGAGACTAGAAAATACTTAAGAGATAGCTGATTGGGGGAGTGAATTGAGGAGGCATATCACAATGCAAAAAATAAGTTCATTAGAGAGATATTGAATAATATTGCAAAGAGACTAAAAGAGAAGCACATTAGAGAAACATTAAAGGTAATAGTAATTTGAAAGTGTCTAAAGAAGAATATTACAAAAATGACATTGGAGAAGGACTAGAGAAGATAATATTGAGGAATGTGAGTGCTAAAAAGAGAAGGAGAAAGTAAAAATTTGAAGAGATAGAATGAAGGAGATACAGGAATGTGAGAATACCTATAGGAGAACATTAGATGAGTATTACAAAAGTTCAAGAACACTTAGAGAGTGCTAAGGCAAAGGGAGAGTATTTGGAGAATGTTTGAAAATAGTTTGAAGCACCTAAGGAGCCTAATAGTAGGATATGAGCACTTGAGGAGCCTGATAATAGTGGATGAGCGCATGAGGATCCTAAGAGTAGTGGAAAAATAAATATCCAGAGAGAAGTTGATTTTGAGTACTTGAAACTTTTGTAGACCAAAGTAGGTGAACATGTACCTAAGTGCAATCAAGGAATATTAGAAACAACAAACAATTCCATGTAGAGAATGGACATAGCACTTGGAAATATAATGCTTTTTCCTAGCATAGCACATGGTAGACATATTAATTGGTATATTTGAGGCACACGTGTTTAATTTGAATTTGATTTGATTTGAAGTTGTTAATTAAGGAGGCATAAGGTTTAATTGATTTAATTAAAGTATTGGAGTTATAAGGTGAATGAATGATTTAAATTAAATATTAAAGAATTGGCAAGAAATGAAATTAAGATGGAAAGAAATGAAGTGAAATTGAGTTTTTTTTAATATTGATTGGGATTGAAATTTAAAAGAGAAATTAGAACTAAAATTTTATTTAAGGGAGTCATGAGAAGAAAACAATTTAAAGAGTTGAAAATTGATTGACTGAGAATTGAAATTGATAAAATTTTGATATTGGATATATAAGAAGATTTTTTTATATGGAAAATACAAAAATCTGCCTTTCTGAATCATAACTTTTAAAAGGACCAAACTTTATATCATGAAAAAATAAAAAGAAATCTATACTCATTGTTGAAATACTTTGGAATATAGTAAATGGAACAAAGGCCATTCTAGATGATGAAACTGGAACATACAAATTGAAGGATTGTGATGCAAAATCCCTTATACTAATGACATATGAAATAACAGATGAAATTAAGCCATATATAAATGAAGCAAGGACTTTAAAAGTTGCTTGGATAAAACTATGCAAAATATTTATAAAAAAAAGAATGAAGCAACTATCTTTCATTTGCAATCACAATTATACTCTTTAAAGGTTCATAGTGGAGAAAGTATAGAACTTTTCCTTTGAAGGATAGTGGAATTAAAAGCTAAGTTACTAACTTTGGGAGAAAAAGTGGAAGACGCATTTCTTGTCCAAGTTACATTAATAGTGCTCCTAGAAACATTCAAAAATTTAATCACTCATCTTCAAGCACTATATAAGACTATATCCTTTGATTAATTAGTTAATGTTATTGAAGAATATGAAGTGAAAAATATAGTCACAGATGAAATGACTAATAATGCTCTAATATCAAATGAACTGCAACAAACAAGATTGCAACATCATCACAATGTCAATATGAAAGGAGAAGAAAATATTGTCACATATGCAATATAGAAGGTCATACTATAAATTGTTGTAGATATAATTCTTTGAATAAAAAATCAAATGAATATACATTTTCAAAGGTTCTAGCCAAGATAATATTAGCCTAATATCCATTTGTGCAACAACAATGACAAAAAGTAGAAAATAAAAGAGAAAATTGAGTTCAATAAGTTCAAGAAACAAAAGATGGAGGTGGAAATAAAATAAGAGCCTTGATGGAAAGAATTATAGACAATGAAAGTAAAGACAAAATTGAAGAAGAGTGTGACAAGAATGATAACACAAATCATTTAGATATTTGTAAAGACACTGCTAATGAAATATAAGTCACTAAAAAAGAGATAACAAGAACAAATGAAAGACATGAATTAAAATCAAGAACATTATAGAATTGTAATATTTATGTAAATAACAACCCAAAAACATGTCACAAAGAAAAATTGAAGTACATTATGGATGGATCAAAAAATTAGAATGGAACAAAATCATGGATATATTCAAATGTTTGTATGGACAAAAAGAAAGTTTGTGAGCATTGTTGGGAATAGGTTAATAAAATAGTGCTAGAATATCAAGCAATGCAATGCAAGAGCCAGAGCTAAAGAACAAAAATAAGAGTCAAAGATTGAAGGCTAAAACCCTTCATACCAAATAATGCAATACAAGAGGTGTTGAGGATATTACATTATTTGGTACCATGAGTACCATTTTAAATATTTAGATTAGAAGTGTGTTTAATATTTATTTCAAAAGTATGTGCTAAAGTGTGAAGAATGTTTATGTCATGTAATTAAGAATGAGTTATGAGTGCAAGGTGTCTGTGCAAGTGAAGAGTCATAAGTGATGGATGGGTGTTGAGTGTGGAAGTAAAGTCATATGAGATGTTTTAAGATGTGAAGTAGAAAGGTATGTAATCATGAGATACTTTATCATAATTTGAGGCATGTGAAAGGTTGCATCTCCCATGAGTTTGAAGAGAGCAAAAGTTAGGAGTATTATTATACATTGAAGACAAAGCTCCATGCTATGTAATGAACTTCAAAATTAATTTTGAAATATATTATTATATGTAAAAAATTATCAATAAAACTTATTTTGTAAATATTAAAATTATTATTGAAATAAATTATTGTCTTATGATTTATTGATACTGGAATGAGAACGTATGATATTTTGGCTGCCCTGGCTAACAATGGTCAACATTGCATGAACTCTACCTGTGGTCATTGAGATAGCCAATAAAATCTCCTCCCAATATAAATTTATTTTTTGAGGAATTTTCATAGATTTTAATCGTAAATTATGGAACAATTTGAAAGTAGAATCAAAATATTCATAGAAAAACTAAAGTCTCTAGTTATAATTAAATCCTTGAGAGCTTCGTCGACAATTTTACCTTATTTTGTTTTCAAGTTGGAAAAACTAATAGTTGACATCCTTCTTCAATACTTCTTCTCTAATGTTGGAAAATTTTCATTGGCGATGATTGATAAAAATATTTTTTAGATGCCAATAGTGGTACCTGTTGAATCACGATTTTTGAGAACAAACCTTCCTTTGTATTAAATATTATTTTTTCCATAGTTCGAACAGGTTGATTTTTTGCTAGGGGTTGACTCAAAGATGCACTGATGGTGGGGGTCGTGGAAGCTGTGAAATATGGGCCTGATCAAACTAATAGGTTGACTAGCTCAAAAGGTTTGTCCAGGTTTGAAGGACAAATCAGATGTTTATGTTTGTCTCAACGCAGTAGCAACCTAAAAGTGCAAAGAGGCTACACATACAACATGAGATCTCCTAACTATGTGAAAATACAGAGGCAAAGACATAGTCGTCAGAGTTGTACCAACGTTTTTTGCACCATGTTGAATTGCACCATGTGGAAGGATTCAAGGCATTAACTATATTAATAGATCTCAAAATGAGGTAGATAGATGGATATTAATGTAAAACGAAATTTTAATTATAAAATATGTTATTAGAATTGCATCATCACATTAACCAGTTAAAAAAAGTGGTCAACCCCACACATACCCAAACTCGATGTTAATAAAAATGAATCAAGGGCATATTACTCTTTTAAAAAAATCAAGGGATAGTATAAAAAAAGAGTGATTTATTATTTTAAAGAAAAGGAGGGATAGAGTATTTAAAAAAAAAAAAAAACCTTTATTAAGTATTTAAAGGTTTATTATAAAGTACATTTATATATATTAAAAAAAAATTATTAAATATTTAATTTCTTTGCAAGTAATTATTTTTGCGTTGTAAGTGTATTGTAATAAGTTGTTTTTTCGAAAAAGACCAGCACATTAAAACATTTCGTAAAAGTTTCATCCTATATTTTTTAAAATTATACATGAATTTTGGTGAAGATTAACACCTTAAATAATTTAAGGGGAAAGACAAAGAACAAACAAGCTAATAACCAAGTCAAACAACTAGTTGAATTTCCCAAAGATCTTAATTTTCCAAAAGGTAAATATCTTTATTAATATGGTCAATTCATAACACTATGGCAATGTTTGCAAATAATTCTCAAAGATGTTGATCCTTGTGATGATATTTTTGAAAATGGTGTTACAATCCCTATAGCTATTGTAAGTACAACATACATGACACTACTCACACTTGACATCTTTAGGTGTTATACGTAAGGGGAATCAAATGAGGATTTGAAGGTCAATCCCATGGTGGAAAATGCTTGTTATAACACAAATGACCTCAAGCCCATGATGGCAAATGCTTGTTGTGATACAAGCAACCTTAAGCCTATAATGACACATGCTTGTTTTGACACAAGTGACCTCAAACGCTTGATGGAAAGTGCTTCTTGTGACAAAAGTGATATTATAAAAAAGATAGACATAGCTTGTGATACTAATGGATTAAATGATATTGATGATAGAGTTGTCCATGCCAAATTCCATAATTATAATGAAGGTGTTTACTATCATGACCCAGAACTTGGGTGCTTTGAAAAGCACACTAAAGAAATTGGCTTAAAATTAATGAAACAAATGGATTATAATGGAATAGGAATGGGAAAATATGAGCAAGGCATATGAGAGATCATAAGACCAAATATAATATCAAAGAGTGCATGCATTTATTATAATGGTCTTACAAGAAGCAGTGAGACTAAATTTATCGAAAGACATGACCTATGTAGCAAAACAAACCCGTCACATAAACTATTACAGTAATTGTGCAAGATTTGAATATGTGATATCTCAATGTTAGCATTCACATCCTTGTAAAATTTGTGGAGGTCAGAATCACTCTCAAACAACTTGTTGGTACAAACATAAAATAACCAACAAGATTCATATTGATTTTGGATAGATAAATATCACATAATGGGAGAAAATGTTGTATGGTTTCTATAAAATATGCTATCCAAAGAGGGAATAGATAAATTATATTTTTTTCATAGAATAATGTAATCTTGAGAATCTTTGAGTTATGCTTAGAAAGCCTTTGGAGGTAGACCCAAAGATAGTCCTAGAGGTGATGACCCAAAGGTAGTCCTAGAGGCGATGGTCCAAAGGAAAACCTAAAGGAATTCCTAGAGGTGATGACCCAAAGGCATAACTAGAGATGATAGCTAAGAGCCATAGCCAAAGACAAAGCTAGAGCTAGAGCTAAGATCCAAGAGCTAGAGCAAGAGCCAAATCTAGACCATAATTGCATTGGTATGTCGTATATATTAAGGGGGATAATAATGTTTGCTATCCCAAATAATATTATAAGGTGGATGTTAGGAATCAAATATTATTATATTATTTGTAAGTGAGCTATAGTTAGCTCACATTGATTTATTCTAGAAGAAATACTATTAGGCATAATCTATTTGTTGTAACTAAACACCTATTCAAGTTGATTGTTTCAACCACTCACAAAGTAATTTGATTATAATTTCTACTTACAGTTCATCCAATTTTGAATCTCAAAAAAACCTAGCCAATATCCATGGAACTTAAATATTAACCATTTAGTTTTAAGAACTATTATATCGGACTCGATCATCTCATCCTTGATAATAATTGCTAATGTAGTATCTACTACCTGGATAAAGTTTGATATAGATTTGATTTTCTTATTGCTAACAAGAGCATCCATACTTCTTGTTGTCCTCTTTGATTGATCCACGGTTGTGATGATCATACCTCACATAAAGTGACACAACAAGGTCAGTCCTGAGAGCATAGGGTTTGGCTTAATCAGGGACCTTCGAGAGTTTTTACAAGGCTGTATTTTTTTAATATGTGATATTCAATTCTCTCTTTCCTACTCTATTAGGGAAAAGGGTTAGAATAAGTGCAGAAAAAAAGATAACAAAAAGAAAAAACCTAAGCTAACAAAGGCAATGTGGCAAAGATCAAATGAAATCCTCTTGCACAACAACTCTAACTGTAATGCATTGATGGTGAACACTTCCTCTTATCAACATATATAAGCACAAAATTAAGAATAATAACACACATACGAAGGAGATGAGATGGGGGGCACCAGTAAATATGGACCAAATAGTCATGTAGGCCTCCACTATATATATATATATATATATATATATATATATATATATATATATATATATATATATATATATATATATATATATGTGTGTGTGTGTGTGTGTGTGTGTGTGTGTGTGTGTGTGTGTGCAAGTGAAAATATTACAAGGATTATGCTAGGAGTGGGGGTTTGGGTTATTTGCAAGACTACCTAGAGATGCACAAACTATTATACCAAATAAAATAAAAGGAAATCTATACAATCACTTGCACAACTCACCAATAATTTACAATGCCTAGACTACTACTATTTATAGGTTACAAAGGGGAGAGTTTTCCCTCGAAAACTTATGCAAATATTTCAAGATGACTATTCTTTGGTATGATGGGTCATGTCTTCATTTATGTAATTGGATCCTCAAGATCTCTAGATCTTAGATTATAAATACCACATGGTTTTGGTCTTTTGGATTAGAAGCTACCACCATTATTGGTATCTACCCTTTCTAGGGATTCATGAAATTTGAGTGTGGGAGATCTTCTACAACTGATATCTAGATTTAGGTTGTTCTTGTTGTGTCTTTCTTGCTACTATTTTTGATGCATTTAACACATCTTTTTTGTGAGATGCAACATGATTGTTTATAAAAAAAGGATTTTACTTCCAGGGTTTTCCTTAGTATTTTTACCTTGGAACTTTTGGCCTTAGATTTGTCAAAATTTTACTCCCAATATTTTATCTGTGTCTTTTCAAAAAATTTGTCATCTTTTGACTTTTAGGGTTTTAGATGATATGAGTAATCAAAATTTTTTCCTTTTATCTTTGGTTGGAATTTTTATAAACTTTTAAAAATTGCATTGTTAGCTTCCTTATGCATTTTTGGACTTTTTTGGCTTTCCAATTCTCAAAACATTTTTTGCACTTGTTTGACACTCCATTTTTACTTCTTGTTAGCCCTTTTGTACTTAGGACATATTTTCTTAAGGAAAATTTTGAATGTAATGAGAATTCACTATAGTTCTAGTGACTCATAAGGAATATTCATATTAATGAAGATAAAAAATTCCAAAATAAAAAGTAGCCTTGTCCATTGGGTATGGACTCAAGAAGAAGCAGGAGGAATTGGACTAGTATTCATATTTCTATAGCCTTCACAAAATTGAGGGCTTCTCCGACTACAAAATAAAAAACATATGTTACATAAATACAGTGGTTGTAGGGTGGCCTTATCCATTGGACATGGAGTCAAAAGTCCCACCATTTGATGCTTGGATATTTCATTTTTTATTTTTTCTAGTTCTTTGGTAGAAGCACTTTCATCTCCATGGAATTAGGATTTTTTAGTAACTTTTTTGGCTTAGGTAGACTAGTACCAAGGATTAGTAGTCTCCTTAGTATAGGTAGAATGATACCAGTGCTAAATCCCTCTTTTATGTCCCTATAAGAGAAGAGCCCTTCCTCTTGGATTGGAAGAGTGGTGTGCTTATTTGTTCAAGCACTTTGGCCGAGATAAACTCCACTACCTTTGCTATCCACCGATCCAACTGATCATTGGTTTGATCTTGTGGTCTATTGGGTATTGCTTTATTAACCTCCATGTACTCCTTTTCTTTATCCTAGATTATCATAATTTGTTCAAAAGTAGTAGGTTGTTGCATAGGATAAGGTTGGCAAGTAATAGGTTGGATAGCTACAACTAGTTTCTCTTTTCTAAATCCATCTATGAACAGGATAGTGAGCTAATCCCATTCAACTATTCAGTTTGGAGGAATATATTTGTACCACTTGTGAGCTTTACCTTTGAACAACACCACAAGCATCCTTAGATCCATGTTCTACTTTGTGATATTGTACAATTCATACAAGAGACGATATCTTGTAGACACACTAATGGGATTGTCAAACCTTCATTAGTATAATATGGTATATCTTCAAGCACAAATGTTGAAATATTGTCATATATATCTAGTGGGACTAGAAGTTGCAAGGGATTTCTTTTATTCTATTCTAAAAATCTCATGAATGGAGAAGCAACAATTCTTTGGCATGTGGATGTGATGATGGGATTCTCATAACTCCTTGGGTCCTTTGTTTTGAGCGGAGTCTTTAGGTGAATACAATATTTACTTTTCAAGTGGGTAGGATGAGACCTTCATTGAAATCTCAATTAGAGTCCTTCAAAGTGGTTTCTTTTGGATTTTTATCTTTCAACAAAGTTGTCAAGTGAGTTTTGAGGTACTCTAGTGAGAAAATAGGAAAAGACTATAATCAGGGTTAAAGACTAATTCTTCTTTTGATTACAATACTAATGGTGAATAAATAGGGTCTCTCTTAGCATGCTATTAAATTATTGTCCTCTTCAATTATCCTAGGGTCATAAATATCATGCCTCACATAGAGTCACACCAAAGGGCTAGTATTGAGAGCATAGGGTTTGCCTTATCGGGGGCCTCTAAGAGATTTTACAATATGGAATCCTTTTAATATGTAATATTCAATACTCTTTTTCCTAATCTATCCTATTCTAGTATCTTCAATGGAAAGGGTTAGAAGGAGTGCAAAAATAAAGACAAAAAAAAAGGAAAAATCCAAAGCTAACAAATGTGATGCATCAAAGATAAAATAATATTGTTCGATATAATAAATATAAACATAATGCATTGACGATGAACACTTCCTCTCCTTGACACTTGACATATATAATCATAGAATGAAGCACAGGCATACACATAAAAAGAATATGGGATAGGGAGAACCAAGAAATTATAACCAAATAGTCATGTAGGCCTCTATAATACACACACACACACACACACATATATATATACATATATGTATATATATACACATGCATACATACATACACACATATATACATACACACACATACATACATACATATATATATATATATATATATATATATATATATATATATATATATATATATATATATATATATATATATATATATAATGCTAGAAGCAAGGGTTTAAGTTGTTTATAAGATCACCCAAAGATGCACATACTGCTATATAGAAAGAAATGAAGAAAAATCTATACAATCACTTGAACAACTTGTCGCTAATTTACAACACCTAGATTATTGTTATTTATAGATTAGAAAAGGGGAGATTACTCCCTCCAAAACTTATGCAAAGATCTCAAGATGATTTTTTTTCTATGTGCTAGATCATGTCCTCATTCAAGTCATTGGCTCCTCAAGATCTCTAGATCTAGTATCATAAATACCAATTTTATTTTATCCTTTGGATGAGCAGTTACCACCATTATTGCCATCTATCATTTCTAGGGATTCACAAAATTCAAGCATGAGAGATCTTTTACAATAAATTTCCAAATTTGGGTTGTTCCTACTATGGCTCTCATGCTACTATATTTGATGCATTCAAAACATACTTTCTTCGAGATACACCATACTATTT